>CM055728.1:10615225-10914054 GCA_029465975.1 Dallia pectoralis | reverse complement strand
CCATGTGTTCAGTGTGTCAAATGCTTTTCGAGCACAGAGTAAGTGCCTGTCTTCATCTCTGATGTGTTGAAACGTTAAAAAGAGGTAATACGATTGGGAGAGAATCCAACTGATGGATTTTGATGATGGATTACAGCACCGTGCACAATAAATCCATATCAACGTTTAGCTGATTAGTAACACACATTTAACACTTGTTAAGCATTCTGTAAACAGCATTAGGGGAGTTAAGTTGTCAGTCTCGTAGCATTGCTTTAGGCCAGATGTAAAGCCATTTCAATGGCATATCATTCAAGCCACAGATTGTATTGGTTTTATATTCATTTTGTATTATTACATACAGTATTTGTGTGCATTTCATCACCTAACTTGGTCTTTCCAGAAGACATTTGCTATATACTGCGCATGTGGCCTCTGTGAATATTGGGATAGTGAATATTTCATAGTGTCAGTGATTCTCAGCTTATTTTGTACAAACAGTAGGTTTCACTGTTTACACATGTTGTAAATAAACATTCTATTTTGACGTTTAGTGGAGAGATCCTGTACTTTGATAGGGTAAGATGTGAGATTTATAAATATTGATTTAGATTACTTTCTATGATATTATTTTGTCACAGCTCGGTTACTGTCATGTTTGTGGGAACGCTTTCTGCAGTTATACTGGATGTTTCCGATCTGCTCAACCTGTTTCATGTGATTGTCTTATCAAGGTCAATCCTGTTTTTGTTTGAGTAGTGCATACTGCTTAGAGGAGGCGCATATGCCATTACTTTGTTTGAGTAGTGCATACTGCTTGGAGGAGGCGCATATGCCATTACTTTGTTTGAGTAGAGCATACTGCTTGGAGGAGGCGCATATGCCATTACTTTGTTTGAGTAGAGCATACTGCTTGGAGGAGGCGCATATGCCATTACTTTGTTTGAGTAGAGCATACTGCTTGGAGGAGGCGCATATGCCATTACTTTGTTTGAGTAGAGCATACTGCTTGGAGGAGGCGCATATGCCATTACTTTGTTTGAGTAGTGCATACTGCCTGGAGGAGGCGCATATGCCATTACTTATTTTTACGGTACTGCAAATTATAATTTGTATTATTTTATTTTGGTGTGCCAGGTGTAACGCGCATGTCCAAAACAACATGTCGGGGTCTTTCATTAGTTCTTCTGAAGAGAAGTTGCATGAGGATTAGGCACAGCTGAAGTCAATAATTGTGATTATCTTTGCAGAATCAAAAAAATATATTTTGCATTTAACTAATCCAATCGTTGGAGGCAGAATCAGCATTATCTACTTAATAGGCACCGGTTGTCTGTTTAGGATGTTGCATAGTATTTATATACATCTCCATTCCTGTGTTTCCATCCTTTTGTAGACGATTCCCAATTGTCATTAAAGTTCTCTTGCCTGCGGTTTCCTCGTGTGTCTAATAGAGGATTGCAATCTGTGATTCACAGACTACTTCCAATAGCATGGTCTCCCTCAAAGCTAGTTGGTTTTAGGGCTGCTAAAATGGCAAATCACTAATAGATAACATCAGTGATACAAATAGAAATGTCACTGTCAATTAGTTTATGTAAAAAAAGTTACGAATGGCAAATTTGGGACAAAAACAGCTTTCAAAAGCTGTGCACATTAACGGGAATGCAATACAGCTATCTCAAGTAAATACAGCGTTGTGCATGATCAGGAAAAACAGTAAGAAGTAAAACAATTGCATTTAACAATTTCTTAAAATCTTTTATTTGTTTAATTAATTGATCTCAATTTATATAAACTTACGGATAATCAATATAGTTATTCATTTCTTTATTTGTAATATGCATACAGTGCCTTGCAGAGGTCTTCAGAACTGAACAATTTCCGTATTTCACTTAATTACAGTTAAGTTATTAAATATAATATATTTTACATAAAATCACTGACACTTTATTGTGAGATGCCATTAAGTATCTAACATAAGTAGATATATTCTTGTTTTATGTTTTACATTTTTACATCTTTTTGTAAGCCGTGACTTCCTCTTTCCTGTTTTACTCATATGAATATGACCAGACACATAAGTTAGTAAGCCGTGACTTCCTCTTTCCTGTTTTACTCATATGAATATGACCAGACACATAAGTTAGTAAGCCGTGACTTCCTCTTTCCTGTTTTACTCATATGAATATGACCAGACACATAAGTTAGTAAGCCGTGACTTCCTCTTTCCTGTTTTACTCATATGAATATGACCAGACACATAAGTTAGTAAGCCGTGACTTCCTCTTTCCTGTTTTACTCATATGAATATGACCAGACACACGGGCCACATTTCCATACTCATCCATCACTGCAGGAAAGACCGGAGAATAAAGAAATTATGTGCGTCAAAAGGTTGATGAGCTACATTAATCAGGATATGGCTATAAAATTGTTCAATGGTTGTAAAAAGCCCATTTCTGATATTACGGCAATAATTATGAAGTCAATCTATCAATCACATCTATTTTATGAAGCCTCTTGTACATCAGCAGTTGTCATAGTGCTTTTACAAACACCCAGTCTGAAGCCGCACAGAGCAAGCAGCAAAGGTTTGATGCACAGAAAAAAAAATCCCTTATGGGGTCAGAACTAAAGGAAAAACCCTATAGAAGAACCAGGCTCTACGGGGGTGGTCAGTCTTCTTCTGGATGTCCCGGGCAAACCTTGAATAAATAAGTATATAAATAATAAAAGTAGGAATAATTACAAAAAAACACGAGTGCTATACAGTCCAATTGCATTGTGGTTTGACGAGAGCGTAAACATGCTGCTAAAGGAAGATATATTTCGGGAGAGGAAGAGATGTTTTTGCACGGCGGTGAACACATCAATTAAGGCTAGAAGTGTGTCGGGTCTACAGACGTGTGTCGGGTCTATAGAAGTGTGTCGGGTCTACAGACGTGTGTCGGGTCTATAGAAGTGTGTCGGGTCTACAGGCCTGTGTCGGGTCTACAGACGAGTGTCGGGTCTATAGAAGTGTGTCGGGTCTACAGGCCTGTGTCGGGTCTACAGACGAGTGTCGGGTCTACAGAAGTGTGTCGGGTCTACAGACGTGTGTCGGGTCTACAGAAGTGTGTCGGGTCTATAGAAGTGTGTCGGGTCAACAGACGTGTGTCGGGTCTATAGAAGTGTGTCGGGTCTACAGGCCTGTGTCGGGTCTACAGACGTGTGTCGGGTCTACAGAAGTGTGTCGGGTCAACAGACGTGTGTCGTGTCTATAGAAGTGTGTCGGGTCTATAGAAGTGTGTCGGGTCTACAGGCCTGTGTCGGGTCTACAGACGTGTGTTGGGTCTACAGAAGTGTGTCGGGTCTACAGACGTATGTCGTGTCTACAGACTGGCTGTTTTTCTGAATCTATTTAAAAGTATTCATAAAACCGCAGCTTCACAGTGTAGTGTTAGGATGCTGGAATTACTGTTCAGCTGTGGAGCTGGAGAACCATTTTAAATGATTGACAATCAGATGAAAACATTATGACTAGTTATTTTGTTTATGGGGAAATACTTCTATGCCACTAAACAAATGCAATAGGAAATGCATGCAATACTTTATTTTAAACATCAAGCCTCCGACCCTCGCTGACAAAACAAATATGACATGTATTGGACTGGGGAACTTCAATAAAAACTTGCCTCTATCATATCTGCGATGTCAGTCCAAAAGGTCTTGAACTTTGACAGAAGGATTGCTCGTGCAATAACTTGGGGATCTTCTGTCCTTTTTCCAAGGCATTTCGGAGACCCTCCTGGCTGTCTGAGATGAGGGATTGGCACCTCCTGCTAGACACTTCCCGCGTGTTAAGGTTTGTGTGTAGCTGTAAGATCACTGGCAGCCGAAACATGATATGTGTGTTTGTCTCTGACTGTATGTTCATAGCTGTCACCACAGGCTTCGTCACAGTGGCCTTTTATTGTGGCCTGCCTAAGGCACACCTGTGCAATAATCATGCTGTCTAATCAGCATCTTGATATGCCACACCTGGGAGGGGGAGGGATTATCTCGGCAAAGGAGAAGTGCTCACTAACACAAATTTAGACAGATTTGTGAACAATATTTAAAAGACATATGCCTTTAGTGTACGTAGAAATAGTCTTAGATCTTTGAGTTCAGCTCATGAAAAGTGGGGACAGAAACAAAAGTATTGCGTTCATAATTTTGTTCAGTGTACAATTTAAGTAAATAAATAGCTGCTCATCAAGCCCCTTGCTTGGTTCACCACATTCTACCCATGAGCCGGCTGAACGAGGCTTGTTTCTAATAGAATATACTGTAATGTATAACCTACTGTCTATCATGTGAAGTTTACTTTATATTTAAATTAGGATGTTTGTCTTTGATATCATGTTGCTTGGTAATGAAACTGTCAGGCTGTTTATGCGTATGGGTCTGGATCAACCGCTTCTACTGTTTCTGCCTGTGTCTGCTTATCAAAAACATGAAACAAAAGTTTTGAAGAAAGTCAACCCGCTGTCAGTAGTAATTCTTTCCTAATTTTACCACTTCCCTCCAGATGCGGTTCGCACAGTGGAAGTCAGAAATGCAGCTCAAAACACAATAAAGCCGCGGGAACCTTACATCGTCTCGCAAGTCCAGCAGAATCTTTTTTAAGTTTCTTCATCTATTCAATGGGCTGTGACCTTCGTATTGCTTCTTTGATGAACTGTCCAACAATCTGTGTGGGTGGTCACAGAATTGGCTCAGAAAAGGTTCACTATCACAGTCATCCTTCTGTGTTTGGCAGCTCCCTGTGTTCCTGAATGGACAATATGACTGGTCATGACTTGAGGTCGCAGGGTGGTTGCCAAATAAAAAAAATAGGTCAGCGCGACCAGAGATAATAACTGTCGAACTTTACAAATTAAATTAAAGACAAGATGTTAAATAATTGTCCGTTGAACACGTCTGCCTTCTCATTTTACTTTCTTGTTGGTTCCTTGGCCTGCTTGCTTCTGTCGCGGGCTGAGGTCAGGTTATTGTAGACAGTCACCCAGATGGATGTTTCTTTTGTGAGCAATACGATTCGATCAATGTCTGCTAAATTGATGTCATGTGACCTTAAGATGAAACATGCAGAGTTGAATCGACCCATCCTGTTCTAAAACCTCTACCATTTATTCCCCATCCTGCTCTTAAACCTCTCTATCATTTATTCCCCATCCTGCTCTTAAACCTCTCTATCATTTATTCCCCATCCTGCTCTTAAACCTCTCTATCATTTATTCCCCATCCTGCTCTTAAACCTCTCTATCATTTATTCCCCATCCTGCTCTAGAACCTCTCTACCATTTATTCCCCATCCTGCTCTAAAACCTCTCTATCATTTATTCCCCATCCTGCTCTAAAACCTCTCTATCATTTATTCCCCATCCTGCTCTAAAACCTCTCTATCATTTATTCCCCGTCCTGCTCTTAAACCTCTCTATCATTTATTCCCCATCCTGCTCTTAAACCTCTCTATCATTTATTCCCCATCCTGCTCTAGAACCTGTCTACCATTTATTCCCCATCCTGCTCTAAAACCTCTCTATCATTTATTCCCCATCCTGCTCTAGAACCTGTCTACCATTTATTCCCCATCCTGCTCTAAAACCTCTCTATCATTTATTCCCCATCCTGTTCTAAAACCTCTACCATTTATTCCCCATCCTGTCCTAAAACCTCTCTATTGTTTATTCCCCATCCTGCTCTAAAACCTCTCTATAATTTATTCCCCATCCTGCTCTTAAACCTCTCTATCATTTATTCCCCATCCTGCTCTAGAGCCTCTCTACCATTTATTCCCCATCCTGCTCTAAAACCTCTCTATCATTTATTCCCCATCCTGCTCTAAAACCTCTCTATCATTTATTCCCCATCCTGCTCTAAAACCTCTCTATCATTTATTCCCCGTCCTGCTCTTAAACCTCTCTATCATTTATTCCCCATCCTGCTCTTAAACCTCTCTATCATTTATTCCCCATCCTGCTCTAGAACCTGTCTACCATTTATTCCCCATCCTGCTCTAAAACCTCTCTATCATTTATTCCCCATCCTGCTCTAGAACCTGTCTACCATTTATTCCCCATCCTGCTCTAAAACCTCTCTATCATTTATTCCCCATCCTGTTCTAAAACCTCTACCATTTATTCCCCATCCTGTCCTAAAACCTCTCTATTGTTTATTCCCCATCCTGCTCTAAAACCTCTCTATTGTTTATTCCCCATCCTGTCCTAAAACCTCTCTACCATTTATTCCCCATCCTGCTCTAAACCTCTCTACCATTTATTCCCCATCCTGTCCTAAAACCTCTCTATTGTTTATTCCCCGTCCTGCTTTAAAACCTCTACCATTTATTCCCCATCCTGTCCTAAAACCTCTCTACCATTTATTCCCCATCCTGCTCTAAAACCTCTCTACCATTTATTCCCCATCCTGTCCTAAAACCTCTCTACCATTTATTCCCCATCCTGTCCTAAAACCTCTCTACCATTTATTCCCCATCCTGCTCTAAAACCTCTCTACCATTTATTCCCCATCCTGCTCTTAAACCTCTCTACCATTTATTCCCCATCCTGCTCTTAAACCTCTCTACCATTTATTCCCCATCAAGTATATTGGTCTTTAACAAAACATATAAAAATAATCAAAAAACGTATGTAAGCCTTTTCGTTTGAAATAGTAAAAAAAGATAATGTGTAGAAAAAAATGAAAGGCAATTACTGATCACAGCTCAGAGCACAGAATAAATGACGTTGTAATACAGCTGTGATGAAGATGGCCACTAATAACATTTCTGCAACAAACTTGAGGATATGTAGAAAGGTCGCAGTATGCGCTGCCATTTCGGACCACATTAAGATATTATTAATAATTTTGTGTAAAACAGTGTAAATGATGTAACCTGAGGCCGGTGTACTTGACAGTATCTAACACAAAAATATTGATTGTGAAAGGGGATTATAATCCACA
This sequence comes from Dallia pectoralis, assembly GCA_029465975.1. Classification (NCBI taxonomy): domain Eukaryota; kingdom Metazoa; phylum Chordata; class Actinopteri; order Esociformes; family Umbridae; genus Dallia; species Dallia pectoralis. Next base: position 10,907,082 of record CM055728.1, on the reverse strand, counting down.
TTGAAAACTTTTTTTGAGAATTTAGGAGTCTCAAGGTTTGTTACTCCACAACTTCTATTAGAATTATAAAGTATAAAATCATAATATCGGGAAAGCATTTCTTCATTGATGTCAAGTTTTTCTTAAGTACAACTGAATACAAAAATAATATTATTTTATTATGCATTTATTGTTATTAGATTAAATACTCTCTGTGTTCTTGAAATCGCTTTCCACATTGTTAGTTTGTATAATTAAATTAATAATAAAAAAACTTTCCATAAAGACATCACAGTTTTCGAGTTTCACAATTTCATAGTTGGAAGAACAGAAATTCAATGTGCTTCCTCATAGATATTTGCTTTATAACTGTAAAAAAACAAATCCTGTTCAACCCCAATCGACTGTTACATAACATTTACATTTCATGGCATTTCAGTCACAGATTTTCATGTCCACATTTTTAACCGAAGCCATAGAAATGTCAGTGTGTGGGCTTAATATGCATGGGTGCAGTTACGTATGCATGACAGATCAACTGGAACAACTCTGTGTAGTCAACACACAAATCTTCTGTCAGAAGCGTTTTGACAGTTAGCACTTTGATATTTTAGTATTTTAAGCAACATAAGGCAACTAAAATAGTTTCAAACTGTCCAAAATAGTCGCTGCCCACAATAACAGCTGAATTATTCGATGTTTCTAAGGCAAAAAAATCATGGCAGCATATGCCAAACATGGGCAAAGAAGAACCGTGGTCAGAGGTCAAAGCTGACAGACAGAAACAACAACATAATGCATCCAAAAGCACAGCCACAGAAATTACGACAGAATTGGTACCTCACCAAACAAGATTACAGTTTTTGCTAAATCTTTATGTTCCTATAGTTTCCAGTGATCTAAAAAAGTTTGAGCATGACTGAAATGTCTCATCTTCATGTCTAAACCGCTATTCTTCACCTCGTCTTTTCACTTTCTTTTTCAGTCTCTGGTGGAAGTGGAATTGGTTTTTGCCACAGATCAACAAAAATGTCCTCAGTAAGAAATCAAATTGATTTTTTAAATTAAATTCACCCAAAACTCTGCTCATCTCCCCGTCTTCAAAAACAGTAGACTCTATAAATCTGTAAATATTTTCCGTTAATGGATAAGATATGTGCAGCGTTTATGTCCCGTTATGACATATCCTGTTATATCATATGCACACACCAATTGTCGATTAATGTATCTGAAGTGTACATAGATTTCGCGTGTTCAGTATCTATATGTTTTCTACCACTTCCAACACCATTACTGCAAGTATCATTCTGGCTGTGTAGAAACGTTATTGTAAATTCAAACCGATTGCTTTACACTTTATGGTAAGAAAATTACTTGTCTGCAACTTCAAACATAAATAAATTGTTGTATCATCGGGTACATTGCTATATCAGCGTGCTGTGTTAGAGATATCCAAACAATTCAAACAACTCTTGGCTAAAATATACAAATATTATAGTAATATTATATTATTATGAAAAAACACACTTCAGCTAAAACTTATTATTATTTGATTGTAGTTACAGAAGAAATCTTCATATGAATAGGCTAATTTAGATGTAGCCATAATCAGTTTTTTTCTTTCAGACAAACAGGACAAAGTGTTTCTGGGTACTTATTTTGATATTAGTGTGCATGCATTTGCCGCCACGCTGATTATTGTTCAACACAGTCTGGTGTGCAATTTTATGTGAATCACAAACAAAATGTTTTTAGGATAAACATGAATGCATTACCAGTGGCGTAGGTTAGAAAAATAGATTAATTCCAGCATTCATTATTTCTGAATATTTTTGCTGTTACTGTTTCTCAATCGCTTTAGCACAATCGTCGAATGACTATTAAACTTTGTCAAACTTTCTGCAAACTATATGAGCGTCATGTCTTTTGTTCACACGTCAATAGTGATTTACAAATGTTTCGCTAACTAAAAAACGCTAACTAGCTTGAAATAATATTGCGCTACACAGCAATAAAACACATTCAAACTACGGCATTACGTTTTCAAAATACACGCACTCCCCTCTAACTGTTTTGTGAAACAATAACCAACAAATGTGCATACCAAATACAGTGGCTTTTAAACACACATAATCACCAAATCTACAACAGCCCTTGACATTTTAATTAACCCCAAGTGTAACCCAGCTGTAACTGAAAAGAAAACAAACACCCCCCTAACCCACTATATGTCCCTAGTGGACTCAGAATCGTGACAATCCCAGACTTTCTACCCAACAGGAGGCAGCACGTGAGGTTGGGAAAACTCCTGTCTGACCATTAGCATTGGCTCCCCTCAAGGTTGTGTCCTGTCCCCTTTACTCTCTATATACCAACAACTGCACCTCCATTCAGCACTCTGTCAAACTGCTGACGTTTGCAGATGACATCACCCACATTGGCCTAGACTCTGATGGGGACAAGACCGGCCCACAGGGGGGGAAATCGACCGGCTGGTGTCCTGATGCAGTCTCAACAACCCCACATTACCCACCTTGGACACTATCGGCTCTGATACGAATTACCTCGGTGGTCATCCTGTACTATAACTGGACATTGCTCCTTTTTTGCACATATATAACTAGATATTGCTCTTTTGCACAATTTGATACTTGAACCTGGACATTGCTCTTTCTTTTTCTGCAATCCGCTAACACATTTTGACATTACTCCTTTGCACTATTCAGATACATATTATACATTCTATATTTACCAAGTACACATGCCAAATAGGAAGGGACTTTTGACTGTTCGTGTTGTGTGTTCTGCTCTGTTTGCACTGTGTTGCGTACGTCTTAATATGTGTGTTCTAACGCTGCAGCTAGTGGTCAGTAAAAAATCCATGTGTGTGTAAACAGACTTGGCAAATAAACCTAATACTGAAAACCCCCGTCCACATGACCAGTTGTCCTTACTGGGGACAATGGATACAGGTTGTGAGGATATCACAGCAGATTGTTGTAGGGGTGAATGCGACATGCCAACAGATTAAAGGATGCAGGTTGTGAGGATATCACAGCAGATTGTTGTAGGGGTGAATGCGACATGCCAACAGATTAAAGGATGCAGGTTGTGAGGATATCACAGCAGATTGTTGTAGGGGTGAGTGCGTCATGCCAACAGATTAATGGATGCTGGTTGTGAGGATATCACAGCAGATTGTTGTAGGGGTGAGTGCGTCATGCCAACAGATTACTGGATGCAGGTTGTGAGGATATCACAGCAGATTGTTGTAGGGGTGAGTGCGTCATGCCAACAGATTAATGGATGCTGGTTGTGAGGATATCACAGCAGATTGTTGTAGGGGTGGCTGCGTCATGCCAACAGATTACTGGATGCAGGTTGTGAGGATATCACAGTTTTCTTGCAGGTGTAGTGTGTGCCATGACCTTTTGACATCAACATAATTCAGCTGCCTACATATGTAATGTTAGCATTTGGACAATAATACATAGTGGGTAACTCACAGTTTCAGAGGACACCGTATCTTGTCTATTGCTATGTGTTTGGATGATTAAGTGTGCTAATGGTAAAATGTATATATTGGGTGTGCACATTCCAGAAACGTCGATATGGCAACTGTTAACATTGAGAGAAAACAGAAAAATAGATTTGAAATGCATTTTTTTGGCCAAAGTAATCACTTTGTGTTAGCCAGGAGACAGGCACAGAGGTAGGTGCATAGCATGACAAACACAGCTAACACAAAGAACACAATCTTACATTTAATAATGACCGACAAGGGCTGTGACAGAAGGACCAAACTAAATACACTAGTCAACGACGGAAGAAGTGACGACGGAGGAAACACAGGTGAGCGTGTTAGGACTGATTGACTGAGGGAAGGCAGGAAGGAAGGTCCAATCAAAGGCGTAAAGGACAACAAAAATAGAGTAGAGGGCATCACAATACAAGACGAATCATTCCACCAACACCTGTAACTAGTACTGGCTAGCAGGGAACGTTACAGCCTACGATATTGTTTCGATTAACCGAAACCTCAAAAACAAAGAAATTACATGTCAATAGAAAGGAATTATTTTTCTTGACATTATACTGTTGCACAGTTATACGGTTGGTTACAATAACTTTTTTTTCCACCAGAAAGGCAAAACAGATAAAACAAATGATTTCACCTTAGGGGCCAAGGGATTGCTTTAGGACAAATCTTCTTAAGAAAAACGTATGACGTAAGCAGCGTGTTTCTGAATGACATTGTAAGCAGGGATGGAAAAAAAATGGCATGTAGGAAATTAACACATATGTTTGTAAAAGAAAGCACTAAACAAAAGTACAATAATTGTTCTACAGCCTGACCATAACACTGGTAGACACATTCAATAAAAAAATTTAGGATTTAATTAGTCACTGCTTTTTGTTTTGACCTACCGTATAAAACATTTGAAACATCCATTTCAAGTTCAGATTTCAAATACTAGCTCCGAAAAGAATGCTCAGCATTTGGCGAATCACACAGTTGGAACCCTGCTAACACTGTCACCAAGAAACTGAATCATTAGATCACCTATCCTGGTACAGTGCATCACTGAGCATTTCTAGTGTCCAAGTCCTGCAATGGCTGTCAAATCTTAATATCAGGTTGTGATTGGACTTGCAGCCTGCACTGTTGGGGGACCTGGGGGACCACAGGGGAAATAGGAAATATAATTTACCTCTTGAAAAAATATTTATTTTGGGGTAGTATCGCAGATATAATTCCTGCAGGATTTCGTCTGAGACGCCACAGTAAGAAATGACGGATATATTGCTAAAGGCAAACATAACATGTTAAAATATTGCGAAATGTGGGTAGATCAGTGAGCAGTAGAGGATTGCATCCGAGAATGATTGGGTTAAACATCTGGCGTCAATTTGACATCATCACTTTTACTCTGCGTAGACGGCAGATAGCCTGGTAGTCAAATGGATTGGGCCAGAAAATGCTTCTGATCCCCAAACTGGCAACGCAAAATAAAACGTTTCTCAGACTTATTTCCCCTGTTAGTTGCTCTGGATAAAAGCATCTGCTAAACGTAACTCACTTTTAAAGACTGTGTTCTGTCCTTTTTTCCCCACAGTGATGATGAAAACAGTTCTCGAAGACAATCTTCAATATAAAGTTGGTGAAACCCATACTGTGTGAAACACAAACCTAACAAGGGTTGAAAGCAGGGAGTCTAAGGCTTCAAAAGGGTTTTGTTTTTTTCCTGAAACTCTTACTGACTATAAACTATTACCAACTTCAGTTACACTCAGTGTTTCTTGAGTAAAATAATGTGGAATTGGTTCTCTTTGTTGCACACAACCTTAGGCTGAACCGTTTGAATGTTGAAATTTATTTTTTTCCAATTAGTGGATTACATCACTGAAATTAGGTACATTGTAAAATATGGGTAATGAATTCCTTTCAGATATAGAAAAGATAGTTCAACACTTTGATGATCATTCACAATAAATAATATTTTTAGAAGATATTTTAAATTAAGTTCATTTTCTAAAAAGAAATGTATAGGATCCAACATGAAAGACTATAGAATGTAAATAAAACGAAATATAAATTAGCTGGAGAAAACTTTTAAGAGAAAAACATAATAAAGCAATCTCTTTTCAGTAGTGGGAATATTTTTTGTTAGTTATTTACAATCGTCAAGTGTAGTGCCCGATTGCACTGGGTCACTCATAATTATTGTACAGACATTGTGCTGTCCGATGTTTGGGGGGTCGTTGTAAAAGGCAATCTGATTGGACCTCTGATTGATCGCAAGGCGTATATGAAAATTCATTACAATATCAGGCCGAATCTATCTGGAGCCCCTAGTTGAGGGGGAATGAGATAAGTATTACACACATCAAGGCCATCCGTCAAAACCCCGGGCGTTTGACCGGCTTTATCTGAGTGTTATTGTCTGGCTCACGGCGCCCTAACCTCAATACTACCGCCACGGTCACATCATTACATTGACTTATTTATATGTAATCTGTATATCACATACCCACCTCATGTGCCTCTATCACATTGACGGGTGGGTCTTTAAATCAATGGGGAGGTTCCTGTGTCTTTATGGAGTAACAAGTGAGTCTGATTGGCTGAGTGGCCTTGGGCCAAGGGCGAAGGAGGAGTGTCACAGGGTAATCATTTTATTAATAAGGCTTTTTGTTTACATGTTACGTCTCAACATACCTTATGAAGGACACGACCTGAGCCACTGAAACGGATGAGAAAGTGTGTGTGTGGGTGTGTGTGTGGAGGGGAGGAAAATATCCTATCCTATTCTAGTAAAGAGGATGTTCTTGGTCGCAAAGGTAGTATGGTAGAAACTTCACAGTTACTGCGATGAAATCTGTTTGTTTGTTTTTAATTTAACAAGAAAATAAAACGGACTCATTAGCGAACAATTGTTGCTATTTGATGTCTGATTATGCGGTTCATGAAGATTGAAGATACACACGTGGTGAAATTCTAAATCAAACCTGTTGCATCTATGTATTTGATCAATAATGGCACAAAAGAATAAGCTGCTATTTTGTGTAATTGTCCTCACATTAGGATAATTCGATGTCAAAGCAAAAACTATCAACCCAAATCAAACAATGCCCAAAGTCTGTCGTATTCATACCCTTTTTAAGAAATTAACTGTCAAAAGTGAGACGAAAAAAGAGATGTCATGTTAAGCTCAAACGCTGCGGCGTGCGAAAATTGCACAGAAAAAATCAAAGTAGACAAACAAGAAAGAGGTAAAAGTTCCTGCGCTAACTGCTTTAGCAAGGTCTTCGATTCAATGCTCAAAGGAGGCTCTCCCTGGAGATTATGTGTGTGCAGAAGCTCAGTAAATAAATAATAAAGAGATAAATGGACGACTAAGCAGACAGCCGATGAGGCGGAGTTGAGGAACAAGACTCTCTTACACTGTCAGCAGAGACTGGGACGTTACTGGTTATTAAAAATGCTTTCCTCGCTCTCACCTGTCAGCTGCTCGGCAATTTGCACTCCAAACGAGCATACATACACACTTGTGTGTGTATTTATTTAGGATACACACATATACTGAATCGGCTCCGGATAAATGCGTATTTGAGACGTCTATCCAGATGGGGGTCTGTATATGACTGACAGCCGGTCACCAGGGTGTTGACCCCACCCATAGTATCACAACCCAAAACGCTTATACAAACCCGTTATCTCTGAACCAGGAGTTTATTCTTAATGGTATCTTGTGGAAGCAACTGATGGCCTGCCTGTTTGTAATAACGTGTTAGATGTGTAAAACAGTCACGTCAAGTTGCCTCCTGTAAGCTCCACACACATGTTTGGACATTCTTATAATAACTTCAATGTCAAAAAATCAATTTGATCAAGAGAAAATAATATATCTATAGCACCAAACCAAAAAATATGAAATAGTTAAATCCATTGATAAGCCAATGTACAGTTATATATGAATTGATGAGTAAATGCTTATCTACTGCAATTTTTGTTTGAACCACAGTTTTTGAGTACAATTACTATTGTTTTTGCATATAACATTTACAGCATTTTGTTTCGATTATTGCGATAGACTCGCATTTTCTGATTTGACATTTTCTGATTTCGCATACCAGCCAGAATTTGTTTTTGCCAGGTCGTCATAATGGATCGTACGTTTTAGACGTCTTGACATTTTTCATTGACTTGATGATATTGTTAAATTCAGTAATATCCTAACCAGTGTTGGTCATCTTACTTAAAAAAAGTAATTAGTTACAGTTACAAATTACTTCTCCCAAAAAGTAATTGAGTTAGTAACTCAGTTGTCACATTGTAAAAGTAATTAGTTACTCAGCAAAGTAACTGACATTATTTTGTTTATGTTCTAAACGCTATTACGTTCTATAACATTTAACGTCAAAGATGTTTATGTTAACTTATTGAAGAATAAAACACTATATACAGTATTTTAGAACATTTGGTATTTATTTGAACTCAATAGATTGCAGCTGCCATATGATATGCATATGATAAAAACATAAATAAATATTGAAAATAAAACTCAAGTGCAAATTTAAGACACAAAAACCTGGGTAAAAAGAAACAAAGGAAAATCTTTGCTTGAGGCAGACGTGGATAACGTCTTTTTTCCTGGGCAATGTGGGTATAGCGTGCATGTAACATACACATTTTTGCCTTTGACTTCAATGAGCGAGAAGTAGTGCCGGTACTTCCAGTTTGATACCGCTATTTTTTAACTTCCCCGGCTCGTCGCCATTGTCGCTGACGCTGTCTTGTTTAGTGGTAGAGAGTGTGTGCAGCGAGACAGCGTGAGCAAGGCACCGCCCACCGAGCCAATCATCATCGCATTTGCAACGGCGTCATCATCCCCACCCCAGCTGCAGTTGTTGTGTAGCCAAAGCATGACACCTCGCGCTTCACTCAACCAAATTGTAGTAACGCGACACTTTCAATCTCAGTAAAGATAACGGCGTTGTAACGATGGAAACAGTAATTAATTCGATTACTCCGTTACTGAAAAAGTAACTCCGTTAGTAACGCTGTTATACTTAAACGCCGTTACTCCCAACACTGATCCTAACCCAAAGATTTGGGATGAACAGACAAACCCAAACCCACCTTAAAGCCTTTAAACTAGCATTTACTCTAAGGAGGAAGTACGGCTGAATGCTACACTGAAATACATCATGGATGACATTCAAAAAGTCCAGGAAAAAAGCTACAATGAAACATAAGCTCAAACAGATATCAACGATTGAGAAATGTGTATTTTGTGGCGACAAGTCAACACTACTATGGATTACCAGGGCAAATCCAGGTCTACGATGCCCAGTGATGCTAAAATTCGCAGACAAGCTCAACGCATTCAACCTTTGCTTTGAGTCAGACGGTAACGAGCCAACCTCCAGATAATCAGGGGCGTTCATTCCCCAATTTGGACGCGACCATGACTCTGAATGTATTGAAGCCCAGGTGGCGTATATATGGTCATGTCCTCAGAGTACATGCAAACCACCTATCTCAGGCTTTATAATGGCCACTTGCTTCAAGGAAACCAACACAGCCTTATTCCCCAATGAAACCAAATGTATATCTCTGAGTTCCTATTACCTGGCACATTTACCCGTGTCATCGACAGTGTGTTTGAGGGACTTCAAGTGGTCCACGTTAAAGATTGCTAAAATCCCCGGGCTTACTCCGATTTCCAACTGCCACAGCGTATCATTTAATGATGCCATTTCCATAGCTGTTTACACAGATGCGACACACACACACACGTAAGAAGTTAGAATGCTTATCCCCTGACTACCAGCCATGCATGAGTCAGCCTGCCCGGGGGAGGGAACCAAAGTGGCATCGTAGTATCAGGTCAGTTCACCCAAATACTTCTGTGAGGTGAGATCACGTTTCACACACACACACTTGCTGCGTCACATCACTGCAATCCGCCTAACAAATCGTCTTAAACTGCGATTAAATACTTACACACTGATGATTTATTTGTATTTTTTCGACGAAGGGACCTATTTGACCACACTTGCGTGTGCGTCTGCGTCTGTGCTTTGCCTGTTCGATGACGGCTGTCACCGGGATGAAGGAACTAGAGAAACCTTTTATTTAAGCACAAACACAAGTACGTGCGTGCAAGTATTTCAGTAGGACTGCAGACAATCATTAGGTCGACCATTTTGAACATTATTTACAAGGCTGTGTCATTGACCATTGGAAAAGGAACCATTTCCCAGGAAAACTGCAGGCTTGGCACTTTCACATGGATGCAGAATGTTTTTAAATTCAGTTTTTTTCATTATCTGAATGTAGCTTCCTAATATTTTGTATTTAGATACAATTTAGAGTAAAGCTGTACAAAAACATCTACTGATGCTGCTGGACACGTGTTCAGTGATGTTCCTGGAATCATTGGGTGTTTCGGGTCTTTCAACATCATACACCCTCCTCCAGGTGACCCATCTGAGGCTGATCAGACCCCAGCTTGTGTCCAGTTGGCTTAATCTAGCTACTTTGCCCCCCATGGATCTCCTCTCTTGAGCCATAGCCATCTTGAGGCTTTCTCTGCCACTTCGGTGGTATTATGGATGGCTCTTCTCCTCCTCACTCCATCGATGCCTAACAGACTGAAGGCTCTGGACAAGGATCGGGCTGCAAAGCCCCTGCATCCGACCTCTATTGGAAGACACCTTGCTCTCCATCCGGCCTGTCGACACTCGCTAACCAGTCCCTCGTACTTGGCGAGCTTCCTTTCAAAAGCCTCTTCCAGGCGGTCTTCCCAAGGGACTGTTAGCTCCAACAGAACCACTTGACTGCTGGCCTCTGAAAAGAGAACAACATCTGGCCTTAAGGTGGTAGTCACTATGTGGTTGGGGAACTTGAGTTGCTGCTCCAGGTCCACCAACAGCTGCCAGTCCCTTCACATGGATGCAGAATGTTTTTAAATTCAGTTTTTTTTCATTATCTGAATGTAGCTTCCTAATATTTTGTATTTAGATACAATTTAGAGTAAAGGGTCTTATTTTGGAAGGGTTTATTAAGTTTTTGTGATTAGCAGTGTTTAATGACTAAATATCTCAGAAGTGTATATCTTGTTTTATGTAGTTTTTGAAAACGATCTAGTCTAATGTTATATTATATTATCTGCCACATATAATGATTTACCTGCATGTATAGTATATTATATTTATTTAAATGATACATGTACCTTATTTAGAGAAGCAAGGAAACACCTATAAATTAGCTATTCACACTTAAAATGTTAAAGTTTAATTTGTTCCATGAGGTTAGAAATTACACGTAAGGGTCATTAAAGTTCCTAGATTTCAACCAGATCAAAATTTGCTATTTGATTTCATCAATCGTTTTCCAGTTAAACATGTAAATATGTCATTCGTTATTAATCACTGGCCTACCAAATTAAAGTAAGATATCGTTTTAGCAGTTTAAAAGTTTTTTAATAAATATTAATCTAGGACTTTTTAATATTAATATTACTTTTTAATATTAACCTGACCCTAATAAAATTAAGGTATCCTTCTAGTAATTCAACATGCTGAAAAGTGTATATATTTTATAGATTCAGTATCACCTTTAATGTCTGATTACGGTGCATTTACATACACAGAATCGTATGGTGTTGCCATGCTGCTTGTGGTAGACAACATATACAGACATATTTCCCTATATAAAATAATGGTATTTGAACATGACTACATGGCTACACATGAACTTACAAATGGTTGATGTAAGCTCCATACAATATATCTATCCAAATGCAGGGAGAGGAGTAGATCTCTGAGTGCAACCTTTTAGTTAATAGTTAACAGTTTGGAGTGGGCTTTATGGCGAGCATCTTGTTAGTCTCTGTGGGACAGATATCCAGTTGCTGAGGGCTGTACAGCACTGGTAAAGAAACTATTCAGATCGGTTATGATTGGCCTGTACTGCACGCATGGCCAAGGAACATTGGGTGACCACGGGCAAAAGGGTTCGCAATTATCTTGCCAGCACACTTCCTGGCTGGGTGAAGATTTGCAGGGAGATTTTTCAAGTGATGTCTTGTTGTGCATTCTTGGTGATCGCTGGGATCGGGTCCTTTAATCTGATATTGTAGAAATGATTCCATCGGAATTTGAACAGTGGTGACCTCAATATAAAAGAGGGAAGGCATTGTTCCTTATTCTTTATTATTCCTTATTAATTATCCGAAGTCAGCTACCTCCCACCATCCATTGTTTGTTTTACAGAGATAGTCATAAAATCATGTTTGGGTGAAATTCTGCTTAACTGGAGTTATGTCTTAACACCAAAACATTCAACGTTCTGTTAGTTACAGAGAAATACATTTTTAAGATGTCGTGATTTCATTACTCTGTGACCAAAGTACATTGTTGTTAATTTAAGTTATAGTGAATTATGTAGCTATAACTTAAATTAATGTTGTAGAATACTTTACTAAGTCAAAGTGCAAAACAGTTGCAAGGTGACCTGTTGTAGTTACTTTAATGAAACTATTATAGCACAAATAGCCGTGTGCATTTGGCCTGTGACAAGTAGGTGCGTGGAAACATCTTCTCAGCATTAAGAACATGTTATTATGCAGAACTTTATAAAAACATCTTAGGATGTTTGCGCTAAACAAATATATAATTTTTGGCCAAAATACTATTAAAATACCTAGCAAATACAAATGAAATAGTTCACAGCATAGTCAAAATGGAACACAGGGTTTAGGTGTATTATACGAGAAATTAGAGTAATGAGTAATTGAGTAAAACAAAATAACACTGTAAGATGTAGAAAAAAATATAGATATCCACCTCAAAAAACAGGGGAGGGTTGACCAGCCCCATGTGACTTTATGACTTGATATTAGAGCGTGGGTCTTCTGTTGTGTTGACCAAGTCAATAACACACACAATATCACAGCCATGGGTGTTATTTTATTGTGAACCTGTATAGAGCTGTATGATAGAGGGGAAGACGCATCGACTGGGACAGCCTGAGTAGAATCTCTTTCAATCTCTGTCACAAGTTGTCAAAATTGACATGAGTGTGACTGGGAATAGATCATCATTACCACCTCAGTGAGAAAAGAAGAGAGACAATGTCGAACTGACAGAGAAACATGACACAGAATATTTGAAGGCAACCTGAAGTCAGGATGATATGTGAGAGAGCGAGTACAGAACTTCCTTACACTCCAGCAGGCATCCTTGTCCTGTGTTGCCGTCACAGGGTTGTCTGTCAGTTCCTCAAATTGAGACAGAAACCTTATTTTTCCCTGGCACACATTTTTGAGTTGGAGGATATCCCATTTAGGATTGCAACTACCTACATTTCTGGGACCTTATCTGAATGTTGGTTACATAAAAATGTTGCAGTATACATTCATTATTTTCTACACGTTTACATCTGTAAATAAAATATACTCCTGCTTAATTTACTACCATCCATTTTAACACTAGAAGTGCCAGAAGCACTTAAAATAAATGTTTTTGCAGCACTCTATAAACTTACAAAAAGCTCCATTTAGGAATGCTCCTTGATATCCAATGCTTTATCCCCCATATCTGTGGCGCATAATAGACTGCAAATGAATTTCGATTACCTAAATGCAACGTGATATTATCACAAGGATATTACCACACTGATTATTTTAAATTAAATCAAATTAATTGAGACATATTATAGACAGTATAGAGATAACTTCAGTCAGTGCACTATTTCCTCGCTTGAATATCGTCCTTTCGCTTCTGTGTAATGTGTGGGGCGAGGTGGCATCTGGGAAGTTCTAAACTACAAACTTATGTACGCTACACAGTGAAAGCATCAAGACAAATGTATAATAACAATATTTTATATAAAGTTGAACATTTCTGTTAGTGTTTTGCAAATTCTATTTGGTTAAAATGCTTGATTACATTATATTGATTACATTAAACCAAGACAATAGCCGGTGCCAAGTCCCGAAAATGTGTGTTATACTTACACACATAGCACAAGTTCGGTTTAAATGAAAATAATTGATGTGCTTCAAATAACATGTTTACATTTAGATGTAAAGAGGCAATCGAGGGAAACACAATGCGCACACAAAATGCAAACCTGTTTGAGTTCATTTGCCACAAAAAAGTCCCATGCATGTTTGGCCACCACCACCAGTCCCGTCACCCCCGCCAGTGAGTAAATCCGAAGCAACTTTTTAAGTGTGAATCAGCCGTCCTGAACAATCGAATGAACGACTCGAACAGGCAACACAAGTGACCCACTGAACCGGCTCCTTGTACACATAATGAACACTCAATCACTCGAATTGAATGACAATGACACAGCCGCACACACCGAATGGTCAGTGACATGCATTTTACCACAAAAAGCTCAAACATTTGAGCTGTAGTGCAAATATAGCCTAACCTTTATTCAAAGTTCAGCCTAGTGTAAAATGTTGCAGCAGAAACAAAACGCACGCATATGTTCAATGGATTTATTAGAATTAAACACAGAACGAAAAAAAAACCTCACTTAATAAAGCGACATAAAAAAATAACAAAACAAGTCTAATCTTCACATAACACAGGAACTTTAAATGAATGTTCTGTTGCATGTTATACAATTGTTAATATTAATGTTTATATATTTCAAACAAAAGTCTATTTCTATATATTTCTTGGGCTTCTTTGACTGGCTTGGTCCCTTGCAATACTAGATGTTTTGACAGACTCTCCCCCGAAAAATCTGTACAATGCAACTCAACAACCATCTGTCTTTGTGGGCGATTACACACATGTCAATAGCAGAATCAGCCTAAACTTGTAGAGACATTTGAAAGCGCATTGCTGTGGATTTCTTTCGGTCCAATACATGCCTACTGAAGGGCCAGGGATAGATTAATCAAATCCCCTGACAATAGAAGACAAGTGTTATGTATCCAAGCCTGTGCTCGTTAAGAGAGTGAAGGTGGTTTGTGACAACAGGATTTTCATATCAATACATATTGAATATTATTAATTTCCTTCTTGGGGGTGCTAACATCAGCTAGGTTTATTCTGGCTCTGGCCTGAACCCGCCACTACAGGCTTTAGCATCGTACAGAAATGTGCACATAATCATATGGATGATGTAGAATGACAATAACCAAATGGCAAAACACAATAACGGGTTTCAAAGCATCGCGGCTGAACCTATAATATTGATCATGCCTTTAACTTGTAGAACAATTTAAGAAAACCTACAGGGCACACTGTAGTAAGTGTTGTGTAGATATATGAATAAGACCTTAGATATGGATCAAGAAGAATACAACATTCACATTTTAGTAGAACAACAGACAACAATGTTTTGAGTGAGGTGCCAAAATCGAATATGGCTAGACAACTTAAAAAGAACAGCCGTACCTGATTCTCAGTCTATTATATAACACATTAAATATAAAAAATTATCAATATAGAAGATTATCCTAAATGATTTTCAAATGAAACTATCCATTAAATATCTTGTTAATTTACAAATATGTAAATTGTTTCCACGACAATATTTCTTGGACAGATGTTTTACATTTTTTAAACTAATTGAAATCTAATTACCATAGATGGGGGGTGTTCAACAATTACCCTACGAGGTCCAGAGTCTCGTTTTCTAGAGGAGATTTAGAAACAGGACAATAGTTGAGTTTGAGAAATAGTGTCATAGGTTTTTATTGTAAGTCGCTCTGGATAAGAGCGTCTGCTAAATGCGCAAAATGTAAATGTAAATGTTTTTATGATTATGAGAACTCATATTTAGTTTAGGAACCATAATCAGTGCAGAAGTCACTTTATATATACAGTTGGGAGAACAAGTATTTGATACGCTGGCGATTTTGCAGGTTTTCCCACATACAAAGCATGTAGGAGTCTATGCCAATGTTTTTCAAATTCTTATTATTTTGCTTCTATTGTCATCTATTAACACTTTTGTGTCAGCGACAAATACATCTTCATTACAGAAAATAACTGAACTGTTTTAAAGTTATTCAGTCCCTCATTACACTTTCATCACACATTAAATTCAGTCATACTCAATCATACGCAAAATATATGAGACTCCACTGTTAAAAATGTCTTCTTACTTGGCGATGGGCGGATGTCAGTCAACAAGGCAAACATCGGCCAATACCGATGTTTGGCCGAAGCATCGGTGCATCCTTAATTTAAAGTATATCGTATAAACTCAACTCAGGACTATGCCAAAAATAAAACAAACGCCCACTGAAAACAAAAAAAATGTACAAACTCTGGGCCTGATTTATCAAACCGTTTGCACCTGTTTTAAGGCGGTAATCGGTTGCAAAGACGGACGTAACCGATGCGGGCCATTTACCAACAGGGCGCAATAGGCTAAAATCGCAGATTGCGTGCCACATTAGCGTGAAGAGACAAGTTGCGCTTTCAATATGCGTTTGTGGGAGGGTCATGGGGAAAGTGGGAAGAGGTGGGAGGAAACACGTTAATTGGGCCTAATTATATATTCCGTGGTATTTACAAAGACTGCCAGTCTATCAATGATGCGCCTCTTAAAAGATAGCGCGTTTCCCTGTGTGTTCAAATAGACCTCAATCTAAGCTTTCCCGTAGTATGAGCTGAAATTGACAGTCTCTTAAAATATGACAGCAAAATGACAGGGAATTCGTGGCTGTAAAGGCATGTTGATCTAAGCTGTTCAAAACCTGCCAGTGGCCAAACAGTGCTGCTGGACGCACCATTAGAGCGCAGGATTGGCTGAACCCATA
Source organism: Dallia pectoralis (assembly GCA_029465975.1). NCBI lineage: Eukaryota > Metazoa > Chordata > Actinopteri > Esociformes > Umbridae > Dallia > Dallia pectoralis. The sequence continues at coordinate 10,890,796 of CM055728.1, read as the reverse complement.
TACTGCGGATTACATACTTAGCCTATCCCAAAACATGTAGCCTTATCTTGGTGAGTAAAGGTGTTTCAAATAAATATTCCTTGAATCTTAAATGCAAATTGGAGACAGAGTACATAGGCTAATGTTGCCATTATTCTTTTAATTTTAGCTGCTGTTCACCGTATTTGCGAACCAAGTGGAGCCTTCTCTTATTACCCTCCCAATATTAATTTAGAATTTATAAATAGCCAGTGATATTATGTTGTAACAGAGTATTTAATTGTTTAGTTATTATAAATGTTTTAAAACAAATATATAGTCTAAATGACTCATTCTTGACGAAAGGCAATAGAACTGCGTGCGTGCGCACATTTGAATCATGTCGGGCTTTAAACGGGTTCGGGCTTTGGGCTTTTAAAAACTGTCGGGCTCGGGCCAAATTCTGTCGGGCTCGGGCCGGGTCGGGCCTCCATTTTTAGGCCTGATTACAGCTCTAGTATGATCCTTGGTAAATACATGTGGCCCATTGTTCGTGCTTTTAGAGGCGTGCTAATGGTGGGCGGGGTATGCGCAGATTGCGTGATGAGTGTCAGGTTTGATAAATACTACGCAAAATGTGGAAGCATAGCGTGCGCTATTAGTGAACTCACAAAACAGACACAGCGCAAACTGCGCTAGTCTTAGTAAATCAGGCCCTGTATGTGTTAAACCAAAGCCCAGTCAGGCTGACCGCAGGCTGAACCAGCCGTATTTCGGAGTTCCTATTGCCCCTTAACATATGTGTTGTATGGTAAGGAGGATATGGTCATGGGTTAGGGTTCCTATTACCTTAACGTATGTGTTGTATGGTGAGGAGGACATGGTCGTGTGTTTGGGTTCCTATAGCCCCTTAATGTATGTGTTGTATGGTGAGGAGGACATGGTCGTGTGTTAGGGTTCCTATAGCCCCTTAGCGTGTGTGTTGTATGGTGAGGAGGACATGGTCGTGTGTTAGGGTTCCTATAGCCCCTTAGCGTGTGTGTTGTATGGTGAGGAGGACATGGTCGTGTGTTAGGGTTCCTATTGCCCCTTAACGTATGTGTTGTATGGTTAGGAGGACATGGTCGTGTGCGAGGGGGCTGTAGCTGTTTTATTAGCACCCTCAAACATAATTTCCATTTAATTTGTGAGCTGGCTCCGTGAGTCTGCATCTGGCAGCCAAAGGTGTAAATCTGGCCTTATCTGGCCCCGGCATGCACAGTTCATCTCCACACACACACACCACACACCACACACACACACACCGTGCCAACCATGTATCTATAATTCATGGCCAAGCAGTCACCACGTTATTTGGCTGTTCGCGTATTAGAAAATACAACGCACGGCAAGGGAATGTCAAATCTGTCTTGTCCAGGGGTAGGGGGCGGTGTTGTTTTCTCCACGGACTGACCCGTGACACAAAGTCTTCTGGACGTTGCAACAGCACGGCCATGACTGGCATGGATGGGACTGGCACAGCGAAGACTGGCATGGATGGGACTGGCACAGCGAAGACTGGCATGGATTGGACTGGCACAGCGAAGACTGGCATGGATGGGACTGGCACAGCGAAGACTGGCATGGATGGGACTGGCATGGATGGGACTGGCATTGATGGGACTGGCATGGATGGGACTGGCATGGATGGGACTGGCACAGCGAAGACTGGCATGGATGGGAATGGCACAGATTCCTATCCTGCATTTGTGTTTTTACATATCATCAAACTGTGGGGTGTGACATTAAGGGGGGCGTATTCCTGCCTGTCAGTTAGGGAACCATTCCTGAATTTTGAGCAGCTAATGAACACATTGGAATGCCAAAAACCAGTATGGATGGAAAGTGTCTTATAACGATGTTGTTCTTGAGACAGTGTCAGGACTTTGGCAGTGTTTACCTGCGTTGGATGATGTCCTGTCTAGGCCTGTTCTGTTAAGTCATTATCTCACACACATCTGTCAGATGGACTCGTTCGCCACGCCACTTTATCATTAACACACTGTACCACAACACAACGTCCTTTCCCCCAGACATATGTAAAAGAGAAAGCCTATGGCTCGTTTAGTCAACTTCCGAAACATTTCGTGTCGTCGGCAGAAAGGAAGTGCACATTTACCGGATTAAGGCTGCGGAAATGTGCTTGTCAAAGTGAAAACGGTGCCAAAAACTGAAACACAGAGACCAAGTTCGGGGTGTGTTTATGCATACCTGGGCAAAGGGCCCCGTTGCTCTGTCATGCATGTGAAATTGAGAGAGGAAATGTAGGCCAGATGAAGGGGATTGAGGGCTACTCCCTCCAGTATCCTTCTTACCCACATGGAAAGAACCTATATAAACATATATGTTTTAATATAGGTTTTGATATATGTTTTTAATATATGTGACATATATAAAATTGGCCGTTTTCCTATATTATATGTACATATGTACTATATGTTAGGTGCATATATGCACCTATATGTGCACCTAACATATATGCACCTATATGTTAAATTATTGAAATCCATAGCTACTATGCAACATAAATAAAAGCCCAAAATGTAGAAATGTACATTATTTATTTACTTAAGAACAATCAAATAGAACAAAAACAAGACAAAAAACTGAACATTAAAAAAACGATTTAACTTGTTAATCCTCTCAGCTGCGTGAGCTTCGAATTATAGATGTGCCTATCTGCCCACGGCTGGCTGCCGGCCACTTCTTCAATGTAGACAAACATACTAAGACACTGTTGAACTTATGTTGCGCTCAACGGTAAATGCGTGAATTGGAAATAAACAGGCTATCTTTATTTTCAGAATCATTCGGAACAACTCAAACGTGCTCACAGATCTTCAGCTGCTGCAGTCGACTAAGTCACTACGTCAAAGACGTATTACACTTAATACACAAACACCAAAACAAATCTGTTACCGTAATACAACGAGTAAGAGCGCAATACTTCAACAGACTTCATCAGGAACCCAAAGTGCTTATAGTACAGCTGCGATTGGAGACATCTTGTATGTACATATAGGTCTTATTTGTGGATATAAAGAAGCAATACAGGAGACCTATATGGCTTGTATCCTTACGAAACAAAAGTATACTTTAAGTTCATTTTTGTGAGTATACTTAAGTTTAAAAAGTATACTATTATTAAGGTACTAAAGTACTTATTTATATACTATTTTTATACTAAGTAGACTAAATTGGCCCACTTTTTAGTTTATTTAGTACACTTTAGAGTACACTTAGTTTATTTTAAGTATACTTTTAAATACTTTAAAGTAACCTGTGTAGTGCACTTTCCGTTCATGAACTACACTTCTAGAAGTACTTAAGTATACATTTGAATACTTTCAAGTGCACTTTCAACTCATGTAAGTACTTCAAGAAGTAAACCTAATAAATGTTAATTTACTATGATTTACTAATAGATTTAAACACATAGTATAACTGTACAAGCCATGTTTGTCAAGTGAACCTTAAACAATACTCTAACAATCAGTGCCATGTGTCTGGTAGGAGTTCCACTTGAAACTTTAGAATATACTTTTGTCTTCAAGTGTAATTAACATCTTTAAAATAAAGGAAATACAGTACATATTCAAAATACCAAAATAAATCTTGAGGCAAGACACACAATGTGTGTGTTTTCATAAATATTTTCATGAGATAATATTGTCAAAGCTACATTAAAGGGGGATACACCAGCTATGAACACTTAAAATGTTGATATATACATTGTAGAACTATTTTGAACTCTAAATGTTAAAATAAACATGGTTATTTTATTTACCAATATGCTTCATTTTTGTACATGAAATGCATGCTCACATCTTTTCTGCCTTTACTTGTCTGAAGCATTCATTGTTGCACTTCTTGTGCAAGATCCTCTGACATCTTGCACTGTTATTTCTTCAAATTTCTCCCTAGCATGCCCTATAAAAAAAACACAAGACAACAAGCAAACATGATTAATATATTTAACCTTTTATCGGAATTTGTGAAATTGCGCAATATTAAATTAGGATTCCAAATACACACTTGAGTGAAACATACCAAGGCAGATGAATTGTCGCCCCATTCACTGTTCGTATTGTGTACGTCTTCCTCTTCACTGCTGGGATCAGTTACGTCTTCCTCTTCACTGCTGGGATCGGGTACATTGTCCTCCATGCTGTTGGGATTGTGTATGTCATCATCCTCTTCATTACTGAGATTGGGTATGTCTCCTCTTTGCTGTTGGGATCAGATACAGAGTATTCTGCATTGGCATTAACTTCCTCTGAAGCCTGAAGAAATGAGAAAGGGTAATGTACATCGTTTAATTTATACTATAGCCGTTAAATGCAACATCTTATAAACACCCAGCGTGTTACAATTTATAACACACAGCATCAAGAGAAAAAAAATTATCAGCAAACTAGTAGCTACATGGCTTATTAGGATAAAGTACATGTTCATTTTTTGTTCCCTGCCTCTTACAAACAAGCTACCTAGCAACCTTGCCTAATTAGTAACTATAGCTACCAGTTACCTGAAAAACAAAAGATGCAGATAAGAGATAAGTAATTGTTAACAAGCGCTAGTTACGTGTTGTCTTCTTACATGGCTCAGACGTAAATAGCTATCTAGCTAATGTTGATGTGAGCATTAACCATAGCCAAGTAGCTAGTTAGCTGTTATCTCATATAGGCCTAGATAAAGTTAGAATTTAGCTCAAACTCACCTGTTCATTCCATCTGTACTTTGTCCTTTTTGGAATCCTTACACCTGATTCTCGAGTTTAAAGCGTAATTTATGGCGACTGAAACATGCTGCAATATCTCCGGTTCAACATATGATATTTTGCTCGCGCGCAAGGAACAGGAAGTGACGTCGCTAATCAGCTCCGCCTACATCCGCCTTCTTCTGATGCTTCATTGGACATTTTTCTCAGTTAATGCATGTAAAATATGTTCAAATATATGTTAATGTCCTGTCTGTCCGGTGCTTTCATTCATATCAGACTTATAAATGTTCCTCAAAATACATACATCAAAGGCGGCATTAGTTCATAGACATTTTTATTAATACTCCAATTGATTATTATTAGTATAGTATATGAATATAGGGCTTCAAAATGTTTGGCAGTAATTATGATTTCAGCTTCAGTAACAAAAAATATTTAATGTGCAATGCATTTCATAGACATGAGTATTAGAATATACAAGATGGATCTAAAAAAATTACTTGTAATCTACTTAAAAATATTTAGACTGTTTTTGCTGTATAATAAAAGAAAACGTACATCTCCAGAAGAAATGTGTAAAAACGTTTTTCGATTTGGTAGTGTACTTAAAAGTTCAAGTAAGTTAACTATTTTCTAAATGTACTTTTTGAAAGTATATCATAAGTAAACTAAAAGTGTACTACCCATTTTGTAGTATACTTATAGTATACTTGAATATACTTTTTTCTAAGCATACTTCTTAAAAGTATATCAAAAGTGAACTAAAAGTGTACTATCCATTTTGTAGTATACATAGTATACTTTAATATACTTTTTTCCGTAAGGGATATATGCACATATATGCACCTCAATTTTGACGATATGTGGCATATATGCGCATATATGCAGCATATATTATCATATATGTGCATATATGTGTCATATATGCGCATATATGCAGCATATATATTATCATATATGTGCATATATGCAGCATATATATTATCATATATGTGCATATATGCAGCATATATGTGCATATAGGTAACATATAGGTTACATATATGCACATATATCCTCATATAGGTTTTTTCCATGTGGGTAATGAGGCTTGATGTGCCAGGAGAGGGGAACAGAGTGGAGATAGCCCTCCCCACCCTAATAAACCCTCTTCAGTCCATCGGGGGAGGCTAGGGAGATTAGAGACAACAGGCACGTCAGGTAATTAGGGCCTCTCACCAGAAGAGAGGACAGCACAGCTAAACACCTTCTTTCCCTTTTTTTTCTCTCCATCCTCTCTAGCTCCCCTCTTGTCTTGCTTCCTCCTCTCGTCTCTTTAGTTATTCCTTCCATGGGGGGGGGGGTCGTGCTTGTTAATGACAAAGATATGTGTCTCTTCGCCGCGAGGCAACTGCCGCGTGTGGACGTGGAGGGCCCTGGTGTTCAGGGTGACACGGCGTTTTGTTTGTTTTTGTCCCCCAGCAGCTGGAGGCGATTTGGGGCACCAGAGTAACAATGCCCGAGCTCCATGTGAACGCACAAGCACTCGCTCGTCGTCAAATCACAGAGTCACAAAGAAGGATCAAGCTCGCGCTTTAACACACACCTGCTCTGACGCAAAGCAAATAAAACACCGTATCATTACTTGGAACGAGAAATTGCCCGTTTACTGACTGTACAAAGGAGCTAGCTTATGTTGTCGCAACAACAGGCCGTGTTTTTATAATTGGCAGCAGAGAATATAAAACATAATGGGCCAATTATAACCATCAAAACATATTTATGTTGAAATATCACAGCCTGTTTACAATGGCTCCTTCTATCACTAATTGGTTTGATCCTGCACCCCACAACCCCCCCACCCCTGCCCTGCCTCCGCTTCCTGTTCGTACCGAACCACCCCTCGCCCTCTCCCCCGTTTGCACTCCAAGCCTCCCCCTTCCACCTCATTCTTCCCCAGTCTAGAAGCTCTATACATGAACGCGCCTGCTGAAATATTGGCCCATTTGTACCCCTTCCTCGCTCTCAGCCTCTAGGTCTCCATAGATGTGTCCTGTCAATCCGCGTAAAGAGGAACACGGCCAGCTAATTGAAGGTGCCCTATGCAGCCTTGCTTCGGGCATTTCATTTGTTGTTTGGGTCGCTGACGCTCTCTTTGCTTTTTAAATGCCAGCGTTGTCAGTGGCCATCCCCCTAGATCCCCGGCCGGGGTCATTCAACGAGGCACACTGGCCGTGTACATAATAGCACTATAAAAGCTTTATGTTTGCGGAGATCATTGGAAGTGTGAAAGCAGTTAACCAGATTGTGTCGTAAACACAGCCTCGCAAAGGACAGGGTGGCTGGAGGGGTTCAACGCTTGTGTATTTGTTCAGTCCTGCCCGTGCGCTCTAAATAGCATGACGCCGCGCACGACACATCGGATGCTAGGGGTCCCCTCGTGCGACGTGTCATTAGAGCTCGCCGTTCAATGCGTCTTTTAAAACCCATATTATTGTTCCAGGCCCAAAGAATCTTGGGCGAATAAAGGCGATTCTGATTTATCGGTGTGCCCAGGAGATTAAGGGGTTGCCGTTGGAATTCTATGCGTTCAGAAAACAAATGTTAAAAAGTCAGCTTAAAGGGACAAAGGTCTGATTTATTCCCCTCATCTCCACTCCAACTGGCTGGGCGTTGCTGAAAGGAGAAAGGTTTTGTGGATACATCTAGAGTCAGATAAAGAAAAAGGTGAGACCTTTAAAGGTGATTTTGCCCCGTTCTTTTTTCTCCCCAAGCCCACGGACAGACTCGCCGCTTTGAGAGCCAGAGCTCCAAGGGGCCATCCCAGGGCCCAACCTTCCCTCAACCCGATGAGGAACGACACGAAGATCACCGACAATCATTCACAACCGAAGACACTCCGTAGCATCACGTTGACACCCACAATTGCTCAGTGAGTGAAAGGAAAAGCCCACGAGCTAAACACTAAGGCTCTCTGGTGAGGGAACAGAGCGATGACCATATGTTGAGCTTGCCACAGCCGAGGGGAAATCGATGGGTGAATATTTCATTAGAGGCTGAGCTACATTTTTTCCAAATCAACATATACACTTACAGTACATTGATCGTTGTTGAATTGCAGTAGGAAATGCTGTCCGTTTGGCTGCATATAGAACATTTTAAAGAAAATAAATATAACAGTATAAAATGTTGTCAACTGATATAAAGTATGTCCTTAAAGAGATAGGTCGACCTAGAGACACATTTGCATGAAATTCCGCCTGTGTTTGGAGAAGGTTGTTGCTCAAAAAATATTTGTGGCTCTAGATGCATAATTTCGATTCATGAATTTGGATGAAGTCTCATCTCTCATCTCATCTTCAACCGCTTATCCGGGGTCGGGTCGCGGGGGTAGCAGCTCTAGCAGGGGACCCCAAACTTCCCTTTCCCGGGCAACATTAGCCAGCTCTGACTGGGGAATCCCGAGGCGTTCCCAGGCCAGTGTGGAGATATAATCTCTCCACCTAGTCCTGGGTCTTCCCCGAGGTCTCCTCCCAGCTGGACGTGCCTGGAACACCTCTCTAGGGAGGCGCCCAGGTGGCATTCGTACAAGATGCCCGAACCACCTCAACTGGCTCCTTTCTATGCAAAGGAGCAGCGGCTCTACTCCGAGTTCCTCTCGGATGACTGAGCTTCTCACCCTATCCCTAAGGGAGAGGCCAGCCACCTTTCTGAGAAAACCCATTTCGGCCGCTTGTACCCGCGATCTAGTTCTTTCGGTCATGACCCAGCTTTCATGACCATAGGTGAGGGTAGGAACAAAGATTGACCGGTAGATCGAGAGCTTTGCCTTTCGGCTCAGCTCTCTTTTCGTCACAACGGTGCGGTGAAGCGAATGCAACACCGCCCCCGCTGCTCCGATCCTCTGACCAATCTCCCGCTCCATTGTTCCCTCACTCGCGAACAAGACCCTGAGGTACTTGAACTCCTTCACTTGGAGTAAGGACTCATTCCCTACCCGGAGTAGGCACTCCACCGGTTTCCTGCTGAGAGTCATGGCCTCAGATTTAGAGGTGCTAACCCTCATCCCAGCCGCTTCACACTCGGCTGCGAACCGATCCAGTGAGTGCTGAAGGTCACCGACCGATGAGGCCACCAGGACCACATCATCCGCAAAAAGCAGTGATGTGACCATCAGCCCACCGAACGGGAACCCCTCCCCCCCATGACTACGCCTTGATATCCTGTCCATGAATATTACAAACAGGATTGGTGACAAAGCGCAGCCCTGGCGGAGGCCAACCCCCACCTGGAACGAATCCGACTTACTGCCGAGGACACGGACACAGCTCATGCTTTGAGCGTACAGAGATTGGATGGCCCTGAGAAGAGACCCCCTCACCCCATACTCCCGCAGCACCTCCCACAAAAGATCCCGGGTACCCGGTCATACGCCTTCTCCAGATCCACAAAACACATGTAGACTGGATGGGCATACTCCCAGGCCCCCTCCAGGATCCTTGCGAGAGTAAAGAGCTGGTCCGTGGTTCCCGGCCAGGACGAAAACCGCATTGTTCCTCTTCAATCTGAGGTTCGACTATTGGCCGAACCCTCCTTTCCAGCACTTTGGAGTACACTTTACCAGGGAGGCTGAGGAGTGTGATACCTCTGTAATTGGCACACACTCTCTGGTCCCCCTTTTAAAGAGGGGAACCACCACCCCGGTCTGCCACTCCTCTGGCACTGTCCCAGACTTCCATGCAATGTTGAAGAGGCGTGTCAACCAAGACAGCCCTTCCCCACCCAAAGCTTTTAGCATTTCTGGACGAATCTCATCAGTCCCTGGGGCTTTGCCACTGTGGAGTTGTTTGACTACCTCAGCGACTTCCCCCAGGGAAACTGACGATGACCCTCCATCAGCCTCCAGCTCTGCCTCTGTACTAGAGGGCGTGTAGGTCGGATTCAGGAGCTCCTCAAAATGCTCTTTCCAGCGCCCGATCACATCATCAGTTGAGGTCAACAGTGTCCCATCCTTACTGTACACAGCTTGGATGGTTCCCGTTTTCCCCTTCTGAGGTGCCGAACGGTTTTCCAGAAGCATTTTGGTGCCGACCGAAAGTCCTTCTCCATAGCTTCTCCAAACTTCTCCCACACCCGCTGCTTTGCCTCTGACACGGCAGCGGCTGCAGCCCTTCGGGCCTGTCGGTACCCTGCAACTGCCTCCGGAGTCCCCAGGGCTAGCATATCCCTGAAGGCCTCCTTCTTCAGTCGGACAGCTTCCTGACCACCGTGGTCCACCACGGTGTTCTAGGGTTACCACCCCTTGAGGCACCTAGGACCTTGAGACCACAGCTCACCGCCGCAGCTTCAGCAATAGAAGCTTTGAACATTGCCCACTCAGGTTCAATGCCCCCAACCTCCACAGGGATGCCTGAAAAGCTCCGCCGGAGGTGTGAGTTGAAGATCTTTCGGACAGGGGCCTCCTCCAGACGTTCCCAGTTCACCCGCACTACCTGTTTGGGCTTACCTGGTCTGTCCAAAGTCTTTCCCCACCCTCTGATCCAACTCACTACCAGATGGTGATCAGTTGACAGCTCTGCCCCTCTCTTCACCCGAGTGTCCAAAACATGCGGCCTTAGATCAGCCGATACGATCACAAAATCGATCATTGACCTTCGGCCTAGGGTGCTCTGGTACCATGTACACTTATGCGCCTCCTTATGTTCGAACATGGTGTTTGTTATAGACAATCCATGACTAGCACAGAAGTCCAATAACAAACGACCGCTCGGGTTTAGATCAGGGAGGCCGTTCCTCCCAATCACGCCTCTCCAGGTGTCTCCATCGTTGCCCACATGTGCGTTGAAGTCTCCCAGCAGAATGATGGAGTCCCCTACTGGAGCCCTATATAGGACTCCCTTCAGGGTCTCCAAGAAGGCTGAATACTCCGAACTGCTGTTTGGTGCATAAGCACAAACAACAGTCAGAGTTTTCCCCCCCACCACCCTTAGGCGTAGGGAAGTCAGAAATGCTAATTCCAGGCAGGGACAGAGGTCAATAACGGCTTGTTGTGAAAATAGATTTCTTGAGCCTTCAAGGACAACTCAGCGATAGCAGAATTTCACGAAAATATGAATCTAGGTCGGACTACCCCTTTAATTTTCCCAAATAGCTATTTGTCTGCATTGTGGGCAGCTAGCGAATTGACTTGTCCTGTGGTTGATGTGTGCAGATGTAGTGACATGTTTTCTTTCTTCAGAGATCATTTTTTTAGATAAACAGTGAACAAAAGTGAGTATTTTTACCACTAGACTGTATGTAATAAATTGTTTAAGTAATTATTGTACGATCTGAACCTCTTAACAAAATTTTTTCGATAACAAAAAAAATGTGTTAATGTTTACAGCAGTTTAATACAAGTGGATGGGATTAAAAAAAAGTCAAGTATGAGTTTTTTGGAGCCTGGGAGATTTGTTTGGAAAGCAATATAATGTCCTTGTAATTCATATAGAATATGTAACACCCAACAAAACAGATTAGCAAAAATTATATGAAATTATAATATTTCTAGATTTCGGTGCATGAAGATAATGGAAATAATTATTCACTAACGTATTTAAAAATATATATAGTAAAACACCTTCTGATGCCTAAACAGCACCATCATTCTTGAAGGACCCAGATGACTCCCTGAGGGTACGCTGCAGCAGCATGTTTATTCATGCAGGTGGTCATGATGTCTGAGAGTGATGGATATAGGTAATTACATTCCTCTGATCCCGTTTAGCCTGCGTGCCGGCAAGCCACATAATTGCAGGCGAACACAGAGAGCAAATCTACTTAATCTGGAGTAAATTGATAAAACTAGAAACAATGTGACCTGCATATGAATTGTGCTGGTGTTGAGGTTCACAGTGGCAGAAGTTGGAGCCCATGACGACACTGTACTTCAGGACAGGTGGGTTTTACACACTGTACTCCAGGACAGGTCGGTTTTACACACTGTACTTTAGGACAGGTGGGTTTTACACACTGTACTTCAGGACAGGTGGGTTTTACACACTGTACTTCAGGACAGGTCGGTTTTACACACTGTACTTTAGGACAGGTGGGTTTTACACACTGTACTTCAGGACAGGTGGGTTTTACACACTGTACTTCAGGACAGGTGGGTTTTACATATAAATGGGTTTTACACTGTGATTTATTCCCCTCATCTCCACTCCAACTGGCTGGGCGTTGCTGAAAGGAGAAAGGTTTTGTGGATACATCTAGAGTCAGATAAAGAAAAAGGTGAGACCTTTAAAGGTGATTTTGCCCCGTTCTTTTTTCTCCCCAAGCCCACGGACAGACTCGCCGCTTTGAGAGCCAGAGCTCCAAGGGGCCGTCCCAGGGCCCAACCTTCCCTCAACCCGATGAGGAACGACACGAAGATCACCGACAATCATTCACAACCGAAGACACTCCGTAGCATCACGTTGACACCCACAATTGCTCAGTGAGTGAAAGGAAAAGCAGGTCGGTTTTACACACTGTACTTCAGGACAGGTGGGTTTTACACACTGTACTTCAGGACAGGTGGGTTTTACACACCGTACTTCAGGACAGGTGGGTTTTACACACTGTACTTTAGGACAGGTCGGTTTTACACACTGTACTTCAGGACAGGTGGGTTTTACACACTGTACTTCAGGACAGGTGGGTTTTACACACTGTACTTCAGGACAGGTGGGTTTTACACACTGTACTTCAGGACAGGTGGGTTTTACACACTGTACTTTAGGACAGGTCGGTTTTACACACTGTACTCCAGGACAGGTCGGTTTTACACACTGTACTTTAGGACAGGTGGGTTTTACACACTGTACTTCAGGACCGGTGGGTTTTAGTTACAAACTATTCTTCTTCTGTGTCATCTCTCTGTCCGTCTGTAAGGCCTCTATGTTTTACTCAACTTTTACCTGGACCTGTCTGTCTATCAGCTGCACATCCCCTTTTTATTCTCAAATATCTTCCTCATATTCCTTTGCACTGACATATTAGCTATATCTACCAGTATCCATGAATCACCTCTTCTACATTTTCTTCCATCCCATTGAGCGGTCCACTTCTCTATACCTCTCTGTTAAGGATTGCTGCCTTGATCCAAGTTGCCAGGGAGGTTTTCAAGGAGGATCTAAATTCCCTTTAAACAAATACAACAAATATTTAAGAAATTGACGTACAGATGACAGATCTTTCAAACGATGACATCATTAGACACCTGATCCTGGCTCTGCTACAACAACCAAGCGACAAGCCTCCATCCCACTTTAACGTGCGTTAATTTAATCCTTTCCTCCATCCATCATAAACTGTATTCACATTAGTATTCTCATCACACCACTGCCGTGTTTAAATGTAATAAGCGTACATTTCCACTCAGGTTGGTACAGTGTATTTCATTATCATTCACAGGCAGACAACACTACTTACAGACTCAACAGAGTGTTGTCGCGCCATAGATGCATCCGCTCCTGTTCTTTGACTTGGTAAGCATTTGTGTCCTCCATTGGCTATATTACAGTATGTGACATGTTCGGATCAATGGACGTCTTTAGTCTACTTTCAACCCAAAATGACAGGCAAAGAGTGACACATTCCTGGCTAGCACCTGAAGGAAAGTAACGCAGGAATACTCATGTACATTCAGTTGATTACAGTGGGCAGCGAGTTTGAAACACGTCCTGGACCGCAGTGACCTCTTCCTGCTGAAACCTCTATCGATAGGAAAGAGGAAATTGTGAGTTTGACATTCACACTCGCTTAGGATGAATAATACATTGCTGCATATATGCACCACAGCCCTTGAAATACGCCTAGCTAATAATGTAGTCTAATTTCCTCCTACTACCTGCTATTTGTTTGGAAGATGGTGTGCTTTTTTCCACGACCCCACTAAATAATTGGCCTAATTTTTCTCACTTTATCGTATCTCCGTTGCGATCGCTTTCACCCTCGTTCTCCCTCACTTTCTACTTCCTTCTCGCTTATTTCTCTCCTCCCCCCCCTCTTTACACTTTACTATTTATGAAGCCAGCTGGTGGGGTTTGCGTCATGCCACATAGAGTCTGGAATTTCACCCCAAGGCAATGGTTTACTGGCATAAGCACACCGCAACACACATACATACTTCACAATAACATTTTCAAAATACTTTCAAAAGTTATTAGGTGTTATTGAATTGTGTATAAATAATTATAAACCATTTATGGTTACATAAAGATGTATCTCAGTGGCTTGCTTGACTGCTACTGTAACCAAGATGGCACCGTCAACGCTAGAAACGATTCTAAGCTGCGCATGTGTTTTTGTTTTTGGATGTATAAAATCTGTGTACTGTGACAATTCTTGAGGCTAAACATTAGGGAAACAACTCCTGAGGATCTATTCCCTGTATTTCTCGTTTCTCTGCCATCCACCGAAATCCTGGACATTCTAGTCAAAGCCACGTCTGCCCTATGCTTCGGGAAGCGCCGCTGGAGAGGGAAGTGGGCTGGAGCGTTCGTTCGTGCCAGACACAGAGGACTTAAACGGAGGAGTTGGTAGCTCAGTGGGAGAGTGCGTGCTTTGTATGTATGATGTCCTGGGTTCAATCCCCAGCTTCTCCCCAGGTCACCGTTGCAAATGAGAATGTTAAATAAAGGTATAAAAAAAAGACTCACCTGGAATATTACCTCGCAAACATGCACTCACTCAGCAAAACAATGGACAAACTCTTACTGCTAGAGTCGGGGAAATACAGAGATCTCTCCTCTGCCTTTCACAGAAACGTGGCTAGGTGACTGCATACCACATTCTGCGGTGAGCCTGCTCGGCTTCTCACTCCTCCGGGTGGATCGAAGCTCAGATCTCTTCGGCAAAACAACAGGTGGTGGAATCTGCTTCTACATCAAAGACAAACTACATGAAATACCCGGACTCGCTAGTTATCATATTGGCTTTAACAAATGTAACCTTAGCCACAAGCTTCCTAAATACAAACATTCATTAAGATCCCGCATATTGCATATTGTTACCTCGTGACACTTGCAAACGACCTAAACCAGATTTACTACAAATGTGAGAGTCAAAGCAGCAGTCCTGTCTGCACTCTCCATTCAGCTGTGTCCTGCCATCACCAACAGTTCCCGATCACAAGGGCTCACCCACAACCAACCATCCCAATCGACACAACAGACAATTCAAGAGTCAAAACCCAAGGAAATCAGCTGGTCCTGATGGAGTCTCTGCCTCCACACTCAAGCACTGAGCTGACCAGCTACCTGCTGTGTTCACAGACATTTTCAATAAATCATCGGAGTCATGCAGCATCCCAGCCTGCTTCAAATACCCACCATCATCCCAGTCCCCAAACAACCAAGGATCACAGAGCTAAATGACTACAGACCAGTTGCCCTGACCTCTGTGGTTATGAAGTCCTTTGAGCACCTGGTGCTGTCACACCTCAAGACCATCACTGACCCAGTACTAGACCCATTGCCGTTTGCCTACAGAACCAACAGGTCTGTGGAAGACACGATCAACATGGCTCTCCACTTCATTCTCCAGCATCTTGACTCCCCGGGAACCTATGCCAGAATTCAGCTCTGCCTTCAACACCATAATCCCAGCGCTCCTATTGGATAAGATCTTCACCACGGGAAAGTCTACAGGGGGGTAATCAGCCTACTGGTGTCCCAGTCTCAACAACTTAGAGCTCACTGCTCTAAAGACAGTGGAGAAGAAAGTGGACTTTAGGAGAAGCCCAGGCGTTGTCCCATTGTCCTGGAGGGGTCCCTCGTCAATATAATGGAGTCCTTTGTCTTCCTGAGCAACGCAATCCCGCAGGACCTCAAGTGGGAGCTGAACATCACCTCTTTCACAAAAAAGCACAACAAAAACTGTACTGCCTGTGGCAGCTCAAACGGTACAAACTTCTAATGCCCATGATGATTAATGCCTGCCCAGCCATCATTGTGTCCTATCTGACTTCCTCAATCACTGTATGCTGCAGCCACTGTCAAGGATAAAGACAGACTACGGAGCGGACCATTGGTTGCAAGCTGCCGTCCCTCAACGATCTGTTAGAGCCAGTTCAGTGAGGCAGACCCCTCCCATCCGGGTAATATATACTTCTCCCTAATGGCAGTAGCTACGGCCTATGAGAACGAAACATCCCGCCACAAGAACAGCTTCTTCCCCGCAGCGGTGAGTCTAAGGAATATGCCTCTATACTGCCCTTAGCCCCCCACATTACCCACCCTGGACACTATCAGTTCGGATACGAATGACCACGTTGGACATCCTTGTACTATAACTGGACATTGCTTGTCTTTTGCACAACTGTATGTATAACTAGATATTGCTTTTTTGCACAACTTGATACTTGATCTGCAATCTGCTCACACATCTAGACATTTGCAATATTCAGATTTCACATTCAATAATTAACCAGTACACACGCCAACTAGGCAGGGTCTCTTGACTGTTCATGTTGTATGTGTTGCTCTGTTTGCACTGTTTGTGCACTTCTTAAAACGTGTGTTCTAAATGCTGCAGCTAAAAATTCTGTGTGTGCGTAAACAGACTTGGCGAATAAACCTGATTCTCATTCTGATGCACCACTAAAGATGAATGAATTACAGATGAATGAATCCCTACATCTGTGTTGACTATACATTTTGTAAACTGTATCGTAAAGTTGTGAAAATGTCAATCACTTTGCAAGGACACTTACATTACAGACACATTGTGGCAGACAGGATTCCAGAGGGGGGGAATCTCTTTGTAGATGGCTGCATCTCAAACAGCTTCACTCATTTGCGGACAAACACCCTGTTAAATCCATACAATTTCCAAAGATCTTTTGTCCTTCCATTGTATTTTTTGTGAAATGTTCAAATGCATGAGTATACCATCATGTAGGTACATTGAGTTTCTTGATAAAAGGTCCAGGAAGAGAAACAACATTGTCATTGTCATTTGTGGCAATTTGTTTGATTTGTTTACCTTAGCAAGCGTCCTGCTTCAAAACCTTAAAGAGACAGAATGAAAAAGCGTTGTACATTAGAATGCAAGCAAGCCTTATTCATACAAAGCAAAGGCCGACAAAATTCTGTAACGCTGACTACCTCAGTTGTCAAAAAAAATTTATCAGCTTTTGTAGACAGATTTTCCTTACATCCTATCTAAAATAAGACGACCTATACTTCACGGCACTGTCAAATTGACAGGTATTTTAGGGTCTGTTAGCTTGCCATGCTAGTTATTAATTTGCCATCAGCAGCTTTACTTTTGGTGAAACATTCAAAGTTCAGTTTGTCCGCTGCACAGGTTAGCAGTATAACCCTGATTCCCTTTCATTGAATATAAAGTCTGACTGACTGGCTGGCTTAGCTTCATCGATAACTAACATGCTTTATTACTTTCAGACTCAAGAAGTGCAACTAATTGTTAGTCCACAAAACAACGTATGTTCCCACTCCGGGCATCTTAGTGAGGTGCACGCCTTGTTTCCGGTGCATTTGTTTTTATTGGGCGCAGCTGTTTGGGTGATTAGCTATGCTATTTTGTTTGCTGGAATATGTAGCTATTTGCATCGCAATATTTCGATGTTTCATGTTGTGTTGTTAGACTAGTCGTTAGAGTTTGTAAGTCACATGTTGTTTGTTCTTACTTTTAAATAAACTATAGCACATTTATATCCTGGACTGCATCGGGTTTTTCCCTGCACTTCACCTTACGGATCCGTGACAGCACCCTATGTATTCATTTTTGGTTTCGTATTTCAGTGTAAAATGTGCATGTCCTATTACGCTAATTATTTGTTCAAGAAAGTGTCAGGCAGAAAAAGCCACCAGCTCTTATACAGCTCTCATATACAGCAGCAGCCCATCGAATAATGAAGGGAGAGGAACGCCTTATACAAATATCTACCAGAATGCAGTCATTTTTAAATGAAATAGTTCTTTTGAAACGTGATACAAAAACTCCTAAATGAATGAATCAAATAAACTGTAATCTGCTTCCAACCCGTACCATGCAGAATTCCGGTCTACAGCTATGGTTTAATAAAATATTCATGTTGACAAGATGTGGGATAAAAATAGCTTTTTGGGGGAACATGGAAACATTTCCCAATGTTTATTATTTTCTCTGAAGCTAATGTTAATCCTATTTGAAAGGGATATTACCAAAAAAAAATTACTAGAATATGTAATATATACAAAAAGGCCTCTAGGCATCTCTATGGTGGCCTACGGGTCTTATAAGAGCAGGACAGCAGGGATGACTCTAAGCATCTCTATGGTGGCCTACGGGTCTTACAAGAGCAGGACAGCAGGGATGCCTCTAAGCATCTCTATGGTGGCCTACAGGTCCTATAAGAGCAGGACAGCAGGGATGACTCTAAGCATCTCTATGGTGGCCTACGGGTCCTATAAGAGCAGGACAGCAGGGATGCCTCTAAGCATCTCTATGGTGGCCTACGGGTCCTATAAGAGCAGGACAGCAGGGATGACTCTAAGCATCTCTATGGTGGCCTATGGGTCTTATAAGAGCAGGACAGCAGGGATGACTCTAAGCATCTCTATGGTGGCCTACGGGTCCTATAAGAGCAGGACAGCAGGGATGCCTCTAAGCATCTCTATGGTGGCCTACGGGTCTTACAAGAGCAGGACAGCAGGGATGCCTCTAAGCATCTCTATGGTGGCCTACGGGTCCTATAAGAGCAGGACAGCAGGGATGCCTCTAAGCATCTCTATGGTGGCCTACGGGTCCTATAAGAGCAGGACAGCAGGGATGCCTCTAAGCATCTCTATGGTGGCCTACAGGTCTTATAAGAGCAGGACAGCAGGGATGACTCTAAGCATCTCTATGGTGGCCTACGGGTCCTATAAGAGCAGGACAGCAGGGATGCCTCTAAGCATCTCTATGGTGGCCTACAGGTCCTATTAGAGCAGGACAGCAGGGATGCCTCTAAGCATCTCTATGGTGGCCTACGGGTCTTATAAGAGCAGGACAGCAGGGATGCCTCTAAGCATCTCTATGGTGGCCTACGGGTCTTACAAGAGCAGGACAGCAGGGATGACTCTAAGCATCTCTATGGTGGCCTACAGGTCCTATAAGAGCAGGACAGCAGGGATGACTCTAAGCATCTCTATGGTGGCCTACGGGTCCTATAAGAGCAGGACAGCAGGGATGCCTCTAAGCATCTCTATGGTGGCCTATGGGTCTTATAAGAGCAGGACAGCAGGGATGCCTCTAAGCATCTCTATGGTGGCCTACAGGTCCTATAAGAGCAGGACAGCAGGGATGACTCTAAGCATCTCTATGGTGGCCTATGGGTCTTATAAGAGCAGGACAGCAGGGATGCCTCTAAGCATCTCTATGGTGGCCTACAGGTCCTATAAGAGCAGGACAGCAGGGATGCCTCTAAGCATCTCTATGGTGGCCTACAGGTCCTATAAGAGCAGGACAGCAGGGATGACTCTAAGCATCTCTATGGTGGCCTATGGGTCTTATAAGAGCAGGACAGCAGGGATGCCTCTAAGCATCTCTATGGTGGCCTACAGGTCCTATAAGAGCAGGACAGCAGGGATGCCTCTAAGCATCTCTATGGTGGCCTACGGGTCCTATAAGAGCAGGACAGCAGGGATGCCTCTAAGCATCTCTATGGTGGCCTACGGGTCCTATAAGAGCAGGACAGCAGGGATGCCTCTAAGCATCTCTATGGTGGCCTACAGGTCCTATAAGAGCAGGACAGCAGGGATGCCTCTAAGCATCTCTATGGTGGCCTACAGGTCCTATAAGAGCAGGACAGCAGGGATGCCTCTAAGCATCTCTATGGTGGCCTACGGGTCCTATAAGAGCAGGACAGCAGGGATGCCTCTAAGCATCTCTATGGTGGCCTACAGGTCCTATAAGAGCAGGACAGCAGGGATGCCTCTAAGCATCTCTATGGTGGCCTACAGGTCCTATAAGAGCAGGACAGCAGGGATGCCTCTAAGCATCTCTATGGTGGCCTACAGGTCCTATAAGAGCAGGACAGCAGGGATGCCTCTAAGCATCTCTATGGTGGCCTACGGGTCCTATAAGAGCAGGACAGCAGGGATGCCTCTAAGCATCTCTATGGTGGCCTACAGGTCCTATAAGAGCAGGACAGCAGGGATGCCTCTAAGCATCTCTGTAGTTAAGTTTTGGTGGCTACCAATTAGAACTATTATTATAATTGGACTGGCCGCCCCTAAGAAGTTTCTTCCAGAAAAATCGGCCCATCAGGAAGTTTTTCGTAGCCGCGCTGTATCTACTGGTTGATGTGTGCTCTGTCGCGTTCAGGGTGGGTGTTTGTAAAAGCACTTTGTGACAACTTTGTAAGTACGCTGTCATAAGGACACCGTAAAGTCTTAGCCATTTACGTTTCTTCCCAGCTCCGCGCTTGCGTCCTTCCTCAACCCAACCCTGACATAAAAATATTAAATGACAACATTATTATATTAAGTGTTTAATTCATTTTCTTGTGTGAATTTTAAGTCAATTACAATCTAATTATTATTGTACAAATTGTTGTTACTTTGTTAATTGTGATCATCTTACATGGGAGCTCTACAGTCTGTTCCATTGGTCTTAATCAAATGTTTGATTCCTGTAATGCAGCCGTCCGAGGGGCTCTCATCCTCCCACTAAAGCCCAGCACATCCCTCCATCCTCTGGCCTGAGATCAGAGGCTTGGGGCCTCCGGAGGTCTTCGTCTGGACCTTTATATTGTTGTTGTTAATTAATTACCTCCCTGAAGCCTCACTGTGTCTCCTGCTCTGTGAACAGCCACCCGCCCGCTCACGTGTTCCAGATATCAGCTCACACTGCTTCCCCGCTGGCCATCCCCTGCTGGTTGGGCCAATGATCCAGATTTATGTTCCTGTACTATAATCAAGAGGAGTACAACTTCAAATTGTTAGAGTTGAGAAATAGAAGAGTATTTGGGTGGATATTATTTGCGTTCTTTTGAAAGTCCGTCTGAGAATCTCTTTTTCAGCTTGATATGGTCTTACGCCTTGTTATTAAACTAGCACACATTTTTCTATTTCAATTGCTCTATGACATTATCAGGCTAAAAATGTGTCATCCTGGTGGCGCTTTGTAAAGTACAAAAGTAAAATTGGCAACATTTAC
Source organism: Dallia pectoralis (assembly GCA_029465975.1). NCBI lineage: Eukaryota > Metazoa > Chordata > Actinopteri > Esociformes > Umbridae > Dallia > Dallia pectoralis. The sequence goes on along the minus strand of CM055728.1, from coordinate 10,869,927 downwards.
TCTTTACTTTTAAGTGATTTTTATCTGCTTTTAAATTCAGGTGGTACAATTCCTTCACTACCAGCTAAATCTTTCTCTATATGCTTTAGAATGGCCATTCAGCAGCTAACATTAAGTACGAAGGTCCTGCTCCAACGTAACATAACTAGTATATCAATATAATGCATAGTCGACCACAATGCATATTCAGTACCTGCAAATGCTTCAAATATTTCCTCACCTTCCCCCGCTCGCTGTCAGATATTTCTCTAAGACAAATGGCAGGAAACTGTTAACATTTGGTTGCCTTAATGACACACACACACACAGCATTCCATCAGGCCAGGTGTTGTGGTTGCAATTCATCACAGCGTTCAGCTACAGGTGGACGATCTGCTGCGTGGCCGCAGTCACAGAGGGATGAAGAGACACTTACACACAGGGATGTGCGTCAGGCCAATGAGCCATAACCGGGTCTGGTGCCATCTCATTAGTCTGCCAACGACACCCCACCCCACGTCCCATTGTCTGGAATAATCGAAGCAGCGGAAAAACAGCACTGTGGTTTAGGTCATACCAACGTAGAATTTGTTGGAAGACAGATGTGCATTGATCATAAGCACATACGTGTACACTGAGGCAGATGCGCCGAGACTCTCTGCACGGGTGAGATGCGCACACACACACATAATACACATGCAGTTGGATTTCACACTTCTGAGAAATAACAATGATGGCTGAGCTATGAGCTGTTGATAAAGAGAGGAAGAGAAGGAAAGTATGTATGATGGGAGAAGGGGGATAATATGAGAGCGAGAGAAAGAAAGAGAGTGGAAGAAAGAAAGAGTAAAGGTAAAATTAGAAAAGGAAAGGAGAAAAAAATAATGAAAAGCTTGAGAGAGAGGAGAAAGAGAAAATTATGCATACATGAAACTTACATGAAGATTACAGTACAATTAGACTAAATAACTGTGTTACCAGTAAAACATAAGCCCCAGTACCATTAGACTAAATAACTGTGTTACCAGTAAAACACAAGCCCTGCCCTAGTACCATTAGACTAAATAACTGTGTTACCAGTAAAACATAACCCCCAGTACCATTAGACTAAATAACTGTGTTACCAGTAAAACACAAATCCCCAGTACCATTAGACTAAATAACTGTGTTACCAGTAAAACATAAGCCCCAGTACCATTAGACTAAATAACTGTGTTACCAGTAAAACACAAGCCCCAGTACCATTAGACTAAATAACTGTGTTACCAGTAAAACACAAGCCCCAGTACAATTAGACTAAATAACTGTGTTACCAGTAAAACACAAGCCCCAGTACCATTAGACTAAATAACTGTGTTACCAGTAAAACACAAGCCCCAGTACCATTAGACTAAATAACTGTGTTACCAGTAAAACACAAGCCCCAGTACCATTAGACTAAATAACTGTGTTACCAGTAAAACACAAGCCCTGCCCCAGTACCATTAGACCAAATAACTGTGTTACCAGTAAAACACAAGCCCCAGTACCATTAGACTAAATAACTGTGTTACCAGTAAAACACAAGCCCTGCCCCAGTACCATTAGACTAAATAACTATGTTACCAATAAAACACAAGCCCCAGTACCATTAGACTAAATAACTGTGTTACCAGTAAAACACAAGCCCCAGTACCATTATACTAAATAACTGTGTTACCAGTAAAACACAAGCCCTGCCCCAGTACCATTAGACTAAATAACTGTGTTACCAGTAAAACACAAGCCCCAGTACCATTAGACCAAATAACTGTGACACCAGTAAAACATAAGCCCCAGTACAATTAGACTAAATAACTGTGTTACCAGTAAAACATAAGCCCCAGTACCATTAGACTAAATAACTGTGTTACCAGTAAAACACAAGCCCCAGTACCATTAGACTAAATAACTGTGTTACCAGTAAAACATAAGCCCCAGTACCATTAGACTAAATAACTGTGTTACCAGTAAAACACAAGCCCCAGTACCATTAGACTAAATAACTGTGTTACCAGTAAAACATAAGCCCCAGTACCATTAGACCAAATAACTGTGTTACCAGTAAAACACAAGCCCTGACCCAGTACCATTAGACTAAATAACTGTGTTACCAGTAAAACACAAGCCCTGACCCAGTACCATTAGACTAAATAACTGTGTTACCAGTAAAACACAAGCCCCAGTACCATTAGACTAAATAACTGTGTTACCAGTAAAACACAAGCCCCAGTACCATTAGACTAAATAACTGTGTTACCAGTAAAACACAAGCCCCAGTACCATTAGACTAAATAACTGTGTTACCAGTAAAACACAAGCCCCAGTACCATTAGACTAAATAACTGTGTTACCAGTAAAACACAAGCCCCAGTACCATTAGACTAAATAACTGTGTTACCAGTAAAACACAAGCCCCAGTACCATTAGACTAAATAACTGTGTTACCAGTAAAACACAAGCCCCAGTACCATTAGACTAAATAACTGTGTTACCAGTAAAACACAAGCCCTGCCCTGTATGGTCAGACTCTCCTCATTGTGTGGCCCTGGCACATAATGATTAATAGCAGCAATAACTGATCTGCAGTCAGAACCGGTCAATCACGTGCCGGCCCACCGCGACTCAGATGGTTGACATCATCCTGCACTCAGGATAGCCAAGTGGTTCCAGTTTGGAGCCAATAACCAAAAGGTTGTTGGCCCTAATCCTTGAGTTTCTCGATGACCCTTGAGCAGGGCACTTCATCCTAATTACTGAAGGGGCGCTGTCAATAATGGTTAATTCCTTTCTCTGAGCCCACTCTATAGGGATGTCTACTGGGAAGGGAGCACGTAATGCCATACGCGTGTATTTACAAAGATGGAATCTGTGGTCCATGTATCTGCGAGGGGGAATTCAACATTACTGAGAAAATGAAAGCATGCCTAATGCATTAGTGTCTTCTTTAAAGGTCTTTTTTTGATCTCATACATATGAAAAAACCAGAACAACACAGCGCTACTGGTTGCTCCGAAACGATATAGATGGAACACATTTTGCCATGGAGACGGAAGGTTTATAAGGTCAGCGGTACAGGGAAGGATAAGGTCATTATGTCATTTATTCATGACTCACGGGTTGCCAAATATTGAGCAACTTTATTGGTGGGTTCAATGACAGGACACACTGGGGGTGATTTAAAGGTCAGACTCTGATTGGTCTGTGTGGGATATTAATGTACCTGCCTAATGAAAGACACCCATTCTCCCAGAGATACAAGGTGAGTAGGATGGGATGGCAAATCAACATATTAACTCTGCCATGCCTAATGTGCACACATTTTACACACTTTTTCATAGAAACTGTACTTTGTAAAAATGTTTGTTTTCGGCCGCCATATTTTAAATCCCAAGGAGGTCTAGATAACTCTGTAATATGCCGTTATCAGAGGCCAGCGTTTGTTTTACAAAATGGCTTTTCAGGAAAAAGGCTTTTTAGGAAGTGAATAAAACAACTTTGATGAACACATGAAGGTACATTTAATTTTATTACATATTGGATCACTCTTACCTTGGTTGAATAATTAAGTGACATAGCAGTGAGCATCTCCCCTCACTTGATTCTGTAGGTCTCAGTTGGGGACTAATTGAAAGGAACGACACAAAAGCAAGCATGCACCAGGCCCTCTGTGCAATCGGTTGGACACCTGTCGTTTAATTAAATCGGCTGCTTTGCAACGGCAAGATTATATTCATCATTGTTGAACACAACTTTATATACATCATTGATGATAACCCCTTTATATACATTGTTGTTGATAACCCCTTTATATATGTCGTTGTTGATAACCCCATTATATACATCATTGTTAATAACCTTTTTATATACATCGTTGTTGATAACCCCTTTATATACATCGTTGTTGATAACCCCTGCATATACATCGTTGTTGATAACCCCTTTATATATGCTGTTGTTGATAACCCCTTTATATACGCTGTTGTTGTTGATATTCCCTTTATATACGCTGTTGTTGTTGATAACCCCTTTATATACATTGTTGTTGATAACCCCTGTATATACGTCGTTGTTGATGACCCCTTTATATACATCGTTGTTAATAACCTTTTTATATACATCGTTGTTGATAACCCCATTATATAAATCGTTGTTGATAACCCCTGTATATACGGCGTTGTTGATAACCCCAGCATATACATCGTTGTTGATAACCCCTTTATATACGCTGTTGTTGATAACGCCTTTATATACGCTGTTGTTGTTGATATCCCCTTTATATATGCTGTTGTTGTTGATAACTCCTTTATATACATCCTTGTTGATAACCCCTTTTATATACATCGTCCTTGATTACCCCTGTATATAAGTCGTTGTTGATAACCCTGTATATACATCGTTGTTGATAACCCCTGTATATATGTCGTTGTTGATAACCCCTTTATATATGCTGTTGTTGATAACCCCTTTTTATACGCTGTCGATGTTGATAACCCCTGCATATACATCGTTGTTGATAACCCCTTTATATATGCTGTTGTTGTTGATAACCCCTGTATATACGTCGTTGTTGATAACCCCTTTATATATGTCGTCGTTGTTGATAACCCCTTTCTATATGTCGTTGTTGTTGATAACCCCTGCATATACATCGCTGTTGATAACCCCTGTATATACGTCGTTGTTGATAACCCTTTTAATATATTGCGCTGTTCGATTTTTGTGGTTATGACCTCGCTTCTACCCTGCAACTATTCAGCATGTTTGGAAAAGTCATAGACCGAGACTTGCCCTCCTCTTGCCCAAACCCTGATGGAGCATGCAGGTGCCCAACGAATCCCAACGGGTGGCTTTATCACAACTGGTCAAGCCATCCTGCCCATCCACTCTACTCAGATCAGAATGCTGATTGGATGTGAGGATTTACAGATGAGTCATTTAACGGAAGCTTATATCAAAGTGTTCCTCACAATGCTACATGAGTCTGTAAGTCTGTCCAAGAATAGTATTTAATTGGTTTAACTTTCTGCGAGGCGTCCCTGAGTGGATTGACCACCCTATTTAGCGTTTTTGTTTACCAATGGACGAATTTCATCAAGGCTCACGAATATGTAATGGTGTTAATGGCTGTGGAGTGGACGTAGGCGTGGGAGGAACAAGGATGTAGGTCATAAAAATGGTCTTTTATCAGAGGGAAAATTAATCTGCTGCTACTTGCTGCTGCCACTGAGGTTAAACCACTGAGTTGTGTTGCCATTAGATAACTAACCTGATAAATGTCTGACAGTGGCCTGAGTAGGCGAACGCTAACAAAAGCCAAACCGATTGACCGGTCGACTTCAGCATTTAGTTCTGGTTCTGACTAAGAGGTCCATTTGATTCATTCTACCTGAAATGACTACCCTGAAATTAAAGTTCAGCGAACAACAGACGGCGTCACCTGTTCATCTTCTCTGTACTCTTGTGCCACTTTCAAACTGCCTACAGTCAAACAAAGGTAGATGCTTCAAAGTTAGGGCTGTTCTACGTTCAGATTGTTCCATGGAAAACAAGACCTGGGATTAAAGACAAACAGAACCATCTGGATGCAAAGTTGCTTCCAAGGAATCCCATGCGCCGTTTCTGTTTTTGGAGCCCACAGGAGATAGAGGAATCAATTAATATTGTATTGGTTTATTATTACGTTCAGGCCTTGTACCAACCTGGGGTCGTTTCAGCTGTGTTAAATAAGTTAGAAGATATAACGGTTTTGTTGGGTCGACACAAGTACCTGCCATGCCCGTCCCCAACCTGTACCCGACAAACTGTTATCTCAAACATGGATGCTGCAAATCGTATTAGCCACATTTAAATGCCTGCAAGCAATACAGCTCCTGATATTCCTCCACCCCTTTGAAAAGTTAGTACAATTTCAAACCATAATAGGAACACTAAAATCCAACCCCACTTTGCCAAGTAGGTATTGTTGTGGTGACCCTGGTTCTCTTGTGGTTCTCTTATAGCAGGGGTGTCCAAAGTTTTTTTAGTGAGGGCCAAATACAGAAAAATAAACAAGAGGTGACATTAACACATGAATACTGTGTGTATTTCTAACTCACCTATAATGTGAAGAACTGTGCTGTCCTCTAGCTCGAATTATGTTGACAGTTTTTACGCTCGTCATGGCCGGAGCTCCATCCGTTGTTTCTCCACAGAGTTTGTCCCATTTAAGCCCCATCTTTCCAACTGCCTCCGACACAGCTTCAAAAATATCTCTGCCCGTCGTTGTGCCTTTTAGGCTCCTCATATCATGCAGCTCCTCCGTACAGCAAAAATGACCATCTACTCCCCGCAAAACATTAACAGCTGCGCGGTGTCTGTGGCATCTGTGCTCTTATCGCTAACCCTATCAATTACCAATCGCATGCTATCGAGTACAAATCAAAAGCACTAGCTTTGTCTCTCAGCTGAAGTTTCCAGTTAGCTGAAGTCCTCGATTCTCCGCACCACTGTATTTCTGGATAAGCTCACGTTGTTGAAATCCGGAACTTTTTCCGGGCACATTATTGCTGTGACTTTGAGGCACTGCTTTATGAAATCACCGTCTGAGAACGGTTTGCCGTGCTGGGCCATACGTTTAGCGACCTTATAGCTTGCTGTTGTGGCGTTTTCCTTTATTTTGTTAGCACGAAAAACACCTGTTGTTGAGCTTGCATGCTAGCTGCCATTTGCCTGACTTTCTGCGTTCGTTCGGCACTGGTGTACTGATGTGTACCTCTGATGTTTGGTCTCATAGTGCTGACGGACATTATACTCTTTCAGCACAGTAACATCTTCATTGCAAATCAAACAGATACACTTTACGTTGATTTCTTTGAGGAAATATTCATTTTCCCACTGTGTTTGAAATCTTCTACACTCACTTGCTATTTTGCGTTTCTTTGGTGCTGCCATTTCTGGTGACTCGCAGTAAAAGTTTTTGTTTGCTTAATTTTGTTTAGTGGAGAAGCACCGTTTCCATGGCTGGCTCCAACTAGTGTTGAAACTGAGAAGTGCAACAGAGTTGAGCTCAATATTCTTGTGCGGGCCATATTCAATTATATTTTCAGAATTTGCTGCGGGCCAATAAAAACTGGACCGCGGGCCGCAGTTGGCCCGCGGGCCGGACTTTGGACACCCCTGTCTTATAGTGAAGGTCTTCGTTGTTATCTTGTGAGTTGCGATATGAGATACCTAAAAATAAAATAAAGCTAATGTGATTGACTGTAAAGATAACCCCAAGCTTTCTTTAATCCACATTACCTCTTGTCCCACTGCTTGGAGAGGCACATTTGGGGTGTGCCTAAGAACACAAGCTATATTTTAGGTTAATATTCCTTCGCTGGAGACATATATTGTAATATACACTTATACATTGTAATATCAGAATCAGGTTTATACACCAAGTCTGTTTACACACACAAGGATTTTCTTCTGACCACTAGTTGCAGCGTTAGAACCCACATTTTAAGATGTACACAAACACAGCAAACACACGACACGAACAGTCAAGAGACCCTGCCTAGTTGGCATATGTACTGGGTATATATAGAATGTGTTATATGTATCTAAATAGTGCAAAGGTGCAATGTCTAGATGTGTGAGCAGATTGCAGAAAACGATAGAACAATGACTGGTTGTTCAAGTTGTTTCAGTCAAGTTCGTGCCAAAGAAGAGCTGCTTAATCTTAAGGTCTAGATATCAATGTTTTAAATGTTGCCTCTATCTATTGGACTTCTATTCTGAAAACTATACCTAATTTTTATGTTTAAAATGAGCCCAGGTTAAATATTTCACAGTATCCTCTAGCCCTGTCATTGAATGGATATCAATCAATATCCCCTAATGTACAAGCTAATCTAAGTAAGACTACAACAAATAAAAAATAATTACATTGTGGGCCTGTTATAATAAAAAACATCTGAGCATTTGACAAAAATTCACAGTTGGAATTTTGACTTGTCAAAGGACAGCATCATTCTACCTTTTCCCACAGTCTGCACTCCATGGTAGTATTCACAGTTCGAGACTCCATAAACTCGTTTGTGGTCTTGTTTGATGACCAGTATTGACATCGAGCACCACTGTCAGGGAGTGACGGAACAAATCACTTTAGGCAAAATAAATTGGATTCTTACCGTTTAAACACAAGTCACAGACATAGATTTTTATTTCATTTGCTCAGGTTGTTTTTCGCTTCCTGTTAGCTTACTATCTAAACTACCCAGACCATGACATAGCATGACATGACATACCATGACACATGCCCTTGTTAGGAGATGATCAACTTTACTCGGCTCACATGTCGCCTCAACGTTTTGGCACGCAGGGTATTTCTGATTGTAATCTGATTGGATTCAGATATGGACTAAACATCTTATATGAGCCACTTATTACACATACATTTCTCTATTTCAATGCCCCTCAAAAGTATTCAACCACCTCAGACTTTAATTACAGTTACACCATGAAATTGATTCAGTTGATTAAAAGAACAAACTCCTTTTCAAAATGGGTAGTTTTTTACGCAATATGTTTGCTTTGTTAATACAGACATACTGTGCCCTCCAAAATGATTGGCACTCTAAGTAAACATGTAATACTGTATATTTACACTATTGTCACGCTCATGTTGTGCATGAGAAAGCCTAGTGCAGAGCCGCGAATCACGTTCATGGCATTTATTTTAGAATAGTGTCAGGATTGGGGCTTTCGAGCAGGTTGAGGACACAAACGCAGAGTGCTTTGCAATAACAGGGTTTATTTTCTCCCAAAACAGGAACGGGTAGCTTCATACAAAGACAATCCTTAACACTTAACAATGACCGACACTGAAAGACAGGAACCGACAGAACTAAGTACAGGGACTAACGAGCAAACACAACCCAGGTGCGGACAAAAACACAGGTGAACGAACAAGTCCCTAATTTTCCCTCTCTCCGGATGCGGGGGAGGTGTCATCACCACCATGGAGTGCGAGGACAGGGCTCTGTCCCTTACAGAATCCCCCACCAAGGGGCGCGGCTCCTGAAGCGCCCAAAACACAAAAGCAGATATAATCCAAGAGTTGGACATGGGCAGGACGGAGAGACGGGTCTCGGGCAGGACAGAGGCTGACAGGCCAGGAGGCCGCCCGGTCTGGTGGATGCCAGTCAGGAGACCGGACAGGTGGAGACGGGTCAGGAGACCGGACAGGCGACGACGGATCAGGTGGTCGACCCGGCGGGAGCAGGTCTGGAGGCCGGACAGGTAGAGACGGGTCATGGGTTCTACCCGGCAGGAGCGGGTCAGGCGGTCTGCCCGGTGAGAGCGGGTCAAGAGGTCTACCCGGCGGGAGCGGGTCAGGAGGTCTACCCGGCGGAAGCGGATCTGGAGATCGACCCGGCGGATGCAGGTCAGGAGACAGGTCAGGAGGTCGACCCGGCGGATGAGGGTCAGGAGATCGACCCGGCGGAAGCAGATCTGGAGGTCTACCCGGCGGGAGCGTGTCTGGAGGTCTACCCGGCGGGAGCGTGTCTGGAGGTCTACCCGGCGGGAGCGTGTCAGGAGGTCTACTCGGCGGGAGCAGATCTGGAGGTCGGACAGGAGGGTGCAGGTCTAGAGGTCGACCGGGCAGAGACGGGTCGGGGGGCAGTGCCGGGGGAGACGGGTCAAGAGGCCGTGCCGGAGGACACGGTTCAGGAGGCCGTGCCGGAGGACACGGTTCAGGAGGCCGTGCCGGAGGACACGGTTCAGGAGGCCGTGCCGGAGGACACGGTTCAGGAGGCCGTGCCGGAGGACACGGTTCAGGAGGCCGTGCCGGAGGACACGGTTCAGGAGGCCGTGCCGGAGGACACGGTTCAGGTGGCCGGGGAACCGGCTTAGGCCCGACAACAGTCCTTGGCCCGGCAACAGTCCTTGGCCCGGCAACAGTCCTTGGCCCGGCAACAGTCCTTGGCCCGGCAACAGTCCTTGGCCCGGCAACAGTCCTTGGCCCGGCCAGGATGACGGCCTCGGGCATTGGACGGGGCTCGAAGACAGGACGGGGCTCGAGGACAGGACGGGGGACCGGACTGGAGTCAGGCAGGGGGACAGGACTGGAGTCAGGCAGGGGGACAGGACTGGAGTCAGGCAGGGGGACAGGACTGGAGTCAGGCAGGGGGACAGGACTGGAGTCAGGCAGGGGGACAGGACTGGAGTCAGGCAGGGGGACAGGACTGGAGTCAGGCAGGGGGGCAGGAGTGAGCTCTGGGTCTGGAGTGAGCTCTGGGACAGGAGTGAGCTCTGGGTCTGGAGTGAGCTCTGGGTCTGGAGTGAGCTCTGGGTCTGGAGTGAGCTCTGGGTCTGGAGTGAGCTCTGGGTCTGGAGTGAGCTCTGGGTCTGGAGTGAGCTCTGGGTCTGGAGTGAGCTCTGGGTCTGGAGTGAGCTCTGGAGTGAGCTCGGGGACTGGAGTGAGCTCGGGGACTGGAGTGAGCTCGGGGACTGGGACGAGCTCGGGGACTGGGACAGACACGGGGACTGGGACAGACACGGGAACTGGGACAGACACGGGGACTGGGACAGACACGGGGACTGGGACAGACACGGGGACTGGGACAGACACGGGGACTGGGACAGACACGGGGACTGGGACAGACACGGGGACTGGCTCAGAGACGGGGACAGGCTCAGAGACGGGGACAGGCTCAGAGACCGGGACAGGCTCAGAGACCGGGACAGGCTCAGAGACCGGGACAGGCTCAGAGACGGGGACAGGCTCAGAGACGGGGACAGGCTCAGAGACGGGGACAGGGTCAGAGACGGGGACAGGCTCAGACTGGGAAACGGGGACAGGCTCAGACTGGGAAACGGGGACAGGCTCAGACTGGGAAACGGGGACAGGCTCAGACTGGGAAACGGGGACAGGCTCAGACTGGGAAACTGGCTTAGGCAGGGAAACTGGGACTGGGACAGGCTCAGGCTGGGAACCTGGGACAGGCAAAGACACGGGGACTGGCTCTGGCAAGGACACGGGGACTGGCTCAGGCAAGGACACGGGGACTGGCTCAGGCAAGGACACGGGGACAGACTCGGGCAAGGAAACTGGAGGGAGCTCGGTGACTGGCCGAAGGTGTGGTGCACGGCGGAGAAGTTGTGCCCTCAGGTAGTCCAGGAGCTCAGGGCAGAGATCTTCTTGTCCCTTCCTCCACACGAAGAACTCCTGATGCCACCACCTCCTTTCATCGTCCATCACCGCCACCTCCTGGACCCAGGCCAGAAAGTCGACAAATACCCCCAGATCCTCCCGTAGAGCCCTCTCCAAGGCCGGGGAGGTAGCCGATGGTGGCGTGGGCCTGGAGGACACCGGATAGACCGGTTCATAGGGGCCCGTTTCGAGCGGCGGGGCGGCAGCCATCTCATGCTGCGGGGCGGCAGCCATCTCATGCTGCGGGGCGGCGGCCATCTCATGCTGCGGGGCGGCGGCCATCTCATGCTGCGGGGCGGCGGCCATCTCATGCTGCGGGGCGGCGGCCATCTCATGCTGCGGGGCGGCGGCCATCTCATGCTGCGGGGCGGCGGCCATCTCATGCTGCGGGGCGGCGGCCATCTCATGCTGCGGGGCGGCGGCCATCTCATGCTGCGGGCGGCGGCCATCTCATGCTGCGGGGCGGCGGCCATCTCATGCTGCGGGGCGGCGGCCATCTCATGCTGCGGGGCGGCGGCCATCTCATGCTGCGGGGCGGCAGCCATCTCATGCTGCGGGCGGCGGCCATCTCATGCTGCGGGGCGGCGGCCATCTCATGCTGCGGGGCGGCGGCCATCTTATGCTGCGGGGCGGCGGCCATCTCATGCTGCGGGGCGGCAGCCATGGGTGGTGAGGTGGGGGACAGAAACGTGGAGGTTGAGACGGGAATCAGCTGGAGGGTGAAGGGATCCCACCGGAACTCCCCCTCCAGGTACTCCTCATCCTCGGACTCGTCCTCTGGCTCGGAGTCCTCTGCTTCATAGGGCTCTATGTAGAGCCCGTGCATTAACCCCTCGTCGGGGTTTTCGAGCCGTAGGCTGGCCCACGATACTGCACCCTGCTGTGTCCTCTCTTTTGGGTCGGTCATTCTGTCAGGATTGGGGCTTTCGAGCAGGTTGAGGACACAAACGCAGAGTGCTTTGCAATAACAGGGTTTATTTTCTCCCAAAACAGGAACGGGTAGCTTCATACAAAGACAATCCTTAACACTTAACAATGACCGACACTGAAAGACAGGAACCGACAGAACTAAGTACAGGGACTAACGAGCAAACACAACCCAGGTGCGGACAAAAACACAGGTGAACGAACAAGTCCCTAATTTTCCCTCTCTCCGGATGCGGGGGAGGTGTCATCACCACCATGGAGTGCGAGGACAGGGCTCTGTCCCTTACAAATAGAAAACAAACACTGAACACAGAAAAGACTAGAGACTGTAATGGAAGTCACATGCACTGTACAGCGACATACTAATACAATTGCTAATTCACCACAGCTGTGCACAACGAATGCAAACACACCAGAAAAAATGCATGCACCCCACTAAAAAACCCGGAGTGAGAACACAAGTTTCCCGCACGTTACAACTATATGTGCATGTATATTTGATACTTAAAGTTAGTCAGCTCAGCTGAGACATAGAATACATATTCACTATTTTCATCTTCATAAAAAATGTTAGGCAAAGAAAACGACGAAACTATGAACATTTTGAAAATAGAACAGACTCATATTCTGGTAAAGTGACATACGTATGCCCGGCATGAAAGTGTCTGTCTGTTTTAAGAATCTCAATAGGAGGCAGAGAAAATCATAGTGTGTTTCTACAATCTGTTATCATCACCATCTGCTCCAAAATGTATTTACTGTATGTTGTTAAAAAACACTGTAAGCTATTCAATTCTGTTATTAAAAATACTGTGGTTATTATGTGCATTTGCCGACGTTAATTTATCTTTGATCCAACTTCAGTGCAAGCATCTTTTTTAATAGCTTGTCGTAATCTCTGTAGGTAAAGACAAGGCGATGTCTAGAAAATTACCATCTACAGAACATTATCACCATCACATGGAATACTGTGTATACTTCAGATCCCTTAATCTGGTGTACGATAGATACTGATATCTCTTATCTACATCAAGGCATCGTCAGCTAAGGCCAAATTTGGAACACTTTACCAAGATTAATGTTGGATATCACAGAATCATGAAAGGGACATTATCTCCTCCATGTCTCTTCCTCTGGTCTCCTCAACGAATCCAGCTGACTGCAGACCTGTCCCCTGGGGAAACTAATATACCGGTAGTTACATCATGATAAAGACCACTGCAGGCCTACTGGCAAGAGGTAGTCGTGACTTCATTTAATACAGTGCGATCAGAAGTAATTGATATCGGAAGGACGACGCTGGACAATGAATATGCAGGCTGTGGAGGGAATCTCCATTACTTCTCCCACCTCCCTGCTTCTGGAATCTTCTGGTAAATGAATGGCTCGGATGATTAAGACTACATCATTTTCCCTATGTAGAATGAGTTGTTGGCCCCTAATCTGAGCAAGAGTAGAAACATGGAAATTACAGAAGGTCACACAGACTTTTCTGTCACCAACTGGATTTGAAAGAGAAGATGTGCATGGATGTTTTTATGATTTACCTTCTGAATGAGAGTGGCTAGGCTGAGCCTATTTTAAAGTTAGTCTGCGAAATGGCCTGTTGCAGTTGATGTATGGTAAATTGTGGCACATTGTACAGCAATGCATCTCACGCAGGTTAGAGAACAAATGAACACAAAATGTCATAAACACGTCTTGATTACGAATCTTCTAGTGAAGGCCTGTGTAGCGTAACGAGAAGAGACACAAAGAACAAACACGGGACAATTGTTTAGAGCCTTGAAGGGTCTTTTATTAAAGTGGCAACTTAAACCAGATAACAAATCATCTCCTGCAGTGACGGTCTGGGTGGAAGGGGTGCTGGGGAGGCCTCTCCATCCTTCTAGTGACTATCCCTCCTTGGGAGGTCTCTTACAAGTCTGAATATATCCGGTATGGATGTTACAAAATGTCACTTGGATGTTGGTACATGCTGACGCGATGATGTCACAGAACGGCTGTTTATTGGATGGTGGTACATGCTGACGCAATGATGTCACAAAGCGGCTTTTTATTGGATGGTGGTACATGCTGACGCGATGATGTCACAAAGCGGCTGTTTATTGGAGGGTGGTACATGCTGACGCGATGATGTCACAAAGCGGTTGTTTATTGGATGGTGGTACATGCTGATGCGATGATGTCACAGAGCGGCTGTTTATTGGATGTTGGTATATGCTGATGCGATGATGTCACAGAGCGGCTGTTTATTGGATGGTGATACTTACAGTATCTCACAAAAGCGAGAACACCCCTCACATTTTTATGAATATTTGATTATATCTTTTCATGTGATAACAGTGAAGAAATTACACTTTTCTACAATGTAAAGTAGTGAGTGTACAGCTTGTATAACAGTGTACATTTGCAGTCCCCTCAAAATAACTCAACACACAGCCATTAATGTCTGAACCGCTGGCAACAAAAGTCTGTACACAAATTAATTTCAAAAAAGTATTTTATAGGGACTTGGATAATAAACTGCAGTAATCAGAGTTTGAATGATAGACCATTGAAGGTTCCCAAATAATAAACAGAGTGATCAAGGAAATAGGCCTCAATGGCTATAAGGAAGCTTACAATACATTCAAAAATTCTTAGAGACAGATTGATTCCAGCGTTAACCCTAACACCATGAATCATGAACAATGCACGTAGTAAGGACTGGTAACAAAAAGACTGCGGACTGACAGGCGTCTCTGCTTAAGTCTAAGAGCCAGCTCCGGTTGTCAGTTGTATCCCAAAGTGAATTCCAAAGTCGCCAGGCCGTGATCTTTGGATCCAGCAGGTCCAAACATGCCCACATCCTCAAGATTATCTATTGGGTCGATGTTCGGGGACAGTGCATGCCAAGTGAACTAGGAGTCAGGTTTTTCCATTTGTTTATTGTCCAGTATTGGTGGTTGCGTACCTACTAGAGCCACTTATTTTTAGCTGATAGCAGTGAATCTGTTGTGCTGTTATCTGTATGGGCGTACAGATAATTGCCCCCGCTTGTCAGCTTGCACCTGTCAGCATGAACATTTGTTGCAATTCACTCTTGACCTACCACATCAACAAGCTGTTTTCACCCAGAAAACCCATGTCATTTGTTGGTTTGTCACCTTGTTTTTCAAGAACACCCCAAAAGGGCAAACATTTTTTAGACAGAGACACCGGGGCACTTGACAACCACGACCACATTCAAAGTCTTTAAGACCACTTACTTTGCCTGACCTAAAGTCAAACAAGTGAGGTGTAAATAACTGCCCTATAACATCGTCTGCACTATTAGGTCATTTGGCAAACAATACTGTGTACCTAATAAAATGGCCGCTGAGTGTTTAAGACTACGAGCGTACCTACCGGAAGCCTCATTTGTAGCTACCGCGAGCAAGTGAGAAAGTGAATCTAGTTCATGAACTGGCAAAAACGTTACAGGGACGACAGCAAAAAGGCAACCCGTTTAAGAAAGAGCTGGTGAACAATGCAATCGCTATGTTGCAGGGATGGTTTATGTAGATTGCATTGTGCATGTAAATAAGTTCCCCCTGCTGCAGCATATGGAGGCAAACACTGGCTCAGTATTACTCAGACCTGGGCAGCAAAATGTGTGGAAAAGATGCTTAACTGAGACTAATCGAATAATGGCCACATCCTGGTGACATAACAAATGGATGAAGTTGATTCAAGTTCACTTACGTGCAGGCTTGATTACGTCAAGACAGCATCCTGTTTTCCCCTGGGGGACCATCGAGAGTCGCTGAGTAAAAGCAGCTCTTTACAGAATGCTGTTTCAGACACTATTAATATCTCCGCGCTTCAGCCAGTCCTGGCTACGCTAATTATTAGCGTTAAGGTAGAGAGGTGCAGAGCTGTGGGTGGAAGGAGTGAGAACGGAGGGCACGTTATTAGCTGCCGAGAATGGAGCCTTTCTTCAATAGCCAGAACATAAACACAAGTGAGGTTCAGAAATGAATAATGTGTCGTGAAAATGACGCAGAAATGTTATGAATGAGCTCCAACGCACCCTAAATGATTTCCTGCTTACGCGTTAGTCTACTTTTCTCATCAGCATCGGGTCATTGCTTGCTCATTTAACTGTGTGACATTTTGTATTACTTTAGTTATGTATTTTATTTTGTCTCGTTCTGTTTATTCTTCGGGGACAGACACCGGTGCACAATGTATTCATAAATTATCAATAGTATTAACCTTTTGTTTATAACATTTCGGTGAACAACATGGCTCCAAAGCTGATCTTCTGGGACTAAGTGATCGCACCTGGTTGTGGGGCTTGCATGTTCCCTAAATGTACAGGTGTGACAGGTACAGTTTTTTGGAGTGACTGCAATTTCCCCCAACGGCAATTTCACCCTCAAACAGGCTTTCATTTGAAATCATTGTTATTTTTGTCGATTGCTGTCAATTTCCTCTCTGCTGTGCGCTCTCTCATTCTGTGTGGTGGGGAGAAAGAGACAGACCACAGTTTTGCCCAGACTGTCTATTGTTTGCGATCAAGCCTATGCAGTATTCTTGCAGGGGTGTATCAATACATTACAGAGACAGCGGAAACTGACTCTTAAATGTGGCACACAGTATGTTCTTAGTTTCACACACCATTGTGCATTAGTGTGTGTGTTTTAGTGTGTGTGTTTTAGTGTGTGTGTTTTAGTGTGTGTGTGTGTGTGTGTGTGTTAGTGCGTGAGTAGGGTGGGGGGCGTAATAGGGTTGAGTGTATTTCTTTTGACAAATCATGGCTATTGCATTTTGTTCAAAAACATGCCAGACCACTGATATCATTGAGTAGATGATGTAAATCTAATAGTTTTTTTCTCCAGGCACTACGCAGTAATTTCCCTATTAACACACTTTAGGCAGTCTGAAATACACACACATACAGAAACAAATGTCTTCCCTGTTTCTCAGTCTCCAGCTTTGTATCCATATAACCCATAAAGGACTGCACTTTACTAGACCAACCAGGGATCATGGCCCACAGCAAGTAGGCAGTTACTGTGGCAACCATCGCTGCACCCGTGGCAACCTCAGTCTGTCACCCTAGAACGTCAGAAAGAAAACAGAGGGACGAAGAGGAGGACGAGAGAGAACGAGGAAGCTCATTTGACAAATTCCCCGCGTTACGCTTTGTAATCTCAGATATATTAAGGTCAACGCAATATTTGTGTGGTTGTGATTGATTAAATCCACGATAAGCATCTCATAACTCACTCCTGTCAAGTTTCAAATATGGTGGTTTAGCTAGCGGAGCTTGCGCACAGCAGCCCAGAGATAGAGCGATTACACTATCTCTCTTCAAAGCACAATATGAGGCGCCATGCAGGGAAAGATGAAAGGCGAGAGAGAGCTTTGGAAAAATGAAATGGACGTTAATTTATAAGGAGTGACTGCAAATCCAACTTCATCCTGAGCAACTCCTCTGAACTACACCTAAAGATACAAATGCGTTTGTAGGCCCAGGTTTACTCTTTACTTCTTTTTACATTACTTGTAGGACATAAAATGGTGGCAATGTAGTTTAGCCGAAGTATAACCAATTTATCTTATATCACATGTTCTACATGTGGAAATCGAAATATAATAGCATATTGCTATTTGACTCAGAGAAAAAATACACATTAGACAAATGTCACATTAATTGATGTAAATAGTCAGTATATCATTCTTCCATGTAACAATATGATCGAGTGTTTGCATTTGGTGTCCGTTGCTGGTCTCTGACAACATGATGATAAAAGAGGGTCAATGCCTGCTAAGATGGACATCATAACTCAGATTCAGTACAGCAATAGTATTAAATATATAATTTAATTATAATCCGCAGTGACACTGAATGACAGGCATTAGACAGGCATTAGCGAGTAAAACAAACCCACTACATGATCTGTTTATTTTTTGGGGCAACTGGTTTGACAACGTTCAGTGGCATCTGTGTTAATTAGAATTGATTAAGATTCGTCTGAGTTCTCATAAACACCCAGAGCGTCTGTCCGTGAGTTACAATCTCGCTATTGAATCTGATGCAATTTCAGAGGAGAGACTTTATTGTTACACTTATTTAGTTGCAGACTGCAAACACCACCTGCTAGCAGTTCTTATAACCACGAAGATGGAATCATTGGCAGGCGAATGTCACAGGGCTTCTATTGTTTAGTATCAAGGTGTAGTGCAGGAAAGTAACCGAATGCAGAGTGGATCGAAAGAAGAAAAAAAAACACGACGACGAACGGAAAACTTAACCACGGTGATTGAAATTCAAATGCGCTGACTGTAGCGACTTGCTAAACACATTCAATTACAGCTACTTGAAGCAAACACTCACCAGACTAATTAATCATTAGTTTTATATGTATAACAAACAGCATGCGTGTCATGTGAGAGAAGTTGCTAATTCATTACTTTTTTAAGGTAGTGCATTGATGCCAGATGTAGTTGTTTGTGTTTAGATTGTTATCGGCTATGCAACTCGGTTGCTATAACAGCTACAGCTTATTTATTAATATAACACCCAATGGCCACATACATACTCCACATCTCTCTTCAAATGCACTTCGAAAATACTTCAACCCCACCCTCCATGCATATCCTGGGCCACCTGTAGACCCCTCCCCTTCATGAGGAAAGCTAGGAGCACAATACACACATGGCAACATGGAAGGTATTAGAGGTCCGTCTTGCAAAGGGGCTGACAATAGATAAGCAAGTGTTGGCACTAGAAGACGTGTTAGAGCACTGTGAAAGCCTGGGTACTGCTCTAACCCATGATGCACAGAAAGATATCAATGGCCGGGAACTTGCTGTGAAAATGCTAAACTATCCAAATGCTCCTGAAAAAAATGACAAACATGGACCTTTTGACCTTGTTGCATAAAAAAGCTGTCAGAAATGTACCCGTTAATGCGGGTAGCTCTGAGAATCTCTGCCACACTTCAGGTTGCAGTGGCTGTAGAAAAGAGCTTCTCTAAGCATATGTTAATGTTGTAAACTGGCAACTTCAACTGGCAAGAGCTAAAAAAAAATTGCCATCAATTTCCCACCATTTTTGATCGTAGCGGACAGAGATTTTAGACATGATAACAATAGTCTTAATTCAACGTACACAAATCCAAGCATGAGTATGAGTTCATTTTTTGATTTAATTGGAATTATTTCAACAGAAATCGAAAAATGTTTGAATTGAAAAAATACAAAACACATTTTTAAAGAGCCGTTTCTTTTTGTTAAGCTGAGCCTAACGTGCCGGTGAGCTAGAATGCCCGTCAGTAGCACCGACCTGCCGAGACCCATGTTTGAATAATGAAACAGAGAGAGCCTGGAGCCTGGTGACATGGTCTCTAAGTCATATTAATAGTTTTTTCATCAAAAATACATTGTGAAACACCGCTTCGGCGTCTTTAAGAGGCAACTAAACACTCATATTGTCACGGTGAGGTGAAGAATCCGTGTCTAAACCCCTGAGTTTCCCAGTTTCTTTTTCATTATGAACACAGCCCGGGGCTAACTTCCTTGTTTGTCTTATCTAGCCATTCACACCAAGTCCCAACCAGTAATTGGTAAGTGTATATATGTTCCCTCAGTTCCACGTGTTTTTGTGCTTCATTGTTTGATGTCAGTCTTCACAGTGTTTGGTGAGTGGCTTGTTTCTATAGCTGTTGGTTTTGTGTATTTAGATGTTGCCACGTGCTCACATTATTTTCATTCCGTATATGTTTGCCATTGAATAATTGGCTACTTTTGTTTAAATGAACACTACACCTTGACGATTTGTGACATTATTATGAACGCAACACTTTTGTTTTTGCCCCCATTTTTCATGAGCTGAACGCAAAGATCTAAGACTATTTTTATGTACACAAAAGGCCTATGTCTCTCAAATATTGTTCACAAATATTTGAGCGATATCGAGACTATTTGTTCAGGTATGAGTTCTAAGGACTTCAAACTAAATATATATGGAAACCTCCGAAATCAATTGTATTCACTATTGTCTAGGTCACAGAACCTAGTTTTGGATGATACCAAAATTACTTATCAAAACAATTTGTTATTGAAATGTTTTGCTTTCTACAAACTATTAGAATGAAAATATGTCTTTTACAACAAACATTACTGAGTTAGTGCAGATGCTAAACATGTGTTTCTTTTGTAGGATGAACCAGGTCTGTCACATTAGCATAAAATAGATATTGTGGATGCATTTTTAATGTCTCTGATAGATTACAATGATATACTGTACAGTTAGTTTCCTGAAATGATTGGACACTGACACAATTTTGATATTTTTGGCTATGTATGCCATATGCCATAAACATGGATTTGAAATGAAACAAACGAGAAGCCAGTGCCGACTTTTAGCTTTATTTTAAGGGGTTGTGTCACATGTGTGGTGAGTTTTGTTCCACACGGGGAGTTAAATGGGGTGCACTTAATGTTTCCGGTGATTGTTTTGTTGTTAGCACTGCTGAGACCTGAAAGCAATCACCGGGTTTTGATTCACATAATAACTCTCGGTATCGTTCACTTTTGTTTCATCACTGTAACTAGCTTTCACATTCGTTGTTGTGTTTGTTCTATATTTAATAAATACTCACACACATCGTTTACACCTCTGCAATAGGGTCATTTCTGCACACAACCACCAAGGATTCATGGCAGGTTGAAAAAAAATCATACTGCTTGTACAGTATGGAACCCATGGACATCATTAAACACTGGGTTTCCTCCTTTATGATGCTTCGCCAAACCTTTGTCTTCAGTTGTTTGTTTGTTGGTCTTTCTGCCTTAAGTTTTCTCTTCAGCAAGTCAAGTGCATGCTCGATCAGGATGATATCATGTGATTGACTCTTCCAATCCTCGGCCATGTTAAACTATTTTGCCTAAAACCCCCTGTGTTGCGTTCACAGCATGCATAGGGTCATTTCTGTGTTGGAAATACACAGTGTTGAACTCATTAATTAGGTAAGACAGAGACAAAGTTTCTCATTACACAATAATAATTAATACATGCAAGCAGAGGGAACACAGCAAGTCAACCCCAGTGGAAATCTCTGAGGCGCAGCACAGAAACATTCCTCTAAATAGCCACAGGGGCGTGTCAAAGTCTTCCTATCTGAAAGAGTCTGTTTGCCACAGAGCAACATGATTTATAATCACTTCAGTTCATTACCCTTTGACCTAACATAGCAGATCCATTCAGCAGGACAATCCTAATCTTAACCAGGAACTTCTTCTAATGTCTTCATTGTCTACTGAGGTTACCACTCAGAGGTCACTACTCAGAGCTAACTTCTACCGGTCGGCCACAAAGTACCTTATCAACCTTTAATACATCAGCATGCACTGCATCCTATGGGAACAGACTCAGTACGTTTCTATGATGAAAGCAAAACTCTATTTGTACATCATTTTCACTATGCAGACATATTTGTAGCACACACACACGTTGTCACTGTCATTATCACGATCAAAGTGGGGCGCTGTCCATGAATGATGATGAATTTGGCTGAATCTAAGCTGACAAATATCCGTAAAGACTTCTGAATTCATTTGCCTGCTTCTGTCTTCTGACATCATCAATAAACACTAGCGATCCAGTACCTCTGGAAACCATGCATGCCCATTACATCACACTGCCTCCACCGTGTTTTACAGATTATGTGGTATGCCTTCGAATCATGAGCCGTTCCAAGCCTTCACACTGTTCTCTTCCCATCATTCTGGTACAGGTTGATCTTAGTTTCGTCTGTCCAAAGAATGCCTTTCCAGAACTGGGCTTTTTTATTAATATTTTTTGGGCAAAGCCTACTCTGGCCTTTCTATTCTTGCTATTGAATGGGCTGCACCTTGTGGTGAACTCTGAGTATTTGCTCTCGTGAAGTCTTCTCTTTATGGCACTCTTGGGTAGTGATATGTTTACCTCCTAATGTGTTTTCACTTCTCTGGATGTTATGAAGGGGTTTTTCTTTACCATGGAAAAGATCATAAGATCAACTATCACTGTTGTCTACCGTGGACGTCCAAGTCTTTGTGTGTTGCAAACCACTCTGATGGATTTATTTTTGCAGCCAAAGGATGGCCTGTTTCACTTGCGTTGTTGGTTCACTGCAACAGCTTTCATATGTGAATGCCACACAATCAACACCCGACCTTTTACCTGCCAATGAAATATTGAAAACATAGTCCACAACTGTCCATGAAACAGCATTGGAGTCAAATTACTTTTGTTTTTTTTGGTCTACATATTAAAGAGCTGTAATTCCTTAACCCTTCCGCCAATTGGGATGTCAATGTATCTTTATTTTCCATTTTGTATTAGCTTTTATTGTTGTAACACATGGCTCAGTTGTGTACGAGATCTATCTGAATAGATACAGTTAAATAAATATATTTATATAGCGTGTGTGTACACAAAATGGAATTGTTTCTCGTGTACAACACATTTCAGCACATCTTTGTCATTAAATGAATCATTTTCAGTGCAACTGAAGCATTAATAACTTTGTAGCAAAAACAATTTGTTTGTGACTGTCAGATGGGAGTTTTGCAAACAATTTAGTGTAGATTGTCTTCCGGAACATCTCACTGTGATAAAACACTATGATTTGCACCCCCACTTCAATGTAATATGCAGATGCTGCATACTGGAAGACTCTTTAGTGTCAAAGACCCTGAGAAAGAATCAGGAAGTCTCAATCATCAACACAGAAAGAGTTATGTACAACAGAAGTGACAAAATCTATCCCCCCACAGGAGTTCACACAAACATCCGGAATCCGTCAGGATCGGATAGCTACAGCTGTCATTCTCCTTTTCAAAGTAGATGACAAGTTAGACTCAAACTAGTAATACTGCCATTTGGAGCTCACAGTCCAGCTTAAGAGCAACTCAATGGTTACCCATGGGAATACTGAACATCCTTCACAACATCATAGCTGTTTCAGACAACACAGACAGATAGCTTGTTAATGATTTGGATAAAGATTTTGAATACATCAAATATCTGATCTTAGTTGATGGATTTATTGTATTTGGATTCTCTGGGGTCTGATTTGAAACCCATATCCAGTACTGAGGCCCTGCTGTCAAAGACTCTGTCAAGTTGAAAAGTCGGACCGTACTCCATGCTGTCTATATTGTTATACTGTCTTTAATGGTGCAATAACTACTTATTCACTTTTTTGGAGACAGACCTTTCTAGAATACTGTGTTGCCTGCCCTCCGACAAAGCTTCAACTGGAAAATCCACCCAAAACCACACATTCCCCTATGATATAGAAATAATGTTTTCTATGCTTTTTTGTCAAAGAATCAGCATTTCAGCCTTGCAGCTCTTTGGCATTCTAGCTGTCATTTTGTTCAAGTAATCTGAAGAGATTTCACTCTTAGCAATCTTGCATGCCTTTTCATAACCATTACATTGTTTAGAATGACGCCCTGTGATTCAGTGCATTTGACAAAAAAAGACTTGCACATACAGAAAAAAAGATCTAGTCCATCGCAGATAAACTAGTTGACTTTAAGTTTGTTTATAAGGCACAGAGAGATAAAGGTAGCAGCCTTGGAGGACATGGAGACTGGCAATGTACGCATTTTATTTTTAATTCTACTTTAGCTTTTAAATCAACAAAAACACACTGTGACTCCTTGGGAATGGAGTCCTTCGTAATGTACTGAATACAGGTGTACACCAGGGGTGGGTCCTGTTACCATTGTTGTACTTATAAGAAGAAGATTAAAGGGTATGTGTTTTTAAAAATGCAGATGATATGGCCCTGGTGGGACTATATGTTGAGAGATGACACATCTGATGAAAACATTGTTAATCTGGTTAGAAAAATATAACACAGGCATCATTTTGTATTAGAGGAATTGAATTAGATCTTTTGCCCGTAAGCCATTTAGATTTCAGCTCGCTGTCCGCCACTGGACCATCAACTGTAATCAATTGGGTGGCTCGATCGCCTCTTCAGAAGTAGGCTGAATAAAAAATATGAAATTGAAGCATACTAATTATCTTAAATCAAACCAAATTAATTTACTCATTCTGTGTGTAGGTATAACATACATTTCTCACCATGTGTGCTTCACATTATTGAAATCATTTAGCAAAGAAAACCATACGGATCGATTTGCTAAAATTACAAGATCAAGTAAAATGTAAAGTCAGTTTGCATTAGGTTGCTAGTTAGATGACAGATATATTTGACCACTGAACATAACATAAAATAACTGAAACATAAGCAAACTAGTAAAGAATACCGCAGTGGGTATTTTATCCTCCCAAATTGTTGAGTCACAGCCTAACATTGCTCCGTTGATTGCCATTCAAAATACAGGCAGCATCAAATGACTTCACGGCGCTTCTAGTATGTTTGAATGCCTGAACAGAATAGTCAACACAGCCAGGAATGAGTTATCGTTTACAAAAGGGAACCATATAAAAGGCCTATTTGTCGATAACGACCCCGCACCAGTTTAAAAAAATGCTTCCTTCTGGACGACACAACAGGATGCCCATGTCCAAGAAGAACATACTGTATTTAAACTTTGTTAAATGTTTTGCTGTTTCCAGGAATACGACCGATCGTAAAGTGGATTTAATTAATCAGTCGACTTGTTTTGAAGCGAGGTAGAAGGCTTCTTTTTTAAAGTTTGTTTAACACGTTAGCTTCCAGAGTTTTACAGCCTAGCACTTTTCCAGAGTTCTCCAATACCTACAAGCTGTCTTTATATAGTCACTAACAGTAAGTAAAACACACTAGCTAACGTTCTATACAACGTAAGTAAATAACTAGGTGACAGCGCCACCCCCTGTTAGATGGTCAATGTAAGCATTACACAATCCAGAGATTGAATATAAACACACATAAAGTATTTCTCCCAATTAATCTCATGAAAAAATTGTGAGAGAGCATAATATTCAGCACTATTGCACATAATCTACAACATTCATGTGTCATTTGTGCAGTGGGACTTTTGAATGCATGTTAAATATTCAAATGAACTTTCTAAACTCCAATATTTTTCAGGCTAGAGCAGTGGTCAGCTGTGAATGAATATGTTGTCAGGGTTCGGCTCTCAAGCCGACACAAGCGCAGAGACCTTGTTTCACACATAATGGGTTTTATTCATCCAGGACAGGCACAAGAACTGGGAACTTCAATTAGAAAACACAAGAGAAAATCAGACAGTGGAAACTCATAGACAAGGACACATAAACCAGAATGTGCAAATAACCCGGTATACATAAAACCCAACGTAGAAACAGACAACAAAACCAAATGTTCACATTACACACTCTTACTTGGTTTAGACAACAAAGCAACATGCAAACCGTCCTGCATTAAATCATAACAGCACAACTTAAATCCCAAACACCAATTAATTCAATTAATGTCCCGACACTAAACAACTGAAAAGCACTGAACTATATAGGGACACTAATGACAACCTGAACCCAGGTGTGGGAAAAACTCAGGTGTTTAGAATGTCTGTGATTACTCCCTCTCTCTGCTGGTCGGGGGAGTGCCAACTCCCGCATAGAGAGGGACAGAGGGAGGGAACCATGACATATGTATTCACGTACTTTAGGTCTTAAATGAATGTACAGATGTTTTGTCTGATGTATGTATTGGCCTAGGTTTCAACGGAACGATATGATAGTGTTTTATGAGGAACTAATAGTTTTAATCTGTGAGATTGCAATGTGTTGTTGTGCCAGAAAAAAAAGTCCATTCTGGATAGACAATGAAGTTCTATTCTCCTAGCTGGCACATGAGTTCAGATGAATGCCCGGGCCCAGCGATTCTCCCGCCGAACATTTCTCAGAGCGTCGCACTCCCTCCGTCTTTCTACTGCGCATCCTGATGCCATCACTTCCCCTACATGGTACGCACGTACACTATGTAAAAAAGGCAGGAACTTCTCAGGAAATCTCAGGCTATTCTCAGGAAATCACAAGACGATCATGCATGACTCTAAATAGAGGTGGGAGAGGAAGTTTGTCTACCTAGTATTTTATCTAAAATGCATGCGTTCACATTTTCCAAACTCGCTTGTTTTAATCCCTTCTGCTGCTTTGAAGTTGACCATGTGAGGGTGAGGTGGTAAAGGGTTAGGCTGTGAGATCAGCCAACCCAACATGCTGGCTCGTTTTGGCGCCGCTGTCGTTGGCATCCGTCCAAGTTCCATTCGGAGCCGCTGTGAAACTTGACGGTTGGACAGAGGAAAGGCAGCAATTGGAAGAGATTACACAGGCACCCATGGACGCAGACAGAAAAGCACAAGAGCGCCCGCACACACACACACACACACACACACACACACACACATGTGGCTTGTGATAAACTGGAGAGAAAAGGACCTGAAGGACTTCTCTGTTTAACTCGTAACATTTGTAATTAATTAACACTTACTGCGTGACTCACATGATTAATTAATCCGCACTTAAAAGTTGACCTTCTGCATATTCAGCGTCTCTTTGTTTCCCTAGCAGCCTATCGTGTGTCTTTTCTACGAATGCTGCAATATATTTTTGGCCTAAATCGGTTGCAAAAATTTTCGTGGAGATCAAAAACTAGCAGGAAGCCATCCCCTCTCTGATACATTTTAAACGTATATTTAAGCCCCTGAAAGCAGTTGGGTAAATGTGACACTAGGCTAACCAAGGTGGGAGAGAGATGTAAACAGGCTTGTATACGCCATCTGCATTATACCTTCGGCTGTCCGTTTCAAAGAAGTTATACATTTATTTGCATTTTACTCAGTGAAAAAGGTATTTGACCTCTTTGCAAAACATGATTAAACCCTTGTTGGCAACTACAGAGGTCAGACATCTCTTGTAGTCGACCACCAAGTTTGCACACATCTCAGGAGGGATTTTGTCCCACTCCTCTTTGCAGGTCCTCTCCAAGTAATTAAGGTTTTGAGGCTGACGTTTGGCAACTCGAACCTTCAGCTCCCTCCACACATTTTCTATGGTATTTGTTACCATGGCCGTGTGTTTGGGGTCATTGTCATGCTGTAATACCCATCCACGACCCTTTTTCAATGCCCTGGCTGGGGGAAGAAGGTTCTCATCCAATATTTGAAGGTACCATCGTCCCTTCGATGTGGTGAAGTTGTCCTGTCCCCTCAGTAGAAAAACACCCCCAAAGCATAATGTTTCCAACTCCATGTTTGACAGTGTGGATGGTGTTCTTGGGGTCATAAGCAAAATCCTCCCTTCAGCCAGTTCACCTCTGAATCATTCAGATGTTCATTTGCAAACTTCAGACGGCCTGTACATGTGCTTTCTTGAGCAGGGGGACCTATTTCAGTCCTTCACAGCGTAGTGTGTTACCAATTGTTTTCTTGGTGACTATGTTCCCAACTGCCTTGAGTTCATTGACAAGATCCTCCTGTGTAGTTCTGGACTGATTCCTCAACGTTCTCATGGTCATTGAAACTCCACGAGGTTAGATCTTGCATGGAGCCCTAAACCGAGGGAGATTGACAGTTATTTTGTTTTTCGTCCATTTACATAAAAAATCTTATTCCACACTGATTTGTACTGCACTGATTATTACGAGCACTCTCTTCGTAATCTCAGCTCGTAAACTGTTTAAAAGACACCTGGGAGACAGAAATATTATTGATTGAGCGAGGCAGGCACAGAAAGCATCCTGCTATATACATGGGGAACACAACACACAACATCACCAGTATTGTAACTTTGAACTCATTCCCAAAAACGGTCCCTTATACAGAAAATCGTCTGGAGACACTGCAAGAGCGTATTGTCAACAGTTTTATCGGGTTCTGTGAAGGAAATGTGAAGAGAGGAACAGGCACTGGCAGATCTAAGAGGCGTAGCCTCACCTAATGAGGTTTACTAACAAGGTTCGGGAGGAGGACTTCCAGCTAATTAATTACAGGTGGAAGCCCTCAGCAATTAACAGCTAGAGGGTACATATAGACTCAGCAGTCTTACCTCGCTCCGCTGACAGCTCGCAGCAGCTTCTCTCGCCCAGATACTACTCGTCTCGCTAAAGCGCTTCCTCCGCGGAAGGCACTAACAATCCCAGGAATGTCCCCCGCAAGTCGCGGGTCTCCCGACCATTTCGGTCATGCCGTACGCCACTCCGGAGCCCAGGGCTTCTCGCGGCCGCACTCCGGCCCGACCATCCGCGCGTTCACCCGGACGCGGTACCAGGCTTCGCCGCCCCCAGCAAAACCACCACCTTCTTCCCCGGCCTCCTCCTACCGCTCGACCATCCCGACGATCCCTCCCGTGGGGAACTGGACCGTAGCCGGGCTAAGACAAGCGCTGGGCAAGTCGGACCCACAGGTCTCAAGGAAGACGCACAAAGCGGAGCCGTACGACCTATATGTCTCCCAAACCGGCCCGCAGGCAGGGCAAAACCCGCAGGGCTCAAAATATACCGCCCCAGGCAACTCCGTCGTCCTCCCGCTCAGGACACGGCTCGCTTTGCTCCGCCAATGCCTCTGCCGCCGCAGCGCCGCATTCGGACGAGCCCAGCTGCTCCCCTTTTACAGCTCAGCCTTATACCCCTAATAACCCTCTCCCTTTCCAGCGGCCCCGAGCTCCGCCCCGGGCACTAGCGCGAAGCTTTCCCAGCCAGCAGTACAGGCTAACCCTCGCCTCCAGTCTCTCTACCCTCCAGGTGCCAACCCCGCCCACTGGCAGTGGCCCGCAGGCCCGCAGCCCCACAGCTCCAAACCAGCGCGGGCCCGCCCCGCTCGCTGCGCAAGCTCACTTTTCATCCTTCCAACCGCCATTCCCCCTCCCCTCCTCCCCACTCCGGTTCGAGCAACCCTATTTGTCCACCAGCTACGTAACTCGTACAGCAACCACCAGCGCAACCCACTGAACCCAGGTCTCCGCTCTTATCGAAGGCAGGCAGATCGGTGATAATTTCAACGCGGGCGGATGCCATAGAGCACGCAGCCGTTCCATGCATATTTGTAGCTCTGCGGCGGCGTACGTCCAGCCTAAACCCGCAAATAAAACATCCAAATTATTCCACGACTCCCGTAAAAAAAAAAAAAAAAAAAAAAAAAAAATAATAAAATTAATTAATTAAAAATTTCAGGCAATGTATTTAGAACGGCCATCCACCCGGACGAGATAAAAACGCATTTTTATCACCCTGTCAGACCCACGCAATTCCCGTTCCCAAGTATTAACAGCCTGTCCCCTCTCGACGAATCTTCGCTTAAATTCCACGGCATAGACCAGGCATCTACCTGATTAAAATCGCGGGTCGGGGTGCCTGGCTGGCCAAAGTTGACGTTACATCCGCTTTCAAAGTCATGCCCATCCATCCCGACTCATGGCATCTCTTTGGAGTCCGCTGGCTCGAGAAATACTATTTCGCCGTACGTCTAACGTTCGGATGCAAAAGCAGCCCTAAAAATATTCGACATGCTATCAGAAGCAGTCTGCTGGATCTTGTCAAAAACTACGCCATCCCCCACCTCATTCACCTGCTAGATGATTTTCTAATAATCTCGCCTCCCAACGCCATCCCGGCCGCGCACCTCCTCTCAGTCCAAAACGTCTTCTCCGAGCTTGGAATCCCCTCGCAGAGGAGAAAACCATGGGCCCCGCGACGTCCATCGAGTTCCTAGGGATTAACTTGGATTCTAGGGAATTCCAAGCATCCCTGCCAAAGGAGAAAATCGACCGAATAATTCTCGTCTCCTCTACTTTCCTCGAGAAATCGGTTCTCTCGAACGTGAACTCTTGTCCCTGCTCGGCCATTTAAACTTCGCGACGCGCATCATCCCGCAGGGTCGCCCCTTTATATCGCATCTCCTCTCACTCGCGTCCTCCGTCCACTCGCTAGAGGACCCCATTTTCCTTAACCCAAGCATGCCGCGACGAACTTAGGCTATGGGTAACATTTCTAAAACAGTGGAACGGCCTATCGTCTTTCCACAAAAACCTCGTCGCGTCCCCCACCGAGATCCAACGGTTCACAGACGCCGCCCCTCAATCGGGTTCGGGGATTCTACCAAGGTCGTTGGTTCGCGGCTCCGTAGCCACCCCAGTTCCAGCAATTACCGCAATCCTCGGCGCTATTCGAGCTCTACCCTCTCGTAGTAGCAGCTTTCCCGTGGGGGAAGGAATGGTCCTCTACAAGCATCCTAGTGCATTGCGACTATGAGGTGACCGTGCACTGCATTAACAGAGGCCGTTCCCATTCACCCGCTCTGATGCCACTCTTAAGGCGCCTCACCTGGATCGCAGCTTGCGACCAATTCATTATCGTCGCTAAGCATATCCCCGGGTCGGAGAATCAAATTGCTGACTCCCTGTCTCGCTTTCTGTTTCAGAAATTCAGGACGCTGGCTCCGGAGGCGGACCGTATCCCTACTCCGGTACCTCGCTATTCAGAGTTGATATTCCCGTAAACCACCCGCTAAAAACCCTGCTCGACTCATCACTCAACACCATCCTTCACGCAGTCGCCCCCAGGACCCTCCAATCCTACCTTACCGCCTGGAAAAGTTTTAAAACATTCCACGCTTCTTACAACCTACCCTTCCCCGATTTTTCCCTTCTTTCCATAACGTCTTTCACCTCCTATCTTTATACCATAAAGGGCTTACAAGCCGGGTCCATTAGAGGGTACCTGAGCGGCATCCAGTTTTTCCATAAATTGATGCACGGCGCCCCCTCCCCCGGAATAAGCAACGCACAAACCTCCCTCCTGATTAAAGGGATTCAAAGATCCCAGGCAACCCTTAACCCTTGATATCTTAACCAAATGCATTTACACCCTCCGCACAGGCTACCAGCCCCTAGGTGCCGCCCGCACACTTGACGCCATGTTTATCCTAGCCTTTTCGGCTTCCTCAGGTGCTCGGAACTCACCACCACTTCCAAATTCGACCCCGAAATCCACCCCACCATCTCAGACCTATCAGTAATAGACGACGAGGCAATTTCATTTCTGATTAAACGAAGCAAGACCGACCAGAACAATAAAGGCCATTTTATCTACATTTTTAACCTAGCCTCGCAAATCCAACCGTACCAGTCAATTCGGGTTTACCTGCAACGGAGAAGATCCCAGGCTAGATCTCCTCTGGAACCCCTGTTCATGGACGAATCCCGGAAACCCGTGTCACGTTTCTGGTTCCAGAAGCACCTCAAATCCGTTCTCCAGCAGTCAGGCATTCCAGCAGAACACTTTTCAGGCCACTCATTCCGCATCGGGGCAGCAACTTCAGCAGCCCAAAAAGGCCTCTCCCAACAGCAGATCCAAGCCCTAGGGAGATGGTCCTCCGACGCTTTCCAAAGCTATATCAGGACAAATCGGTCCCATATCAAAATAGCTCACCAAACCCTCGTAAACAAATCAACCAATAGATAAATGGACAATTAAATCAACTAAGTAATAGAACTCCGTTCTAATTAATAGAACCCCCCTTGTTCCTTTTCTGTCCTCTCTTTCCGTCCAGCGAGCATTGGCCTCACAGCGGACGGAGTGAGAGCCCCCCCGGTAGAGCGCTCCTGTTTTCTCTTTCATCCAGCGAGCATTCGGTCTCCAGCAGATGCCGCGTGAGAAAATCTCCCGGGCAGGCACTCACTTTCGCTATTTCCCGTTTCCTTCCGTCCAGCGGGCACTAGTCTCACAGCGGACGGAATGAGAACCTCCCCGGTTGAGTTCGTACGTTTTCTCTTTTCATCCAGTGAGCATTTGGTCTCCAGCAGATGCCGCGTGAGAAAATCTCCCGGGCAAGCACTCATTTTTCCCTTCGCGTTTCCCCTTTCCGTCCAGCGAGCACTAGTCTCACAGCGGACGGAGTGAGAACTTCCCGGTCGAGCTCCAACGTTTTCTCTTTTCATCCAGTGAGCATTGGTCTCCAGCAGGTGCCGCGTGAGAAAATCTCCCGGGCAAGCACTCATTTTCCCCCTTCGCGTTTCCCCTTTCCGTCCAGCGAGCACTAGTCTCACAGCGGACGGAGCGAGAACTTCCCCGGTCGAGCCCATCGTTCTCTCTTTCATCCAGTGAGCATTGGTCTCCAGCAGATGCCGCGTGAGAACCTCCCGGGCAAGCACTCACTTTCCTGTACGTTCCTCCTTTCCGTCCAGCGAGCATTGGTCTCACAGCGGTCGGAATAAATCTATACCAAACGGGCATTGGTCCCACAGCAAAGCTCCCACGTTTCCCGTTCCGTCCAGCGAGCATTGGTCTCTCAGCGGTCGGAATAGGAACACCAAGCGGGCCTCAGTCCCACAACAAACGTTCAAACGCCCCACGTCCACAGGCCAGCAGGGCCCGCCTAGTCCAGGCCGTGAACGGCTTCACAGGCCCGCGCGCATACAAAAAAAAAAAAAAAAAAAAAAAAAAAAAAAAACATTTATAAAAAAAAATATATAAAAAAAAAAAAAAAAAAAAATAAATAAATCTGACCCTTCCTCGCGATGCCAGTCCGCCAAGCTCGGCTCTCTGGGGGGTTTATAATCCAGCGGCTGTCCTCGGCTCCTTAGCGTTAGGGGGGTACTCTGGGTTCGGGCCAAATTCCGAGCCCGGAGCCCCGGGCCGGATTCCGAGCCCGGAACCCTCCCTCCGGACAGCACGCCAAATACGCATTAAACCTATATCCCTTAATTGGCATGTAAGTGCGAACTCGTGAAATGAGGTTTACTAACAAGGTTCGGGAGGAGGACTTCCAGCTAATTAATTACAGGTGGAAGCCCTCAGCAATTAACAGCTAGAGGGTACATATAGACTCAGCAGTCTTACCTCGCTCCGCTGACAGCTCGCAGCTTCCCCCCACCACCCCTTCTCCGCTCAAATTCTAGTCCTAACCACTTACATGCGGGGGGTACTCTGGGTTCGGGCCAAATTCCGAGCCCGGAGCCCCGGGCCGGATTC
Source organism: Dallia pectoralis (assembly GCA_029465975.1). Taxonomy (NCBI): domain Eukaryota; kingdom Metazoa; phylum Chordata; class Actinopteri; order Esociformes; family Umbridae; genus Dallia; species Dallia pectoralis. The sequence goes on along the minus strand of CM055728.1, from coordinate 10,836,885 downwards.
CGAGCCCGGAACCCTCCCTCCGGACAGCACGCCAAATACGCATTAAACCTATATCCCTTAATTGGCATGTAAGTGCGAACTCGTGAAAAATCTGATGGGCTCTTTTGAGTGGCCTTCCCATGTCACTGCAACATATATAATTTTCTTTATATATAACTTTGTTTAGTAAAATATGTCATTGGAAATTGGAGATAACGTGCAAACTTTTCATGTGTACGTAAATATAAACAGTTAACAATAAGTCACAAATGTACCGGCCTTGCTATCCCATCATGAGAGAGTGAATGGTTAGACAGTCCAACAATTACCTCATGCGATATATTTACTTAAATCGACAGATATTCCCCTTGAAAGTCCCCGTGTGTACATTTGGCTTAGATCACACAACACAACACATGAAAAGACAAACACAACCTCAGTCACACCCAGTCAGCCCACACAAGTTGAAGAGGACAACACAGATGACTGGATCTTCATATCAAACTCAGCAACACGCTTGAGTTCAATTGCCTTCTTTACAGGGACACTTATCAGCCATAACATTATGACCACTGGCAGGTGTTCGCACTAACAATCTCCTTATCATGGCACCTGTCAGTGGGTGGGATATATTAGGCAGCTAGTGAACATTTTGTTGATTATGATGTTAGAAGCATGGAAAATTGGCACGTTTAAGGATCTGAGTGTCTTTGACAAGGGCCAAATGTGAGGGCTAGACTGGGTTAGAGTGTCTCCTAAACTGCGGTGCATCACCGTTTGTTGTGTTTGGTCTGGGTCTTGGTCAGAGTGCCCATGCTGACCCCTGTCCACCGCCTACAATGGGTATGTGGGCAGAACTGGACCACAGAGCAATGGAAGAAGGTGGCCTCAGGTGGAATGGTCGGATATGTGTGTCGTTTATATATGTTTGTATATGTTTATGTATGTTTATATATGGAATGTTTGAATATGTGTGTGTCGTTTACCTTGAGGACATATGACAACAGGATGCACTATGGGAAGGAAGCAACCGGCAGCGGCAGTGTGATGCTTTGGGTAATGTTCTGCTGGGAAACCTTGGGTCCTGCCATTCATGTGGATGTTACTTTGACACGTACCGCCTATGTACTTAAGCATTGTTGCAGACCACGTACACCCAATAATGCAAACAGTAATCCCTGATGGCACTGAGCCCTGTCACAAAGCAAAACTTGTTCAGGAATGTTTTGAGGAACACAACAATGAGTTCAAGGTGTTGATTTGGTCCCCATACTCTCCAGATCTAAATCCAATCAAACATCTGTGGGATGTGCTGGACAAACAAGTCAGATCCATAGAGCTCAACCTCGCAGCTTACAGGACTTAATGGATCTGCGGCTAATATCTTGGTGTCAGATACCACAGGACACCTTCAGAGGTCTAGTGGAGTCCATACCTCGATGGGTCAGGACTGTGTTGGCGAGAAAAGGGAGACCTACACAATATTAGGCAGGTGGTCATAATGTTATGTCTGATCTGTGTATATTTTTGTGTGTTTTTATAGACGTACCTGTTTCTTAAGCTGCAGTCGTCTGCTAGAGATGAGTAACTAGATAAAAAGATAATTTGCAGCATTACTTTTTGTGCCTGTCAAATGTTTGGACACACTTACCCATTCAAGTGAAAGCTGCTCTGTCTGAGGTGTGTGGGAGAGCTTCTGTTGAGAATCCATAAACAGCAAGTAACAGCTCAATAAACACTCACATCTGTTTCTTTTCATACGGCAGAATCACCCATTTGAGCTGGATAAAAAAAATATATGACTTTGAAATATAGATTATTACGGTTTTCCTCATTCATCTTTATTTACTCGGGTGGAATAATTAGGGATCAATGTCGAGAATCTCGTTCTTAGATCTAAACACATTTACACACGCATGCATATGTTCAAGAGACCAGACTTAGCATCTTGAGTCGTGGATTGCTACTCAATCAAACGACTTTGGAATTTGACTGATTAATAGAAGCATTTTGATGCATTGATGTAGGCTACAGGGACATATGGTCGGTATAATAATATAATAATAAATAGTTTATGAATTAAAGGCTCCTAACCCCAACTAGACCCAACCTGCATGATATGGTCACCTACGATAACTTAGATATTTGTCTAAATACATGGGTCTACAGAGAACACATTTGCCAAGTCCTCGACTGCTACACAATACTGCACTAATTAGTACTGCACTAGTTTATACTGCACTAATTAGTACTGCACTGATTATTACTGCACTGATTAGTACTGCACTGATTAGTACCGCAGTAATTAGTACTGCACTGATTTATGCTGCACTAATTAGTACTGCACTGATTTATACTGCACTGATTAGCACTGCACTAGTTTATGCTGCACCAATTAGTACTGCAATGATTTATACTGCACTAATTAGTAATGCACTGATTAGTACCGCACTAATTAGTACTGCACTGATTAGTACTGCACTGATTTATACTGCACTGATTAGTACTGCACTGATTAGTACTGCACTGATTAGTACCGCACTAATTAGTACTGCACTGATTAGTACCGCAGGAATTAGTACTGCACTGATTAGTACCGCAGTAATTAGTACTGCACTGATTTATACTGCACTGATTAGTACTGCACTAGTTTATGCTGCACCAATTAGTACTGCAATGATTTATACTGCACTAATTAGTAATGCACTGATTAGTACTGCACTTATTAGTACCGCACTGATTAGTACCGCACTGATTAGTACCGCACTGATTAGTACTGCACTGATTAGTACTGCACTGATTAGTACTGCACTGATTAGTACTGCACTGATTAGTACTGCACTGATTTATACTGCACTAATTAGTACTGCACTAATTTGTACTGCACTGATTAGTACTGCATTAATTAGTACTGCATTAATTAGTACTGCACTGATTTATACTGTACTGATTTATACTGCATTAATTAGTACTGCACTGATTAGTACTGCACTGATTAGTACTGCACTAAATAGTACCGCACTAATTAGTACTTCACTGCTCATGATCACGTCGGTCACTATGTTACTGTCAAAGGAATACAAAAACATTAGATTATGCCGGTTACTTCCGGGAAGATGTGGTGCCATACAAATGTTCAGGGTATATTTTCCATCCCTTTCATGGTACCCATTTTCTACCAGTTGATCTTGACTGAGGTTACCAAACAAACTCGTAAAACCTGTATTGGGCTCCACTGTTGTTTTCCTTGCTGTGTTTGTTGTTAGAATAATTCATCTGCCATTACAAGTCAAGGTTGATAAGCAGCTTTGACTGTTGCGTTGGGAAGAGCAAAATCACACACACTGACAAAGCTGACATTCACAGACATTATTAGCAAGACGTTTTCCCATCCACCTTATCTCTCTGACTCGGGCCGCGGCTTGTCTCTGTGTGAAGTCAGATTTATTGCAAGAAATGATCTTTAACTCAGTAGCAGCGTCTTTCTCAGAGGTTATGAGGGACTTTAAATAGTACGGAATCCAAAGATCATATCCGGATGTTGGGTATATTATCTGGGCTCTTGAAAAGGATGACGAGTTAAAGAAAAAGGGTAACAGGGTTACGGGGACACAAATCCAGGGAGTTGGACGGGAAAGTTGATGAATGTCAGAAGCAGAATTGCATCTTTTTGATGGGAGGTGACAAGCAAGGACTGTGTGAGTTATAAGCTATTAAAAATATGTAGATGTGACAGGCAGACCCATGGGGGAGGCTGATGGGAGGTCTCTGTTGGTTGGTTAGTCATAAGCCATCAATAAATAAACATCTGAGCCAACCAGTGAAGGGAATATCAGAGGAAATGTGGCCCGTGATTTTAGCACAAAAAACAACCTCAAATAGATCATTGCTTTGTGGTCCTCCCACTTATGTATTGTTTCTGGAGATTCCATCAGAGGACGGTTGTCTTGTAGAGGAGATGTCACAATGGATGGAATCAGCTTGACAGTGACGTTTCTTTCACTGAATGCCCTGAATGTCGGGTGATAAGTAACCAATCAGACAGCTGCTCCTCTGTGTACATCTGTGACCTCACATTTTCCTGGCCTGTTTGAGTTCTCAGGAGTAGCTGAAGTATTCAGAGAGCCTCATTGTCATTTAAAACTTTAGGAGGAGAGCTTCAGATGACACATCAAACCAACAAAAAAACATTTTGCTACTGTATTTACTACCAAAAACCAAAACCATAAAAAATATACATATATATTTGTATTATGGTCTTGTTTTATGGTAGTAAATAGAGTAGAAAAATGATAAAATATGTTTTATTGGATCCCGGGCCTGGATGTCTACACATTTTGGCCAAAGCCATGCGTCATGGCACTTGGAAGTGCGTCATGGCAGAACAATTCTAACTTTTTTTCTGGCTTGTCAAAACCGCCTGTAAGGTTTCAGCACTTTTGGTGCTAAATAGGCTGGTAATTTTATATTGACTTTTGACGTTTTCATTTATACCATGTATTAGACTAAAAACAAATGAAAACATCAAATGGGCAATTCGACGAGGAATCGAAAATAAAAATACAATATGAACATGAACAAATTCCAAAAAAATCAAAAAGTGTGGTATAGTTTAAGCTTTAAAAATGGATTTGAAAATGGATACATTTAGGCCTTTGGGCCGCGTCCAAGATCTTCTGGTAAATTGCTGAATGCATCTGATAAGTTATTCCAGTTGCATGCAACGTAACTGCTGAATGCATCTGATAAGTTATTCCAGTTGCATGCAACGTAACTGCTGAATGCATCTGATAAGTTATTCCAGTTGCATGCAACGTAACTGCTGAATGCATCTGATAAGTTATTCCAGTTGCATGCAACGTAACTGCTGAATGCATCTGATAAGTTATTCCAGTTGCATGCAACGTAACTGCTAAATGCATCTTCACCATGTTTAGTTTTGGCTCTGGGCTCTACTAGCTGTCCTGAGTTCAATGAGAAAGAGCCCTGCTCGGTTTATAATCTTCAAACATATCAGAAATGTATTCAGGGCCCAGACCGTTCAGTGATTTATAGACTACAAGCATCACTTTAACATATATTATGTTACTGACTGGAAGCCAGTGCAAAGATTTAAGATCCGGAGTGATGTGCTCTGTTCTTTTGGTCTTGGTTGACATTCTAGCGGCAGTATTTTGAATGAGCTGCAGCTGTTTTACAGCCTTTTAGGGGAGTCCAGTTTAGAGCCCATTACAGTAGTCAACCCTACTGGAATTAAAAGCATGGATTAGCTTCTCTTGGTCTCTTTTTTAACACCAGGCCCTTGATTCTGGCTTTTTTGTTAAGATTATAGAATGCTGTTTTGGTGACCGCTTTGATTTGACTGGTGAATGTGAGATCTGAGTCCATCATTACATCTAGATTACGCACTTGGTCTCTGTTTTTTAGGTCTCGAGAATCCAGTTCTTTCCTAATATTAGTTCTTCTATTTTTTGGCTTCCAAACACAATTATCTCTGTTTTATTTTTGTTTAATTGTCCACATTTTAGGCTCAGCGAGGCATTTATGTGTTCTACACAGTGACACAGTGAGTCTATTGAGCTGTAGTCATATGGTTTGAGAGACATATATATTTTAGTATCATCTGCATAACTTCTTAGTAAATGTTCTCGTTGTGTAAAATTTGGCCCAGAAGTAGCGTACATAGAGATTGAACGGAAGTTGTCTGAGAACTGATCCCTGGGGAATTCCCCTTGTCATGGCCAGCTTCAGATCCAATTCATGATTGTCTATGGTGACAGTGTAACGCCGCTCATCTTATTAAGACCTGAACCAATTAAGGACTGTCCTATAGAGTCCTACCTAATTTCCCAGCCTGTCCAGAAGTGTTATACGACAGTAAAATAATTTACACTAGAAGCACAGAGGCATTGACACCTACTTGTTTCATTTGACCCATGCATGTTTTGAATGGGAGGGTGTTGCTGACGCACAAGGGAGCATCCTGTTCGTCTTTGCGTCAGAAGGACCAGGCTGTTGTAAAGTACAGTGGCTCATAGATTGGAGTGCTGGTGTTCTGATGTGGCCCCTGAGCTGAAAAGTGGGCCCTGCTCTAAATGATATATACTGAATACATAAATATTAGACTGTTTAGCCAACATATTATCAATCAGATTGAGATATGGGGATTTAGGAGACCTGGGCAACGTCTTCATCATGTTCCTCAAACCATTCCCGAACAAAGTGTGCAGTGGGGCAGGGCACTGTCGTCAGGGAAATACAATGACCATAAAGCGGTGTAGCTGGTAAGTTCAGGTAAGTTGGAGGTGTCAAATTGACATCCACATGAATGCCTGGACACAGAATTCCCCTGTGTGAGCTCAGGTCTGTAATCCTGCCTATGTTCCCGCATAACATAATGACTGTGCTAAATGATTGTATGATCACCATCACATTTTTTCTCAAACTAGACACAACAAATGCATGTGTCCTCTTGCTGTATACTGTGGGCTCCCACTCCTGTTTCTATTATGGTTAGAGCGAGCTGTCACCTAATCCAGGTTGAAATGCGGTCAAAAGCCACTTGCAGAGCGGATAGTCACGTTCCATAGGTTTTATTACAGACAAAGCAAACACTCAACAACGAGCGGAAAACAATCATTTGCGCTGTTATGTGAAAGGAAGAGTACTCATTGCTGTATGATATCTTCAGTTTCTTGCATGAAATAGCCTTCATTTATCAGAAAAAGAATAGACTGATGGGTTTCCGAGGAAAGTTCTTTGTTCGTGGCCGATTTGAGCCTGTAATAAAACCCAAAATTGCTGATGCTCCAGATACTGAACTAGTCGAAAGAATGACAGGTTTATTGCTTTATTTCAGCTGTGATAATGGGTCTCTGAACGTCACAATAGATAATACAATTGTGAACATATAGACGTTTGCTTTACATGCCCAAGTAATAATGCAGAACGCGGTACCAAAACTAATAACGAAGACTATTTTGACAAATATTTGCACAGAGTGTGTCTGTCTGTGTTTATGTGTGTGGGTGCATTACTGAATCAATTTGTCCCCATTTGAGCAAAGCCATTGAAGGCGGTCAGACAGGTCAAGGGCAGCATTCTGATGGCTTGCAGACAGAATCTCCAAGCCATCTGAGCCTCTTAGTATTGAACCTGATGCTTTGATACGGCCCACGTCCAATGGTGGACGGAATAAAAAGATGGTACTGCATTTGTCTCAATTTGAATCTGCATCTGCATTGGCTGCCTTAGTTAGGGAGTAAAGCTTGTTTACCTTACGGGAGAAAATAAAAATATTATTTTCTCAGTTTGCATAGTCATTACCGTGGTGTATGAATTTAGACCGGCATGTTGGAGATCATCCACTCAGGGTTGTGTTCTTTGCTGGAATATTTTGCCATCTGCGTCCACACTGCATATACATATGACATAGTACCAACAGAATTGCCTTCACACTTGCAAAACACAGAGGGGCACAAAAATGGTGGGCACGTCTCGAAAGGTGTCGCCACAAGTTATACATATCTGCATGTTTACACAGCAAAATAATGTAGCGTCTGGGGTCTTCTTTGAAATGTCTCGAAAAGAAAATTAGGATCATGTAAACAAGCCCCGTTATTACAGTGCATTCAAATTCCTGTTAGGAATTACATACAGCAGAAACACTTATTCGCAATGAGGCACATTTTCGAGGAGATTCATAGCGTGGTCTCCATTTAATCAGTTCGACTACTGCTTGAAATTCCTTCTAATGAGCAGATAACCTCCTTTCATCTCAGGAGCTATATCCAAATGAGAGCTAAAAGGGATTATTACAGTAGACTACGTACCAGAGCTCTTGATATAGAAGCGGGCTTCAAAGTGGATCGACTTACAGTATGCAGTAGTTACAAATGAATGTAAATTAAAGCTTCATTGCAGATAAATCAAATGTCTGCTCTCTGATAGTGGGGGACAAGGAGAAGGAATCACCAGCAATAGGAACCGACAGGAGAATCAGGTGAGGGCATTTGTGGTTGATTTCTGCAATCTAAATTCCTAAATGTTGGATATAGTTCACTTAATTAAGGCGTTCTCAGATCTCTTCTGGCTAATCAGAAACGGTGCAGGTGCATATGATGGACTAAAGAAATACTGATGTTCCTGTGATGATGGACTAAAGAAATACTGATGTTCCTGTGATGATGGACTAAAGAAATACTGATGTTCCTGTGATGATGGACTAAATAAATGCTGATGTTCCTGTGATGATGTACTAAAGAAATACTGATGTTCCTGTAATGATGGACTAAAGAAATACTCATGTTTCTGTGATGATGGACTAAAGATATACTTATGTTTCTGTGATGATGGACTAAAGATATACTTATGTTTCTGTGATGATGGACTAACGAAATACTGATGTTCCTGTGATGATGGACTAAATAAATACTGACGTTCCTGCGATGATGTACTAAAGAAATACTGATGTTCCTGTGATGGTGGACTAAAGAAATACTGATGTTCCTGTAATGATGGACTTAAGAAATACTGATGTTCCTGTGATGATGGACTAAAGAAATACTGATGTTCCTGTGATGATGGACTAAAGAAATACTGATGTTCCTGTGATGATGGACTAAATAAATACTGATGTTCCTGTGATGATGGAATAAATAAATACTGATGTTCCTGTGATGATGGACTAAATAAATGCTGATGTTCCTGTGATGATGGACTAAAGAAATACTGATGTTCCTGTGATGATGGACTAAATAAATACTCATGTTCCTGTGATGATGGACTATAGAAATACTGATGTTCCTGTGATGATGGACTAAATAAATACTGATGTTCCTGTGATGATGGACTAAATAAATACTGATGTTCCTGTGATGATGGACTAAATAAATACTGATGTTCCTGTGATGATGGACTAAAGAAATACTTATGTTCCTGTGATGATGGACTAAATAAATACTTATTTTCCTGTGATAGTGGACTAAATAAATACTTATGTTCCTGTGATGGTGGACTAAAACACTGATGACAGTTACACTACTGTGTGGAAGTTACGGTAAGTGGAGAAACGTTCTGTATTGTCTTGATTTTGGGTCCTCTGTAACAAAAAGAGAGAAATAATCTGTTCTAAGCTAATTCGATGTTAAACCAAGTTCCGTTCTAGGTGTTAATTATGTCTCTCTCCTGTGATAAGCAGTCTCACTAAGACAGTGGTTTTTCTGTGTGCTTGCAGTGATTAGAGGATATTTCTTTGGCTCGTTGTGTTCCCCCTCGCATTTGAAGTCGGGATATTGATAAGCCCACTGAACGGGGTCACGATTACACTCCTCGTTTTCTGCTGAAGGAAATTAACTAGTTTCACATGTTGCTCCGGAACGTGTTTGATGAATGCCTTTCATGAAACAATTTGATTAAGTGTTTGTGGTTAGCTTTAAGTACACAGGATGCATTTATGTTTTTCATCAGCCGTTCTCTGATCTCTCCTCTGCCGGTCCCTTCAAATGTTCTGTGACTCTCACGGGACATTTGCAATCTCTGTCTTTCCCCGGTCCATCTGCAAACTTTCAGACACATTAATGAATGCATTCACTGCTCAATCTCCTGCGCGCGCACACACACACACATCACACACACACACACATCACACACACATATTCTCCCACACCATTAACTACAATCATTGAACATGATCCTGCCAGTAATAATGACTTTGTGTGATGTATCCTGTGCGTGCGGTAATTAAAAACATGAAACTGGATCCATCGTAGGCGTGCATGCTCAGTATAGAGACTGATCTGTAACTGTCCTCATAGTGGGAGGTAATGGGGGACTGTCAGAATGCAGAAAATACATTCTGTCTCATCCAGTTGATCCCATCCAGTTGAGTAAAGAGTGGAATTAAATACAAATAAAACGCTGTCACTATGCTTCTGTCCTTATTAGACGCTTGTTGTGGCTCCAACTGTAAAGGTCCTGGACGAACTGTGTTTTCATGTTACTTTGGCCTTCAACCTCAGCTTAGAAAAAAAATAATATTGACCTCTATTAAAGCTGCCTGTACTTTATTCAAAACCATATGAATCAGGTTATCGGACACGTATTTACAGGTAAACACGACAACTAGACGGTGCAGAATCACTGACTTGGGACTAAGTGTCCAAACATTGCAGGCAGAAAGGTGGCATCTGGTACTGTGTGAAGGCCTTCGGTGTTCAACTCTATTAACATTTTTCTCACAAAGAATATTTTCTGTGCTCGCGTTTCAATGCATACTTTTCTCAGTATTGTTACTACTGACATGTGCAGTGCCAAAGTGGGTAGAAACACAGTGAACTTCGTACAGCAAGAAAATGTGAAAGTCCTATCTCCCTGCCTTATCTCCCCGTTGGCCTGTACAGCACCACAAAGCCGTCGGAAAAAACCTTTGGACGAGAATTGTTTAAGTCACACGACTCGGTGTAATCTGATCCACCTCCCCTGACTATGCCAAGCTCTTCTGTTATGTTCAAATGAAGTCCAGTCTGTCCTCGCAGAGACAACGTGTATCTCATTCCATCTCTTTCTATCTTGCTACAGCTCTCCAACTCTGCTCCACTGAGACGAGTCGGAAGAGAAGGAACCCGGGTGAAACGAGAGAAAAGAGAGAGAGAAAAAAGTCTATAAATCATTTAGACAATCTGAAGTTTTGGGGGAAGTCTTTCTCGGTGTCTGTACGTTTCCGTCTGTCTTTCTGTGTCTCTACCCTCTTCTCTATCTTTGTCTCGGGGCCTTTCACAATAGCGGGATGAGCCTGTCCAAGTTCAAATCGACTGTACACCCCCATTTTCCACTGTGACGTGGGCTACTGTATGGAAAACGTGGTGGAACTCGTAAATAGAACCACGCAATGGTGGTCATTGATCAGCCAACTGACTGAGAGTCTGGGGAGCTTCAGGTGAGACAGTCGGCGAGAAAGTGTGCATTTTATTGCATTCGGGTGTGTGTCAGACGTGACTTCCACAGTGAATAGATAGGCTGTTATTGTGGTCCAGTTTAAAGATAGAACCTCCTTGACAGTTCTTACTGTTTGCATCACATACAGAGGCTGTGTCTGAATTTAAGACATGATCGGCAGGGAATAGTTTTCACTTGGCAGGCAAATGATTCTGGAACAAATGCTTTCAGCTTTAAATAGTTTTTCTGTCTGAAATCTTACTGAGGACTTTGCATTTCACATTTCTTGCTCTGCAGGAACCTTCTCTCAGTAACATGCTGATGAAATTAAGATACAGTATCTGTACTTGATTATTTGATTATTTGTTGCTCAAATCAACTAAATTGTGGTCGCCGTTGCAAATGAGAATTGGTTTTCAATGGAATTACCAGGTTAAATACAGGTTAAATACAAAAATTAAGTATTTTCTACTTTTACCATTGCATAATAAGAGTTGGTAGTCTCATTGTAAATTACAGATATACACTGCTACTACAATACATATTGTGCATAGAATGTCCACGCTTCATTGCTCAAAATTATTTAATTGGCCATTCAGGTTGTCTGGTGATGGAAGTAAGTCATCTTCCGAGACATAATTTCTTTACAGATGTTGTGTGTTGCCCTTACAGATGCCAGAACAGAAACACTTTTGAGGTAGTGTGAATGCATACCTCTATCAGCGTGGGGACAACGGGGCTGCCAGATGGGGCCCTTGCTATCCCTGCAGCTCGGCTTCCACCCATTGACGAGGCGTACTTGACTCCAATTAGGCCGTGTCAAGGAGATGGCAGAATGGGCCTGCAGGAAAACAGATCCAGGTTGCAGGGAGAAAAGTAGGATTCTGTTCTCTGTCCCTGTTAGTTTTTCAGTTTTGGTTTAATTTCTTTCCCCCTTTGTTAATAAATAACCTGGTTTTGTGTCTGCTCCCTGTGTCTCTCTCCATTACAATATAAAAAGAAAAAGAGAATGTCACATCTCTGGCTGTAGTGGAGTATAAAAAGCCGGGCAGAGTAACTTGTCACGTTTGTGGTATTTATTCCAACATCATGGAAAACAAACACGTAACAACAAACAAAAACTACACACAGAATGGAAAAAAAGGATGTGCATACAAGCGACTTAGTACAAACAACATCAAACAGCGGTAGATAATAATTATGACACTCACCCAACATATACGACAAAACTTGAAACAATAACAGACAACCGTGAACCTAACCAGGGACTTTAAATAAGCCACTGATTAACTTATGCCCAGTGTTTATCTAAACCCAAAACAGCTGTGCTCCTAATCAACATGATACGCCGAAGTGCTCTCCCCTAAACACCCTGTGACAACACAGCGCACCCATACGTGAGAGAGAGAAATCTGTCCAGTCTGATCTAACTTGTCTAGGTTTAATTGGGAGTGAGGCTGTTGAAAAATAATAACAACTAATATTGAAAATGTGACTAGGTCCATAGATCTTTTCTACTTAATGTTGGATTTAATGTTCACATTTTTGTTTTTTAATTTCAATAGGGTTATGTTTACTCCAGCAGCCTATAAAGTTCCCACTTAACATAAGAACTAGGTATAACTTTGAGAAAAGAATAACTATATAAAAATTATTATTCTGTGCCAGTGAAAATGCATAATTATGGATGTTGATTTTGATAATGGTATGTAGTTCATGGTATGTAAGGTGATACATTGGAGTCACAATTTTACCTTTTCATAAAGAAATTGAAATTGAATGCTGCCTGTGGAAGAACGGACCAGCTCAGAACTCTTGCAAGGATCCTGGAGGGGGCCTGGGAGTATGCCCATACAGTCCATATGGGTTTTGTGGATCTGGAGAAGGCGTATGACCCGGGTACCCCGGGAGATACTGTGGGAGGTGCTACAGGAGTATGGGGTGAGGGGGCCTCTAATCAGGGAGATACTGTGGGAGGTGCTACAGGAGTATGGGGTGAGGGGGCCTCTATTCAGGGAGATACTGTGGGAGGTGTTACAGGAGTATGGGGTGAGGGGGCCTCTTTTCAGGGAGATACTGTGGGAGGTGCTACAGGAGTATGGGGTGAGGGGGCCTCTATTCAGGGAGATACTGTGGGAGGTGTTACAGGAGTATGGGGTGAGGGGGCCTCTTTTCAGGGAGATAGTGTGGGAGGTGTTACAGGAGTATGGGGTGAGGGGGCCTCTTTTCAGGGAGATACTGTGGGAGGTGCTACAGGAGTATGGGGTGAGGGGGCCTCTAATCAGGGAGATACTGTGGGAGGTGCTACAGGAGTGTGGGGTGAGGGGGCCTCTAATCAGGGAGATACTGTGGGAGGTGCTACAGGAGTATGGGGTGAGGGGGCCTCTATTCAGGGAGATACTGTGGGAGGTGTTACAGGAGTATGGGGTGAGGGGGCCTCTGTCCAGGGCCATCCGATCTCTATAAGCTCTAAACAAGAGCTGTGTCCGGGTCTCAGCAGTAAGTCTGATTTGTTCACTGTGGGGGTTGGCCTCCGCCAGGGCTGCGCTTTGTCACTAATACTGTTTTTGATATTCATGGACAGGATATTAAGGCATAGTCAGGGTGACAAGTGGTTGCAGTTCGATGGGCTGAGGATCTCATCAGTGTTTTTTGCAGATGATGTGGTTCTGATGGCATCATCCGCCAGTGACCTTCAGCACTCACTGGATCGGTTCACAGCCGAGTGTGAAACGTCTGGGATGAAAATTAGCACCTCTAAATCTGGTATTCAGCAGGAAACCAGTGGATTGCTCACCTATGGTCATGAATGCTGGGTGATGACCGAAAGAGTTACGTGTACAAGGTGTCGGGCCTCTCCCTTAGGGATAGGGTGAGAAGCTCAGTCATCCGAGAGGAACTCGGAGTAGAGCCGCTGCTCCTTCACATAGAAAGAAGCCAGTTGAGGTGGTTCCGGCATCTGGTAATGATGCCCCCTGGGCACCTCCCTTGGGAGGTGTTCCTGGCCAACCAGCTGGAAGGAGGCCTCGGGGAAGACCCAGGACTAGGTGGACAGATTATATCTCCACACTGGCTTGGGAACGCCTCGGGATCCCCCAGTCAGAGCTGGTTAATGTGGCCAGGAAAGGAAAGTTTGGGGTCCCCTGCTAGAGCAGCTGCCCTGCGACCCGACCTGGGATAAGCATTTGAAGATGAGAGATGCAAGTTTATGTTGAGATGTGCCCACCAAAAAAACACCTATACCAATAATGTTGTTTTTAAGCAGCTCGCTCAACAAGAAAGGGTACATTTTGGCTTCTCTAGCTTGATTGAGCTCCAAACCTATGTGGTGTCGCCAATCATATTTGATAGTTCACTCCCCAAAACCCAGATAAACCCTTCCAGTGAGATGGTCGCTAACCGAGGCAGCCAGACAAGGCCGCCTAAGCTTAAAACTGTTGAAACTATTACATCCATACAAGTTGTCTTACAGTCTTGACAACATACAAGTTGTCTTGCAGTCTTGAAAATACAACTTTTACATAGCGTTTGCATTATCATTTATTAGTATTAAATAGTCAGATTGTTATAGCTAGCAAGTAAAACCGCTAACAAAACCTCTGTAACAACTACCTTCCTCTTCCGCACAAGTACATGGCATCGCTGGTCTACCAGCTGCCACCGGCCCTGTTCCATCTCCTGTTCAGACAGGTTTCTATTCCCAGTACCATTCCATACACCTGGACACAATCTCCAATTGTGCAATCACCATTACGCACACCTGGACCAGCAACCCTTTGTTATTCCTATGTCTACGTAACCCCCTGTTCCTTTGTCTTTTGGTTCGAGTATTGTTCCAGGTTTTGTGTATACCATGTGTATGTGTGTTTGGTGGCACACCATCCTGTACCTTTGCTTAAGCTAAGAGCTTTGTTGTATCGTACGTGTCCCTGAATGTCCAGTGCTTTACAATGCTTTATAATGTAAAGTGTTCCAAGTGAATCCAGCCAGCAACTGCATTTCCTGATTACCATGCCAACCACTTGTGATACCACAATCCCCTTTTGAAGAAGCTATTTTTTCATTGTGTTCATTGTGTTCATTTGTTAATGAGCAGTTCATTTTGTGCATTTGTTTTGTTACATGTTTATTTATATTGCAACATATATTATTTAGCAAAGTTAGACAAACATTACTCTCCACATTTTGTCTACTAATATACAGGACAGTGTTATAGAGTTTTTTTGTGTTACCAATATACAAGTATATATAGTACATGTTTTATGCAATATGATATTTTTATGCAATAGGTAATTTTGTTAATTACTTTGTCTTTCATTATACAGCATGTGGCTTATTGTCATTATACAGCATGTGGCTTATTGTAGCCTTTTGCAGTTCCTGATTTTGTACAAGTTCTTGTTGGCTTCATTTTCACTCTGGTTTTGCTTGCTGAATGGAGAAGCTGTTTGAGAGCCTCCTACAACCCACCTGTGCCTATTTGTCGTGGAAATTTTAGACTTCAATAGCTGAATTCGAACTTGAAGTAAGACGCACGAGAGTATGTTACAGTTTGACACTTTTAACAGGTTTAATTGCAAGTAAGAAACCATTTCTCAAATACAGGTTTAAGCTTTTGCATTGATCAGATCAATCCCTATAGCAAGCTTAAAGAATAGGTTTTGAGGAAAGTCTTCATCAGACAACAGGACAATAACCTGTGCTGGATCAGACTGACCTAATGATTACAACTTCTGCAGGGGTATTTAAAGGAATGAAGTTACGCACACTCATTGACACACAGTATTGATGGAGAACAGATGTATCCTCAGAAGTAGGCAGGACAGTTTGATTGGCACAAGGGGGAATGTCAAAACCTGACCCCTGTGCCTCAAGCAGTATGAGTGGAGACCACATGTGGTCATCAGATAACCACCAGGTCATTGCCTCATGAACTTAAGGAGGAGGTCAACTATCTTTGTTGTTCTTAACAGACAAAGTTACATAGTGACGTCTATTTCCTCCCCAGGACCTTTCTTGAGGTCAATAGGTCAATAGACATGTGTCCCCTATCATAAGACTTAATTCCAGAGAAACAGAAAGCTTATCCTAAACATTCCTTTCGCTGTGCCTTTTGGCCTAAACAACATCTATAGGACTTACATGTTAATAAACTTCTTGAGTGATCATAAAATTCCATAACAATCTGCCCTTTTTAACATTATAAACCCTTAATCATGTTAAACAATTTAAGTGTGTCAACTCTAAATTTTAAGAGTGTCAACACTAAATTTGAGTTCACTCAAGCTTACTAATTACTCATAACCAATCAGGAATATATGGATCCACCACTGTCATATGTCTAAAACTGTAACCTGTTAAGAAAAATACTTTTACCAAACATAATACACAATCAATTGAAATAATCCAATGTCAGTACAGTACTTAGCAACATTCAACAGTGTCATTTTCATATTCTGGATTTCTAGTCCTCCATCTAGTGTGTGAGGAACTAATCATTAAGCATATTAGAAAAAAACATCAGTAAATAGGTTGGCACTCTTTGATCACCAGAAACATTCACATGACAGATCATTGAGTCATTATTGCTAACACATTCAGTACTGTTTATAAGTGAAGAAACATCAGGTCAAGGTCCACATATATGTAATGTAATTTTAGGGTCAGTCATAATGAACCATTCCTCATTGGGTTGGCAGTTGCTTACACTACATGATATCTGTTTTTGTAACAGCTCCTGAGATCGGGCTTTAACGCCTTTCTCAATACCTATCTTATTCAAGTTTACATTTGGTTTGTAATGTTGTAGGTCAGAGAACCACAGTACAATTACAACAATGAGATTAAAAGCAAGATGTAATGCGATGTTGCATCTCATTCCCCCAATCCTCCTGTAGGGGTTCCATGGTCGTCTCGCTGGTTCCATGGTGTGCAGGCTGTTTTGGTTTCTCTGATTACTGCTGACTGTGTTGGGGGTCAGAGGTTGCTAGCACGTGACCCGTTCAAACAGAAATGAGGATACTTATTCCTTGCCTGTATTCTCCAGAGGTGGAGCCTTTTTCTCTTTACAGTCCATAACTTCCTTGAAAAGTGTACAATAACATTCACACAATTTGTAATTGCCTCCTTTGTGGTCTGGATGACACGTTTTCCTTGGTTCTGGTTTGACCTTTTCTGTGGTCTGTACCTAAAGTCATTCAGTTAGCTTCTGATATATGTGTGTGTGTGTGTGTGTGCGTGGGGGTAGGGCTCAGATGCTCTGCTCCAGTTGTTCATGGTCCAACCTGTTGATTTTTAATGCGACACAACCTGCAAACAGTTATTGCATTCCATGTGTCAGTTAACATCTTTAACAATAGAATTACATTGTGTTTACTGCTCAGATTTAATTTTGCTAAGCCAAATACATTTGTAATAGCTATTCGCCTCAATCATTCAAATGTTTAGACATTCTATCAAATTAAACACTTCAATTGCCTGAAATCCAAATTTAACAAATGCTATATTCTTGAATATGTTTATTACGTCACTTCCCCTCTTGTTTTCTCCTTCAGTTCATCAACAATGGAGAAAACAAACTACTGTCATGGACAAACTTGTTAAATTTATCTAAGATAAAACACATGACTAAAAATATGGTTTATGACCAGCCATCTGGTAGCTCTGGGCTGAGCCACCTCACAATCACACAGTAAACCAGCCCCCCTTCTAAATAAGCAACTTGGGTGTGCCCCCTCTTTTTGAGCCAGAGAAGCACCCCAGGGAGGGTCAAAGAAAAGTTCATAAACACCCCTAATTTAGCAGAAACCATCTCTAGACAGGCAGACACAGAGTTACAATTAACTTTCTGCCCTTTTAACAATCAAGAACTCAGAATGTCTTAAACATGTTACTCAAAATAGCCGAAAGCCAATAATAAAAATAAAAGTGTGTTTCAGAAATACACTTAACCCACATGGTCATTCATTATATCATCATGCCAACATTTATAGGAACAAATCCAAATGTCCTTCAGTTAACTTTACAAAACGAATAACCATAGCATATAACTAGAATATAATCTCCCTATAACATATAATGTAGTCCTCCTACAAAACAAACAAAATGGAACATATAGTATTCCAGGTAAAAACATGCAGAGTTATAATCGGAAATACTCTTAATTATGTCATTAGCGCAGATGTTACATAATGCCTAAGACAAATAATACAATAAAATAGGAATTCCTCGTGCACAGGAAAACCTGAAAATAAATGTGTCGACAAAACTTTGGCCTGGGACCCCTGTCCCAACTTCATGAAGCTTTACCCCAGATCATGCATGAATCACACCTATAGGTCATTTTAATATGATATTTGCGTACGCGTACGAACGAACCTGGACATCGAAAAACAAGACCTCTCACTAACAATGAGCTGATTTCTACTGAGAATTTACCCTGACAGTAGCTATATATGCAGTCCCTAGTTGTAACCGGTAAACTAGGGACAATGAGATATCAACCATCATGGGTCCAGTCACGCTCCCCGAGCTGCACGGACCTGACAAACCCCGTTTATCAGGCGATACGCAATGTACGCTACACTACGCTAAACACTTAACTTTAAGCGTAAGCATAGTGCCAAGACACCGGTACTCCTCCCCAGTGGAACGAAAATCTCACACAACCATACGTCTGCATATCAACTCAACACTCAGAATAAACAAGTCTTCACTAAACATCCGAACAAAATTACTTTTTACTGTAAATACTGACATAATTAACTAATTACAGGAATCACAATGGTTTGATCTCACCGGGTTGATGTTTTCCTGCCCGTCCCCTCTGACCGTCAGTACCCCTGTCTGTGCCAGCCATGGGTCCTGTGACGCTCCATTTGGTCGTCTGCTGTTGTGCCATCACCATCTCCCATACTGTCTCTGTTCCCATGGTAATAGTCTCTAGTGTCCGGCACAGTGCAGTCACGAGCCCAGTGTCCAAATGCACCACAGTTGAAACAGCTATCAGAGTTGGGACTTTGGCTGGAGTTATTATCACCCTGGTGTCTGTAGGTATCACCCTGGTGTCTGGATTGTCCTCTCCTGCTTGCTCTCCGTCTCCGTCTCCCTCCTGAGTAGCCTCTGCTGTAGAAGTCCAGTTGGGCCATCTGAATTTGCGTTTCACGCTCCCGTCTTTCTTCGGTCTGTTTGTACAGCTGGTCCTCGTAGACTCTTTCAGCGTGCTTAAAATACGGCCAGACGGTTTCCATGCGACCCTCATCCAGGTCTACACAGTGGTTTTGAATGTGCTTCCTAATGTCTGGTAGAAGGCCTGCAACTAACCTCATTTTACACTGTTGCTCCCAGGCCGACTCTTCATCACCGTCCGGTCTCTTTCCCATTCCGCTGTGTAATTCAAAAGCTTTTTCGAGTCTATTCCTGTAGTCTGAAACTTTCTCGCCCAGTGTCTGTTTACAATCAGAGATCTTTTCCCAGTTCATTCGCTTAGGAAAAGCAGCGATAAGTCCAGTGCTCAGCTGTTCCACAGCACTCCGGTAGTCAGAGTGCGCATCCCAATTGAACATAATGTTTCTCTCGCTAGGCCAGTTTCTTTTCACTCTCCCCCATTTTAGTTGCAAGGCCTTCATCAAAATTGTTTCAATCTCCACAGAGGTCGGTCTATATTGATTCACGATCTGTAGAAACACACGGACAAATTCCTCTCCACCTTCTGTTTCTGGGTCAGGTAGTGTAGAAGCCACGTCTCTCAGGTCGGCGGGTGACCACGGTCTGTAGACTAGTATAGTCGCTGGGTTATCCGTGTCTCCTCCACCAGCTGGGTTGGCTACCTCCACCATAGGGAATTGCCCGGCATCAATGCTGTGTTGTTCTCTGGGACAGGCCGCAGTGGTACTCTGGGTCCTCTCTGCGGCGGGTGAAACTCTGTCGAGGCCGATTACGGATGGGTAGAGTCCTCCTCCGCGAATGTTTTCCATCAGGTCCGATGCTGTTGGCATAGTTGGTACCGCTGGGGCTGTTGTGGTAACGCCGCGATAGGGTGGGGGTCGGTCAGCAGGAGGACAGGCAGCATCAACCTGGTTGGGACAAGCTAGAACACACCGATTAACAAGCCCCGTGCTACACCGCTTAGCCCGTATATCGGTCTGCTCTCTCCACTTATTATATGCCTTCCAATCAACTTTCTGCCGATTACCCCGTGAAACCTTAATCTTACCCTGTTCAAAATCCTCCAACTTGTCTTTCAACAACAGTATCTGTCTCTGACTAAAACTGCCATCCGCAGGAAATCCCAATAACTCCCACAGGTCTAATTGTTCGCATGTCCAGTCTCCGTATTTATCTGTCATTATTTTAGCCGGTCCAACCACGTAACGTTCAGTATCCACCGAAGGTTTACCAATACACATGTAATTACCCATGTTGTTATCGATATTTAAGACGCAAATCTAATTTTAGCATATAATGAAGTGTCCTATATGTGTTAATGAACTCGTCAGTTCTTTTAAGTGAGATATCCTGAATAACCGAGCTGTCTCACCGCACCCAGATAACCTATATTGAACAGCATTTTATTCCTACTGTATACAGGTATTAACACTTCATACAGGTAAATATTGCTCCAGTCTGGCGCTCTCCACTCACCCATTTGTTGAGGAGGATTGGAGCTGCAGAAATTAATAATTCCTGACGTGCACGTTTTACCAGACCAAAATCAACAAATACCCGATTAGAAGTACTGTTTTCCATTTTTAAGCCAAGTTTAAAATCTTACAATAACCTTACGAATTAAGTCAAAATTAACGAGCCTATTTTGTTAATTTATCAAAACCGTTGTCAAACTGTCGTCCAACATTGTCCCAATTCAGCATTTTTAGGTCCTTGAGTTTCAAAATTCTGTATAGAATCACATATCTCCAAAGACAGTCCTGGCCTGTTATTTTTTTCAAAAAAAATTAAAAATTATATCGCTCTTTAGGATATGTAGCCTGTTTTGGAAAAAATACGGATTACTTTGTTAAGAATCCCGGACGAGCCCCCAAGTGTCGTGGAAATTTTAGACTTCAATAGCTGAATTCGAACTTGAAGTAAGACGCACGAGAGTATGTTACAGTTTGACACTTTTAACAGGTTTAATTGCAAGTAAGAAACCATTTCTCAAATACAGGTTTAAGCTTTTGCATTGATCAGATCAATCCCTATAGCAAGCTTAAAGAATAGGTTTTGAGGAAAGTCTTCATCAGACAACAGGACAATAACCTGTGCTGGATCAGACTGACCTAATGATTACAACTTCTGCAGGGGTATTTAAAGGAATGAAGTTACGCACACTCATTGACACACAGTATTGATGGAGAACAGATGTATCCTCAGAAGTAGGCAGGACAGTTTGATTGGCACAAGGGGGAATGTCAAAACCTGACCCCTGTGCCTCAAGCAGTATGAGTGGAGACCACATGTGGTCATCAGATAACCACCAGGTCATTGCCTCATGAACTTAAGGAGGAGGTCAACTATCTTTGTTGTTCTTAACAGACAAAGTTACATAGTGACGTCTATTTCCTCCCCAGGACCTTTCTTGAGGTCAATAGGTCAATAGACATGTGTCCCCTATCATAAGACTTAATTCCAGAGAAACAGAAAGCTTATCCTAAACATTCCTTTCGCTGTGCCTTTTGGCCTAAACAACATCTATAGGACTTACATGTTAATAAACTTCTTGAGTGATCATAAAATTCCATAACACTATTATGACAAAGAACCATATTCATCTTTGCCAGATGAGGCATTTTTTTAAAAGACTAAATTCAGAATAATCATAAAGTTTAAAGTCAATCAACATTTATTTGCGTAGCCATGCAAACTATTAGCTCAATTTCGGTTCTTCACGACCGCTTACAATCCAATATTCAACGACACTCCAGAGCAAAATGTTATAATCGATCTTGCTAATGAGAAATCTACACTTGTGACAAAAATCTAACTTTGAAGGATTTATCAAGAGGAGTTACCATGCGTGTCTCGCAGGCACACAATGCATTGTTACGATGAGAGCTATGCTGTGATTGACATCTATATGCTCACACATGGTTGGACGACTTTACGTGGACTGAACCATAGATCTACAAACTAAGCAGATCATTGATTAGATTCTAAAGTGTACCTTTGTTGCCCGCTACCACAGGCAGTACAAAAACTATTGATAACGATTGATATTCCCTTTAACAAGGCAGATATAGATGCATACCCAAATACTCTTGTCTTGAATATTTGGACATAAGGCAGAATATCTATAATTAAGTTTGGAAAGGAATTATAAAAGTGTAAAAAAGTGTACGAGTATTATTTACAGAGTATGTTGGGCCAGGTCACACAGGCTGAAGAAAATCACACACACACACCACTCAAGTCGCGTGCTCCACTTCCCGTTATAATTGGTTTTAACATTCTTATTCACTCATTGCTTCCATCGCCCCCGAGCCCCCCCGTCCACCTCCACATTTTTTATAACCTTAAATGTAGCAAGCAGGCTTCTTCTAGGCATACCGCACCTGCTAGATGCTGAAATTCCAATCAAATGAGAGCTATCAATCAAATAGCACACAAACAAGTTTCAGTGTTTCCTTGTGTGGCATGATCCAGTGTGCACAAATGTAATCGAATGGAAACACTTTAATCTAACCCCGATACTGCATTTAGATTTCACAGAGAAGCAAAACATAAAAAAATTGATAATTTATATATTTAATATATTATTAAATATTTACATGAAAAAAACTGACATTTCATTTGGATGGTTTGATGTTATATGTCGTTCCAATGCAATAGACATTTGGATGGTATGATTTTGTACGTCGTTCAAGGTTAGGCATCACAATACTGAAGTTAAGGTTAGGATGAAGGTTAAGTATTAGCTTATAAAAACAGAAAACACCAGTCTAAACAACCCCCCCCAAAAAAATATCTTATAAAATATAATGAAACAAACGCACAGCCATTTAATTGATTGCAGAAATGCCCGCCCCCCATCCCTGATCACAATGGCCTAGCGAACAACCACTATACTCATCTATTAATACCGTACGTTCATAGTTGCACCTGGTGGCCAGTTTTCGATATTAGCTAAATGGTATCTCTCATATAATGACACGGAACGTAACTGCCAATCATTAAGGACCAATTGCACCGGGATATGTTGATATTGAAAACAATAGAACATCTTTTATGTTCATACTAAGCATTATCGCGTTGTCTAAAATAGTTACATGTTTACTTTAATCCTGCGATGCTGGATTGATTCAGTTTTCAAGCAATTGTAAGGATTTTCCTTAACAGAATAGCCTCCTGGGTCCTTATGTGCAGAGTAAAGGATATACAAACAATGATTGGTTTGAAGCCTGCTGATGTCATTTTCATCAATAGTCCCCATTAACCTTACTCATCAAAGAAAGGCTTTATGACATTTATCAATTATTCAAGGCTGAACCATCAATAGGACACGGGACACAGCATTTTCTCCCTATTTTACATATTAACACAGTTAAAGGAGTTTCCCTTCCCCCAGTCCTACAGTGTCTGTTAAAAGAATTCCCTCATTTTGGACTTCAATGGGTTTAATTATGAGTACTTGCCACTGACCAATTTGATGTTATAGTGAAAAATGTAATTAACATATTAATCTAAATTAATAACAAATACGAAACAGAAAATAATTGTCTGCATAAGTATAGCCCCTTCGATTTTTGTTTGAGGCGTCTTCTGCAGCAATGTTCACATAGAATTTGTCCCATTTTTCGCAAAATTGGTCAAGCTCTAAAACATTTGGTGGAGGGACTTTGGGGAACTGCAATGTTCAATGTCCAGGTTTTGACTGTGTCACAATTTTACCTTTTTTCCACTTCATCATGGTTTTGGTTGTACATTCGAGGTCAAAGGCTGGTAAATTTAAGTTTTCCAAGTCCCTGAGTCTTGCAGGCTTTTTTTTAAGTTGGTCCCAGAATATCTGGCAAACTCTTTGTTTTCTTCTTGCCAATCACCCATAAAGGCCACTTTTAGAAAGCCCACAAGCTATTGTCGCAGTATGCACAGTGTATACCAGCCCAGACTAGGTCGACTGTAACTCCGTTAGGGTAGCCATAGGCCTCTTGGTAGCCACACTGACAAACGGCCTGCCGTCCGGCCCAAATAAGTATCGTAGAGATGCCTATAGGCCTACCTGTCTGTAGGTCCTGACAAGTTTATTTTGCCAAATTGTTACTCAGTTGTCTGATAAAGCAACCTAAATGCAATAGAATGCAAATCAAAACAAATGTTAATGTGAAAATGGATTATAATTTCTAAATTATTTGCAGAGCTAATGACATTTTCACCTTTTTATCTAGCATTTCTGGACTGTAGAATATTTCATCTTGGATCATGTGCCGAGGTTCACCCAGAGTAAGCAACCTGAGACACCGTCCTGCCATTCTGCTGCTGACCCCATGTTTATATCTTTATTACAAATAAGACACCAGTCACAGGATTGGGGACTTTCTAGTTGGCCACCTATTTTACTCTTAGGTTGGTTGTAATGATGCACACCTGATTTCAGTTTGGGATTTGTAAATGTTTTTAAGTTGAGTCATTTGTACGTTACATTACTTCTCATTTATTTCAAGTTCTGTTTAATATAGGTGAGTCTTGAGTGTATCTAGATTGCTGATTGATTTTTTGCGTTAGTTAGTTTTTCCTGGTGCCAATTCAATGTAATAGTGCTGCACTGGTGCTCTGCTTTTCTGCAAAATTTATATAATTGTAAAAAATGCAGGAAGTCAAATTTTAATGATGTACATTGTAAGAATTTACTACCAAATTATGAGTCATAACTCCCATAACAACTTCCGGCAAAATCTGAAAAGTGGTTCCTTGATTCATGTATTCCATAGGATATTTTTGAATTTACTTTATAATATAGTCTGTGTTTTGTGTAGGCTTTCACCGCCTTGCGAATTCGTTAACTGTGTAGATCCATCGGACAAGGTCAATGTCGGCTAAATTTAACCAATACAATTGTCTGCTTTATGAAAATACAAACAATACCTTATCCTAGTGTGATTTACACTCAAAACAAAGAGGCGGTGTAAGCCTGCACAAAACACAGACGTTATTTGAAGTAGAAGTGTAAATCTCACTAGGAAGACAAGAACGGTTAAATAACAAAGGAACACCGTTCAAGTTCAGACGCAAGTTATTTCTCTCAACGCCATTTGTATTTTATGTACCTTTGACAACTGGATTGGATGAAGTCATAAACAGTGCTGTACATCAGTGCTGCTGCCTACAATCTTATTTGGATTAGACTGCTCTATTAAATTTCAAATCATCAGCGTAATATTAAAGCTTTCCCAAATACGTTTCAAATATTTTTATTCAGACCCCCTAGCGTGAGTCACCCTATATGTTGAATACAAGTGTTTGTAATGCAGGCGTTTGGTCATTAATGTGATGTCATCCGGAAACTATCATTTTGAAAACAAACCGTTTAAACCCTTTGTGTGTTTGAAAACCTCTCCCAGAGATAAACCAGAAACTTGTGGAGGTCGTATTACCTTTTATATGTTGGCTGATTTCTTTTAATTTCTTAGATTGCAATCAAAAGAACGCAGAGTTAGGTACAGGTTCCTCCAAATGACACAAATGATTTCAATTAACCTATCTTCTAAAATACTTTCTAAAGCCTGACATTGTTTTTGGGATTCTCCAAGTTGTTTTACAGCACTGTCAACCTAGTGTATGTAAACTTCTGACCTAGCTGGAACCGTGATATAGTGAAAAATAAGTCTGTAAACAAATGTTGAATAAATGACTTGTGTCATGCACAAATTAGGCGTCCAAACCGACTTGCCGAAACTATAGATGGTTAACATGAAATCAATGTAGTGGTTGAAAAGTGAGTTTTAATGACTTTAACCTATATGAACAGAAACTTCCAACTTCAACTAGTTAACGATTTTAACATATCAATGAGGAACTAACCTTATAAATAATGTTAATTAATTAGGGGCCATCATTTACATGAGCTACATATAGATCATGTCTGTTATTGTGGTCAGTTAGCGGCCATCATTTAGAGGCTTGACATCTTGCATTTATTTAATTGCAAGCCTAGGCTGTAAACACAACAGACAATAAAACACAGTAATTTATAAAAATATTGCACTGGTTAATAAGCAGAAATGTGTGCATTCTAAAACCGCGAATTACCCACAAAAGTTTGCTAATAATCAGAATTCATTATTTTTATTGTTTGACAGCGCTAACTATAATTATTATAATATTTATTGAAATTGGTTTTCATAACAGAAATAAAGTGCTTAGGCCAAATGGTCACCACATGGAAAGTTCAAAATAATTCAGTTTCCAATCAAACATACATGCCAGTATATATTCACTCATTCATCTAGTTCAAAACATTATTATAAATTTGAATGGTTGGTTCATGTCTTTGTTCACCCTTCATTCATAATAATTACTCTATTCATTAATCTTTGTGTACCCTTATCCGAAATCGTTTCCAATGGGCTAATTAAATCAGTTTCAATTAAATGTTTTAACAAAATAAAATCTGGAGACGTTCAAGGGGGATAGCCGATATAAGTGATTAACAAGTTCAGATTGATAACAAAAGGTTCAAACAAACCTCAGTCCTTAGCAGGGGGTGATAGGTGAGTTGCCAACACTTATTATATCTTAACTCTGTGATGTTTTAGTTGTCCATTATATCCTAGGCTGTTGGTTGGCTCGTGGAAAGCCCTTTTGGTTGACCCAATGTCTTATTTATTTGCCTGTATAATTGAATAATTGATTGGTTTACATACAAACCTCACAGTACCCTACCTTTATGACCTTTCACCTCAGTCTTTCGACTCTGTCCGGTCACCTTAGCAGTCCCCTTCCGTGGTTGTTTCCCTTGCTGCATGGTTACAGCCCTGCTCCATGGTTACAGCCCTGCTCCATGGTTACAGCCCTGCTCCATGGTTACAGCCCTGCTCCATAGTTACAGCCCTGCTCCATGGTTACAGCCCTGCTCCATGGTTACAGCCCTGCTCCATAGTTACTGCCCTGCTCCATGGTTACAGCCCTGCTCCATGGTTACAGCCCTGCTCCATGGTTACAGCCCTGCTCCATAGTTACTGCCCTGCTCCATGGTTACAGCCCTGCTCCATGGTTACAGCCCTGCTCCATGGTTACAGCCCTGCTCCATGGTTACAGCCCTGCTCCATAGTTACTGCCCTGCTCCATGGTTACAGCCCTGCTCCATGGTTACAGCCCTGCTCCATGGTTACAGCCCTGCTCCATAGTTACATCCCTGCTCCATAGTTACTGCCCTGCTCCATGGTTACAGCCCTGCTCCATAGTTACTGCCCTGCTCCATGGTTACAGCCCTGCTCCATGGTTACATCCCTGCTCCATAGTTACTGCCCTGCTCCATGGTTACAGCCCTTCTACATGGTTACAGCCCTGCTCCATGGTTACAGCCCTGCGTCATGGTTACAGCCCTGCTCCATGGTTACATCCCTGCTCCATAGTTACAGCCCTGCTCCATGGTTACATCCCTGCTCCATAGTTACTGCCCTGCTCCATGGTTACAGCCCTGCGTCATGGTTACAGCCCTGCTCCGTGGTTACAGCCCTGCTCCATAGTTACTGCCCTGCTCCATGGTTACAGCCCTGCTCCATAGTTACTGCCCTGCTCCGTGGTTACAGCCCTGCTCCATAATTACAGCCCTTCTACATGGTTACAGCCCTGCTCCATGGTTACAGCCCTGCTCCATGGTTACAGCCCTGCTCCATGGTTACAGCCCTGCTCCATGGTTACAGCCCTACTCCGTGGTTACAGCCCTGCTCCATAATTACAGCCCTTCTACATGGTTACTGCCCTGCTCCATGGTTACAGCCCTGCTCCATAATTACAGCCCTTCTACATGGTTACAGCCCTGCTCCATGGTTACAGCCCTGCTCCGTGGTTACAGCCCTGCGTCATGGTTACAGCCCTGCTCCATGGTTACAGCCCTGCTCCATAGTTACTGCCCTGCTCCATAGTTACAGCCCTGCTCCATAGTTACAGCCCTGCTCCATGGTTACAGCCCTGCTCCATAGTTACAGCCCTGCTCCATAGTTACAGCCCTGCTCCATGGTTACAGCCCTGCTCCATGGTTACAGCCCTGCTCCATGGTTACAGCCCTGCTCCATGGTTACAGCCCTGCTCCATGGTTACAGCCCTGCTCCATAGTTACAGCCCTGCTCCATCGTTACAGCCCTGCTCCATAGTTACTGCCCTGCTCCATAGTTACAGCCCTGCTCCATAGTTACAGCCCTGCTCCATGGTTACAGCCCTGCTCCATAGTTACAGCCCTGCTCCATGGTTACAGCCCTGCTCCATGGTTACAGCCTTGTTCCATGGTTACAGCCCTGCTCCATGGTTACAGCCCTGCTCCATGGTTACAGCCCTGCTCCATGGTTACATCCCTGCTCCATAATTACAGCCCTGCTCCATGGTTACAGCCCTGCTCCATGGTTACAGCCCTGCTCCATAGTTACAGCCCTGCTCCATGGTTACAGCCCTGCTCCATGGTTACAGCCCTGCTCCATAGTTACAGCCCTGCTCCATGGTTACAGCCCTGCTCCATAGTTACAGCCCTGCTCCATAGTTACAGCCCTGCTCCATGGTTACAGCCCTGCTCCATGGTTACAGCCCTGCTCCATGGTTACAGCCCTGCTCCATGGTTACAGCCCTGCTCCATGGTTACAGCCCTGCTCCATGGTTACAGCCCATGGTTACAGCCCTCCATAGTTACAGCCCTGCTCCATAGTTACAGCCCTGCTCCATAGTTACAGCCCTGCTCCATGGTTACAGCCCTGCTCCATAATTACAGCCCTGCTCCATGGTTACAGCCCTGCTCCATGGTTACAGCCCTGCTCCATGGTTACAGCCCTGCTCCATGGTTACAGCCTTGTTCCATGGTTACAGCCCTGCTCCATGGTTACAGCCCTGCTCCATGGTTACAGCCCTGCTCCATGGTTACATCCCTGCTCCATAATTACAGCCCTGCTCCGTGGTTACAGCCCTGCTCCATGGTTACAGCCCTGCTCCATAGTTACAGCCCTGCTCCATGGTTACAGCCCTGCTCCATGGTTACAGTCCTGCTCCGTGGTTACAGGTCTTCATCATACTCACTACCTAGATCAGAAAAGGGCATCACTGCGTGGGATCAGTCTGGGAAGAAAAAACGATGGAGGGTGTGGAAGAGAAGACTCGTGTTATCATCATCTTCCTCCTGGATTGTTTTTACAGACGGAGGAAGTGCGAAATGAAGGGTCAGGTGCGGAGAAGAAGGCCACTCATGTGCGGTCCTGACACACGTCTGTATACCATGTTTATGCTGTGTTTTCCACCACGTATTCATTCAAAGTCAACCCCCCACCGACCCACCCAGACACACATACGCACACCACGCTGCATTGGAGACTACAGTCAAAAGCTTCAGTAGAATCTGGATTCCACGTTTTGACAAATCATTCTCACAGAATTGCCCGCCCTTCAGTCTCTCCTCCCTCCATCCTCTCACTCTCTATTCCCAGTTCATTCCCACTCTTGGATGGGAATCTCCACATAGAGCACATCAACCTCCACCCCTCTCCCTCGCTCTCTCCCTGTCTCTCTGCCTCCCGCCTGCTACTGACTGCTGCGTAGCACTCCCTGCGCTGCTCTCGGCTAAAGACAGTGATTTGTAAGCTTTTGTTTAATCACCTGGGAGAGAACGGGAAAAGGGAAAAAGGCAACAACAACAGAAACAAAGCAAGCGGGAGAATAAAGGAGAGCGGGAGGGATGGAGGGATGGAGGGAGCTGATTAGGTAAGAGGTGTGCAGCGCTGGGAAGGAGTGTGTGCCACAGGGCCCGTCAGGGGGGCCATTACCCCGGTCCTAAGAGGCCCTGTCTGAGCATCAAACACCATCATTATCTTAAACAATTCAAGCAACAATGGTAAATTCTCTCTGGTTTTGTCTCCTGCTCAACAGCTCACACTCACTCACTCTCTCTCTCTCTCCATCCAACTATCTGCCTCTCGCTCTTGTTTAACCACCATTGTTTATCACAAAACGCAACTGCCTCCAGATGGTCTTCTTAAGCATCCCGATTGATCACCGCGGCGATAAGATATAATTGCAATAATTCGCCGGTCCGACGCCTGTAAACTTGTGTCCATCGATACATATTCACCCAGAAGGCCCTGTATGCATGGTTTGTAAGGTAGATGTTTTCACAGGTTTTTTTAGACAGTCTCTGAATGTGTTGCAAATTGATTTCCCTTTGGGAACAATCAAGATCCATTGTAGTGCAAAAAGCTTGCAATTTCCATGACTCACCCTACCCGTATACGAATTTACAGCTCCAGGAACAGCTTCAGTTACTGTACAGATATACAGTAGGTTATCACCTACAGAAAATACGCAAAGTTGCTCGGATAGACTTCTGACAATGTCGTCGAGAAATCCTGGATGAACATATTGGGTTGCAATGAGCACTTGTGGACGATTATGAGTGTACATTATGAGCGTAAACGCCCACTTTATTCTTAGTGCCTTGTAACGCTATGTGCTTTAGCTCTCCACGGTGTCATCTGTTTGTTGGCTCCACGTGGCCCGTGTCCTCTATCATCAACAAGACATCTGCTGTCGGCCGGTCTGCGATGCTCGCCGTAATCACTGATTCCTTTCTGCCTCTCCCTGGGCCACTCCGATAAGAAGCAGGAGAAATGTACTGTCATATTTATTCATGACCAGCCTTTAATTCCGCACGTTCCTCACATCTTGAACTCGTGCGGCTCGGCGTGTTTCGCGCCGACCGGCACCCCGTGCACGCCTGCGAAGCTAAAAACAGATTCGTATTGAACGGGCTCCCCGTTATTCTCAGAAATGACAATATCATCATCATTACTATTTTCCCATTGGTCTTTGGGATCCGGCTGAGAGCGGTGATGAATAGCCGGCCTCTGTGTTTTCCGTTGTCGGACAAACTAGGTGAGGGGCCACTCCGCTGAGAGACAATAATTTTCGTAACACTGCAGGAGAGCAGTATATGGCGAATATGGGGAATTTGTTGAGGCAGAATAGACAGAGACGGGAAAAATAGGAGCGCCGAGAACGTAGGGAGGAGGTGTTGAGGGAAAAGACACTAGAAGAACAGGAGAGAGAGGAGCAAATACTGTACACATAATCCCTTCATCACGACTGCACAATAGAAGAGTATTGAAGAG
Organism: Dallia pectoralis; assembly: GCA_029465975.1. NCBI lineage: Eukaryota > Metazoa > Chordata > Actinopteri > Esociformes > Umbridae > Dallia > Dallia pectoralis. The sequence goes on along the minus strand of CM055728.1, from coordinate 10,805,677 downwards.
AGCATCTAATGAATGAGCAGTCCAACTACAGCCAGTGATGTCCCCTCTTAATGAGGAAGTTCAAAGGATCTTGAGTTTAGAGGGTAAAAATTGGCCGCAGACTATGGGCTCAATATGCAGGAAAGTGTGTCAGTGTGCCGATGTACGAGTCAAAAGAGACGGAGTACAATGTGAGGATGTGCAGTTGACATGGATCAGTAAATGTGCAGGTGTTCAGTTCAACAATGTAGCAGATTGCAAATGTGCAGAGGGCAACGCAAGCGGAAAACATCTGTGCAAGTGGCAAACAGATAGAACAATACATTTGTGCTAATGGCAAATATAATAAATTCGCTAGCAGTGTGCAGGGCAAGAAATGAGGAGTACAAACAGAATGCATTGTGTGTCATGGATCCTTAAGTTGTAATGTGTAGAGAGCCACAAACTACAGATACAGGGCAAACTACAGAGGGGGCAATCTACAGAGACAGGGCAAACTACAGATGGCAAACTACAGAGGGGGCAATCTACAGAGACAGGGCAAACTACAGATGGCAAACTACAGAGGGGGCAAACTACAGAGACAGGGCAAACTACAGAGGGCAAACTACAGAGGGGGCAAACTACAGAGGGGGCAATCTACAGAGACAGGGCAAACTACAGAGGGCAAACTACAGAGGGGGCAAACTACAGAGGGGGCAAACTACAGAGACAGGGCAAACTACAGAGAGGGGGCAAACTACAGTGAACATCTACAGACCACAAATGTCAATAACAATCTACATGTAGGTAACATATAGCTTGTGTCATTTAGTGTGAAGGTATCAGAGGCTAAGGTTACTGAACTGACTGCCCCAGAAGTCTTTCTTTAAGATCTACAATAGCTTGTCTTGAAAGACAGATAAACATTGTGTGTGCTGCACTCATTAGCAACATCGCCTTCTTTTCGTAGCAGTACAAGTTAGCGTATCCACTGCTGTCATTTTGCCTTGATGCTCCCCCAGGGCAAAATTATAACTGCCACAGCAAGAAAAATGTGAGCAGGAATGCTGCAATTTACCATTTTTTATTCACGTTAATTGCCTCCGCTCTGTAAATAGATAATATGTCGCCACTTTTATAAAGTTTACAAATAAGTTATTTTCAAAGGTAAATCTGTCAGGGCCAGCAGCTGTAGTCTTCAGCTAGACTGTATACATGCCTTCAGCCCGACTGGAGACTTGGGTTTTGTCCTGACGCTATTCACACAAATAGTATAAAGAGTTAGTTTCATGGCCAATATCCTAAAACACTCTATGACTGTGTTAGTTACTTTAGAACTCTATTAGTCCCATGTATTACACAATGGTCGTGTGGATGTGTATGTTCGTGTATGTGACTGAGGAAATATAAATCCCGGTATAACTACATTGATTGGATCTCTCTGGTTCTATCTGGGCTTTGACATGGCTTTTGTAAAAGCGCTCAAGCCTGTCTACTGATCCATGCACTTAAAGGCTTTCAATGTTTTCTGAAGAAGCTCCTGAATGGGTCCCTTTAGCTATAAGAAAAATGCTGAATGGAGGCCTTTGTGCCCATTTGCTGTCAGGCTAATTATTCTATGTTCGTCAGGGTCCAGTTACTGTTTTCTGTCAAGTCCAAACTGTGAGAATCTACAGACCATTAAGCCACTGGCCATTTGGCCACATTCAATTCTTGCCCCGACTCCTGATCGTGTTTCATTCCTCTATAACAGAATAAATGCCAAGTCTGTGCCCTTTAACTGTAAGACCGTCCCACTGCGCTCAGTGGTGGGTGTTCTCGCTGTTGCTGTAGCTTGAATAAGGAATAATACAGAGTTTTGGCAAGTCTGAACCCAGATTTCCGTAATTCTAGGAGGCAGACATATGCCACAACAGTTGATCTTGAAAGAAGGGGAACACATTTAATCTTATCTGAAATGTTGTGTTGCTTGGAGCTCCAGACTCTTTACATCTAAATGTTTTACATTTTATTTGGAAGTCTCATTAACACATTTGTTTTAAAAACATAGAAGATTGCATTAAAGTGTGGTCCATTTGACATAGTGAAAGATAAACAATTGTATCATTACGTCTTCTGCCCCACCTACTAGTAAATCACTGGTGTATTGGCACTATACACTTTATTGACACTTGTTTTAAGTGGGGATTGTACTTTTTATTCACCAATGATCCTACACACGAACGTATAGTTATTGGAGCTATTCACTATACAAAACAAGTCAATTATGATGAAATGACAAAATGTAAAATAAAAAATGTGATGAACTAGTATTTGTTTTCATTTTAAGCGTAGCTGTATGCACAATGATGTGGAAAATTCTGATGTTCCAAAATGTTATTAATTAGCAGAAAATGTGCACTGCATATTTGAATTGCATCACTTACTGCTCTTCAGTACAGGCAAAAAAATACAAACTGAAGATGCAACAACTATCATGGGTTGTTAACACATGTTAATGCCTTTGGTTGCTAGACAACTAAATAGTCATTTTGAAAACCTTTAGAACACGAGTGTTTATTTTATAATTCTAATCAACATTTTTGGCGAGATTTATGGCTTGGCAAATGAAACATTATATTTGGGATTTCCACCACAAACTCCAACTGTGCATTTGACCATCTGAAGGTTATGGGAGCTTTCATGATAAGCACACAGAATGCAGGGTTTACTAACAGGAAAACAGAAACAATTTACTAGCCAACTGGACACAAAGCAACTGTCAAGTCAAAGCAACAGCAATAAACAGCGACTTACTGCAGTAAGTAACAGTAATCAATAATAATAATAATAGCACGACACTCACCTATGTGGACACATAACGTGAATCAATGCTAAGAAATGTGATAAAGCAAACGCTCAACTAAAATCCCTGACTAATTACAAACCCAAACCTGGTTTGGGTAATCCAAAACAAACTGAAACTAAACTGGTGGCCAACAAAAAAAAGAGGAGTGAGAAAAAAGTCCTCACTGGTGAAACAAACTGAAACTAAACTGGTGGCCAACCAAAAAAACAGGAGTGAGAAAAAAGTCCTCACTCGTGAAACAAACTGAAACTAAACTGGTGGCCAACAAAAAAAAACGGAGTGAGAAAAAAGTCCTCACTCGTGACAGTAACCCCCCCCCCCCCTTGAGGCCTGGCTCCCAGACAGGCCAGGGACACACAACAAATGAAGAGAATGGAGGGTGGGAAATCGTTGCAGCATCAGTGGTCTCGTCAATGAGGACTGGGGCACTAGCTATGACCAGCATCCTCACATAGGTGTTGGTTTTGTCCAGGTGGGTCAGGGCAGAGTGGACAGTAGTGGAGATGGCGTCCTCAGTAGACCTGTCCGGGCGAAAGGCAAACTGATGTAGGTCCAGAGTTTGTGGAAGGCAAGACTTAAGGTGAGCCAAGTCTTTTAAAGCATTTCATGATTGTGGGGGTGAGCGCAACAGGTCAAAAGTAATTTAGGCATGAGGCAGTCGACTGCTTCGGCACTGGCACAATGATTGTGTTCTTGAAGCTTGTGGGTACCACAGCTAGGGACAGTGACAGGTTGAAAATGTCAGCGAAGACCCCAGCCAGCACATGCTCTGAGCACACGCCCGGGGACACCGTCAGGACCAGCCGCCTTGCATGCGTTCACCCTGCTGAGTGCAGAAGATACCTCAGCAATGGACAGACTGTAGGGGACGATGTCTGGGGAGAGATCCAATTTAATGGCTGGGTTTTTGTTTTCCCCGTCGAAGCGGGAATAAAATGTGTTCAGCTCCTTGGTAATGGAGTCATCAGTGGCTGAAGGGGTCGGGTGCTTTGGTCGGGTGCATGACTCATGCGTCGAGGGTTAGAGTTGTTGTAGAAATGCTCCACGATCCTCAGTTTGTGGGCGTGATTGGCCATCTTGATGCCCCTTTTCAGATTGGCCCTGGATGAGCTGTAGGCCTCCTTATCACAGGATCTGAAAGCTGCATCACATGCATTCAGCAGTAGTCTGACCTCTTTGTTCATCCAACGCTTCTGGTTGGGGAAGGTTTTTATATGTTCATTTTGTTGTGTCATTGTTGGAGCAGATGTTGATGTAATCCAGTACAGAGGATGCATATGATTCAATGTCAATATGGCAAACAGACTCCAGTATGTGTGTTGAAACTGGACCTGTAGTGATGAGTCTCAGCTCTCAGGCCACACTTTGACTCTCTTCACTGTGGGTTTCACACACTTGATGATGGGTAGATACTTTGGTAGCATTAGCTGTGAGCGGGGGTCAGCAACATTTATAAGGGCATCGGGGTGAGCAGTCTGTTGAATGCTAATGGCAGCCTGCGGCTCTTTCATCGCTAGCTTGGCCGTAGCATCTGGTGGCATGTAGGCTGCGGTAGCAACAATGGATGTGAACTCTATAGGCAGGTAAAAGGGTCTGCAGCTAAACTGCCGCTATCATTTGATACTTGAACCTGGACATTGCTCTCTCTTTTTCTGCAATCTCCTCACACATCTAGGCATTGCTCTCTTGATATGACACATATTGCCCATTCCATATTTACCCAGTACATACGCCAACTAGGCAGGGTCTCTCGACTATTCGTGGTGTGTGTTTTGCTCTGTTTGTACTGTTTTGTGTACGTGTTCTAAATGCTGCAGCTAGTGGTCAGAAAAAAAATCATTGTGTGTGTAAACAGACATGGCAAATAAAGCTGATTCTGATTAGAGTAGAGTGCACTCAAACAATTTGGTTAGAGCACAGAGTGGTTTAACTGTTCGCTTCATCAGACCTCTATATTTTAAGCAAAATCTACAACTTGCTCTTCAAATGTTGATTCCCTTGTCTCAAACTGCTCTGATAGATAAATCTGCTGTTGTCGAGGCATATGTCAGTGTAAAAGGTGTACACAAGCAAGGAAAATGTTTATCATTTGCTCACATTTTGTGACCAGTCACGGGGACTTCTAGAACACTTTACACATAATGTGACAACTATAAAAAGCACCACTGACTGCAAGTCAATTTGTGATTGGGTGATTCAACTATCATTTGATATTGGACATCTAATACAGCAGATGCCTTCTGTCCAAACCCTGAATGCCTTGGTCTGGGCTGTCAGAGACCACCAAAGAAAACACATCTTAGAATAATCTGAAGACCAATATAGTGGTTGAATAGTTTAAATTAATATAATTGAACAAAATAACAGAAAATCCTAAGTAGTGCTGTGTTGAAAAAATCGATTCACCGATTCTGAATCGATTTTCATATTTATTTCGTAAGATTGATCCGTAACTCAGAGGATCGATTTAATTATATGCCTACATTTTCCCTGTGAACTTTAACTTGCCGCGTCATTGAATTCACGCATGCGGGCGAGGTGGAAGGACATTAAAGTAACGAACATGGCGGTCAGTAACGTTAACCAAGCGGTTGCTTTGAAAACGCCAGAAACGCTCAAATTAATTACTGTTTCCATCGTTAAAACGCCGTTATCTTTACTGAGATTGAAAGTGTCGCGTTACTACAATTTGGTTGAGTGAAGCGCGAGGTGTCATGCTTTGGCTACACAACAACTGCAGCTGGGGTGGGGATGATGACGGCGTTGCAAATGCGATGATGATTGGCTCGGTGGGCGGTGCCTTGCTCACGCTGTCTCGCTGCACACACTCTACCACTAAACAAGACAGCGTCAGCGACAATGGCGACGAGCCGGGGAAGTTAAAAAATAGCGGTATCAAACTGGAAGTACCGGCACTACTTCTCGCTCATTGAAGTCAAAGGCAAGAATGTTTATGATACATGCACGCTATGCCCACATTGCCCAGGAAAAAAGACGTTATCCACGTCTGCCTCAAGCAAAGATTTTCCTTTGTTTCTTTTTACCCAGGTGTCTTAAGTTTGCACTTGAATTTTAATTTCAATATTTATTTATGTTTTTATCATATGCATATCATATGGCAGCTGCAATCTATTGAGTTCAAATAAATACCAAATGTTCTAAAATACTGTATATAGTGTTTTATTTTTCAATAAGTTAATATAAACATCTTTGACGTTAAATGTTATAGAACGTAATAGCATTTAGAATGTAAACAAAATAATGTCAGTTACTTTGCTGAGTAACTAATTACTTTTACAATGTGGCAACTGAGTTACTAACTCAATTACTTTTTGGGAGAAGTAATTTGAAAACTGTTACTAATTACTTTTTTTAAGTAAGATGACCAACACTGACCACATCTCACTTCACAAGTCCCAAAAGGCAAAGTGCTCAGCGTATTGGAATGGAGACATTGGATTTTTTTTTACGACAAGTGTTAGAGCTTATCAAATTGTTCTACAGGTTGGCGAAACACAATCTGATTCTCCCTAGGTTCCTGCAGGGACGATGTTTACAGACATGGAAGATTGTGTTTGTGTGTGTGTGTGTGTACATGAGCATGCACTTCTGTTTGTCTGTTAAACTACAGTATGCGCAGCGTAATGTCATTAGCCAATTAACCACGAGCAGTCAAGATGTTATTGAGATCTTTGTTTTTCTAATCATGGCATGTTTTCTTCATGCTTTACGATAATTCGGTATAATATCGCACTGATGACGTGGAAACGCATAACCAAAGAAAATATATAATCTCATTATTGTATATCTAAATATGCTCTTTGAGTAGTTACCACATTTTTTAAATGTAACCCACATAATATTATACATAACTCACTAAATGTCTGGTTCGACACGCTCTTGATGTTTTTTTTTTGCCAGACTAAAAAATTATTGTGATCTTAAGTTGCTGACTGAGGGCCTTGGATTCGAATACACATTGAAAAGGCTTGTTAGTTTCGTAAACTTTTGGGTGAGCCAATCCCTGTGAGTGCTCTATGTGATGGGAATGTTTGGGAGCAGTTTTGCCAACGCATCAGAATCACCCACTCAGCAACTGAAATTTCAATTCAAAACAACTGAGTCATACTAGCCCAGTAGAGAAACTCTGAATGTTTCCAAACCAAGGACAATAATATTTGAGTACTTCAAAAAAAGGACATTTCTTAATATATCGTTTTTTGCATTCACATTCGATTTTGTGTTTGCAAGTAATATTTTTTCCTCCAATTCTGAAAATTTCCCTTTGAGGGGAATTGTGATTTAATTAATGTAGTAAATGTGTTTATTTATCATTCACTACGCAAGTCTCTTGTAGTAAGTCAATTTACTTCACTGATTAAAAACCAAGATGTTGATGTCAAGCAATAATCAGCTCATATGTATTATCAAAGGTGGTGCAGAAACATTTCACTCTTCCTCATTCAGGTCTTCCTGTCTCTTTCTCTGTGTTTTTAAGTGTGTGGGTGTGTGTGTGGGAGGTAATGATACGACAGGACCAAATAAAGGTGAGGTGAAGAGGAACGCAAGGGAGAAACATCTGAAAGCAGAGGGCTGTTTGTGTGTGTGTGTGTGTGTGTGTCTTCTGTGGTCTATGTTATCCGCTCTGGAACCCTGGGAGAGGAGATGACAGTTATCATTTCACTGTGATTGGCCTCGCTCACCTCAGCAGATACACATCAGCTCCTCAGCAGCTCACACTCATGTGATGGGACAGCGCAGATACAGTAAATGCAATCGATCACAGCTATATCTTGATTATACATTGTGGACAAACAGGTATTCAAACTCTGGTATCAACCTTGGGATTGCTCCCAAAAGTCAATACTAAATATCACTTGTTATTTCAACCTGATGTTAACAGGGGTGAACTTTGAGAGTGTTTGTTCGCAGTGACAGTTTGGAATTATGTTCATAGTCCAAACTGGAAGCACGGTTGAGGTGAATACACATGCAGTGTTTCTAGTTAGCACTAGTAGTCACCCTTTCACACAGGTTTCTGCTCCAGGTGTTAGATATGTCTTCTGTAAGTCCAGAGAAAGTACAGAAAGCCTAAGTCAGAAATAACACCAACCCCATTATTCACTTTTGCCATGCACACCAGTTGTAATGTTAGAATGCATGAACAGAAAATGTATTTACCAATAAGGATCTTTAATATCCCGAGGCTATTTGGTTTCCACTGTATCTAGAGTGTTTGTATAGGTCACCATCCCCATTCAAATGTGTAAAATGTGTTTTGTGTACTTAAAACCACACATTGAGATCCACAACGAAATGATTGTCTGTTTCAAGATACGAATCTCATTGAAAACCTGCTGTTGAAAAGGGAAGACCATGCCTTCGGATCTTAAGTACTTTGTTGGAATAGAGGAGGTTTTTTGTTTTCATAGCCATTGCCAAGTTTGTGAAGGTCAAAAACATTCCGTCTTGTTTCTTTTGTGTGTTCTCCGACTTTCCTCGATATAACGTGTGAAAACCTATACTGTGGGAATGATAATCAACGGGAATAGCATAGCATTTGTTGCTTATTTCTACGATGGGGCACTATAATTGTCTAGGGAACTTACTGCCCATCCGCATTCAAATAACTATTAGTTCATTCAGAATATTGCCATTCATACTTAAGACTCGTTCAACAAGCCTGGGATTACAAATCGCATCGTAGGTAAAAAGTAAGACGGGGGAAAACTGGCTCTGGAAAATTTGATGACTTAATATCGGAAAGCCAAGCGTAACAACGTTTCTGCTTTGAACTGGTTTAGAACAGCCCATGAGAGTGACCACCTGGAATGACAGCCTATATATTATACGATTTCAATGTTTAAAACAATGTTTCGTCTTACGGTCTGTCCCGATAACAGTGGTCTGTCCCAATAACGAAAAACCCTTCCTTCAATCCATCTAATCCCAATGTGTATAGCAGATTGCCCGGGTAGCTTGGAATACATTCTTACAGTCACGGTAAGCTGATGACCTCATGGCTTCACTCTGAGTAACCCGGTTTTACTTTGCAACAATAAACACACCCCCGTACTCATTTCATTGTCTTGTCTAACCGTTCACACCAGGTCCCTACCAGTAATTACTAAGTCAGCACATGTTCCTACACTTCCCGGTGTTTTTGTGCTTCAGTGTTTAAAGTCAGGTCGTACGTGTAGGTGTGTATATGTACATATATATATATATGTGTGTCATAGAACTGTTTTGTGTTTAGTAAGTCGCTATGCTTTAAGACCACTTTATTTTACATTACAGTTTCTATGTTTTGCCGTTAAATGTTTTACTTGAATAAAAATTCCTGAACGTGATATCTGCCTGCATTTGGTTCCTCTGCACTACCACTCAACAAGATTCGTGACACATACCTGTTAAATCAATTCCACTTACTATCTTATACAGTCTGGTCTGGTGTATAAACGTTTGGTAAAAATACCATGCTTTTTGTAATAATCAAGAACATTTCCGATGGCGATTTAGCTTGTACATATTTTCTCTAATTAGCCCAAGGGTGGCTCAATCCTAACATCCCCTCGAGCGGGTCGCTGTGTCATTCACGTGGGACGCCATGTTTACTGTTTCCTCTGTGTGTGTTCTTCATTAGGTGGTGCTGGAGCGAGATGGTCCATTTCTGCAGAACGCTTTAAGTCATTACGGCAGATCAGACGGCACCAAGAATGTACTTCTGTTAATAAGGATTGAGATAAGAGGGACAATCTGACAATAAAGAAAAAAGGACCAACCAAACTGCTGGTGATGCGCGGGTTCTTCTGAGGGATCACGTGGTCCTTTAGACCACTAAAGGAGAGGAGGGGCATAATTACCGCTTTAATCTTATTCCTCTTCAGGTGTTTAAATTGAAAGTGCATATTTTCCTGGGCCACAGTTTAATTTCCGGTAACGTAATAAACAGCCAATTTATTGCCAGCTGGGATGGCACATCAGTGAGTTATACCCTTAGACTGGGGCTCTGACAAATGTCTAGGAAGAGACACTCCGAGTTTCCGCCAGCCACTGTAAGGCGGAGGAGATCCTAGTGGAAGGATTTGCACAGACAAATGTCTGACTTAACCATCTTAAAGTGGACATCCAAATAGATTTTCCGATATAATAATGTTGACACCGTTTCTTTGGCTTTGTAAACACTGCAGCTTGATGAGAGTCCAGTTTTGACCCTCAATGTTAATTTTTTTTAAACTAGAGACTTTAGAAATTCCCATGAGCCTCCTGCCCAGCTACTCTTCTGAGAGTGCAAGATAATGTCTGGTTCAAATGATTCAGAATTTCAAGAATTCAGGTGTATAGGTCATATACCATACCATACCATCTTGTGCCTAACTTCTTCAAAAGTGATAAAGCATTGATAAAATGTTTGTTAGATTTGTATGAAACATTGTCTTTCTAAATATGGACAGAACATATGTCTCAATTAACTGCATTCTCTTGGTTTAACCGCAGTATGAGGAAAGATGTATCCCGCGTTTATGTAGTAAAACCTGTTCATTCACTCTCACTCACACACTTCAATTCATTAACCAGAACTAATTCACCTACATTGGTAAAACACAAGGCGTTTCCAAACAGCTTTGCTTACCGAACGTTTTGGCAACTCTTTGGGGGATTATTAATTTGCACGCAACATTCAACCATGAACCTCGATATAAAAAAAGGTTTGAATTAATAAATCCCTTTGATAGGACCTGATGTTTCCATACAGTCCAGAAAATGTCTGTCACGCGGAACACTACACACTGCAGTAATGCTTTAAATTAATTCACACTGCCGCAGATGAGCCGAAGCAAGCCGCCTGAATAAGTCACGGTCCCGAGTCTCTGAAACCTTCCCTGATCAAACAATAATATAACACATAAACACAATGGGACCTGAATTTCTTCGTCTCTCGCACATCGTTTCCTTTCCCACATATTTTCCATTCCCACTCTTTTGTCCAGCGAGAGAGAGAGAGAAATAGAGAGCGGAGAGAGAGATAGATGAACTGCATTAGGCTGTCAGATCCGGATTGGATTCGGCATGTCCCGCTGAGGCCTCTAAGCGTAAAAGACAACAATGGCAGCTCTACTTGAGTAAGGAAACCGAATTCTGTTGAAACATCCCTGTCACCCTCAGAACGCACAGAGGAAGTGCACAGGATGGATCAGGCCTTTATTGGAGATTGGGGATAATGAGGGAATTACAGGCAGGAACATGGTCAAGGTCACGCTATTATTTCCTCTGTGTAATGCAGTAGTTTAGACACTGTGAGTCTTTATACAATAATGGGAAACATAAATTGATTAACAGTGAATTATATTGAGCCTTTGTATGTGTTCAAAGGTTATACTACAGGCCAACTCTGGTCCGGTAAGGCGAAAACACTTTAAATGGCAACCTCTTCCACTAATAATAATAATTATGAATCAGTTAACTATCATGTGTTCAAGGGTACTCAAGTGTTTTTTTGTTGTATGTTCCATAAAATATAACCTCCACCCAAAAACATGCAATTCTCTCCATGGACTACTGTTCCAAATGGGCTGTTTACTGGGTCCCCATTCAACCCTCCACTGGTCCAAATGGACTGTTTACTGGGTCCCCATTCAACCCTCCACTGGTCCAAATGGACTGTTTACTGGGTCCCCATTCAACCCTCCACTGGTCCAAATGGACTGTTTACTGGGTCCCCATTCAACCCTCCACTGGTCCAAATGGACTGTTTACTGGGTCCCCATTCAACCCTCCACTGGTCCAAATGGACTGTTTACTGGGTCCCCATTCAACCCTCCACTGGTCCAAATGGACTGTTTACTGGGTCCCCATTCAACCCTCCACTGTTCCAAATGGACTGTTTACTGGGTCCCCATTCAACCCTCCACTCCAAATGGACTGTTTACTGGGTCCCCATTCAACCCTCCACTGGTCCAAATGGACTGTTTACTGGGTCCCCATTCAACCCTCCACTGGTCCAAATGGACTGTTTACTGGGTCCCCATTCAACCCTCCACTGTTCCAAATGGGCTGTTTACTGGGTCCCCATTCAACCCTCCACTGGTCCAAATGGACTGTTTACTGGGTCCCCATTCAACCCTCCACTGGTCCAAATGGGCTGTTTACTGGGTCCCCATTCAACCCTCCACTGGTCCAAATGGACTGTTTACTGGGTCCCCATTCAACCCTCCACTGGTCCAAATGGACTGTTTACTGGGTCCCCATTCAACCCTCCACTGGTCCAAATGGACTGTTTACTGGGTCCCCATTCAACCCTCCACTGTTCCAAATGGGCTGTTTACTGGGTCCCCATTCAACCCTCCACTGTTCCAAATGGGCTGTTTACTGGGTCCCCATTCAACCCTCCACTGGTCCAAATGGACTGTTTACTGGGTCCCCATTCAACCCTCCACTGGTCCAAATGGACTGTTTACTGGGTCCCCATTCAACCCTCCACTGGTCCAAATGGACTGTTTACTGGGTCCCCATTCAACCCTCCACTGATCCAAATGGACTGTTTACTGGGTCCCCATTCAACCCTCCACTGGTCCAAATGGACTGTTTACTGGGTCCCCATTCAACCCTCCACTGGTCCAAATGGACTGTTTACTGGGTCCCCATTCAACCCTCCACTGGTCCAAATGGACTGTTTACTGGGTCCCCATTCAACCCTCCACTGGTCCAAATGGACTGTTTACTGGGTCCCCATTCAACCCTCCACTGGTCCAAATGGACTGTTTACTGGGTCCCCATTCAACCCTCCACTGGTCCAAATGGACTGTTTACTGGGTCCCCATTCAACCCTCCACTGGTCCAAATGGACTGTTTACTGGGTCCCCATTCAACCCTCCACTGGTCCAAATGGACTGTTTACTGGGTCCCCATTCAACCCTCCACTGGTCCAAATGGACTGTTTACTGGGTCCCCATTCAACCCTCCACTGGTCCAAATGGACTGTTTACTGGGTCCCCATTCAACCCTCCACTGGTCCAAATGGACTGTTTACTGGGTCCCCATTCAACCCTCCACTGGTCCAAATGGACTGTTTACTGGGTCCCCATTCAACCCTCCACTGGTCCAGTATATGAGCCCCACATCATCCTTTTTAAAAGATGAAAGTAATTGAATTGATTCATCACTCATTTTAACTCGACGCCAGTCCCAGGGACTTATCTAAACCCCCCTGGGTGTCCATCTCCAGTCATCTCTCAGACAGACATAATCCAGTGTCATGTTGGCGATTCTCTCTCAGCACTCTGTCACGTTTGGTTTGCCGTTAATCTCTGGCGTCGCTGCTTTAGTCTTAATACGTGTCCGCGCCCTCTTCTCTTGTCCTCTTTTCTCCCCGTCTGTCCTTTCCTCTTGTCCTCTCCTCTCCCATCTCTGTCTAACACATCAGCATCTGTTTCTGTACAGCACGTGCTAATATGATTTAGAAAATTTTATTCGGTTTAACACCTCCGTATGACACTTATAAGAGCGCCAGTTTGGGATTTGATTATAAATTCACAGGCGTATGGCTTGACGGCCAGCTGTAGTACACCTGCCCTGATTGACATATGTTCTAATTGGGATTCATCTGCACACCTGCTCAACATGTTTCTTCTAAAAACGCATAACAAACGCTCTTACATTTTAAAGACGGTGTCTATTATCCAACCAGAGGCGAAGCTCAGAGTGCTGTCCATTAAAATGGAGAGGGACCGGAGGCCCCAGGGAGCTGCACATCGCAGAAGCTGCTGAGGGACCAGAGGCCCCAAGGAGGTGCACATCCGAGTAGCTGCAGAGGGACCCGTGGCCCCAGGGAGGTGCACATCCGAGTAGCTGCAGAGGGACCCGTGGCCCCAGGGAGGTGCACATCCGAGTAGCTGCAGAGGGACCGGAGGCCCCAGGGAGGTGAACATCCCAGTAGCTGCAGAGGGACCGGAGGCCCCAGGGAGGTGAACATCCCAGTAGCTGCAGAGGGACCGGAGGCCCCAGGGAGGTGAACATCCCAGTAGCTGCAGAGGGACCGGAGGCCCCAGGGAGGTGCACATCCCAGTAGCTGCAGAGGGACCGGAGGCCCCAGGGAGGTGAACATCCCAGTTGAGCTAATAGAGGTCAACAGTCCACATTGTCACTTTTCTTATTTGGCCATGTTTTATTTGGTCTGACTGGTTTCTTGAGAGAGGTGGAAGGCTTTTAGGACAGGATGGGAGAGCAAAATGTCATGAGCAACAAGCATTTAGATAATGTCAAAAGTATATAAGTGCATAACGGTTTGATTCTCAAGGGGGGATAGATACAGTCGACTGAATCAAATGTGGAACTAGGCAGCGGTAAACATGTCGTACCCCCTCGGATATCAATGTGTGTCTACCAGATGATTACAATCAAAACCTTTAGCCGGTGTCTGTTTAGAAGTGCAGGGATCTCTGTGGCAGGCAGAATCATTCTGTCACAACCTGATCTGTCTCACCTGGCGTGTCATTGTCTCCACCCCTTTCCACCAGGTGATTCCCATGTACGGATTGTCCCCTGGGCTTTATATGTCAGCTTTTCCTGTTACCTGTTGCCAGATCGTTTGTCCTGTACACTCGTTTCCAGCGTACCTCCCAGTGTTTTCCCAGTGACCTGCCTGTGCTTTGTCGTCCTTGTGACCAGTTTCCGTCATGACTACGAACCTGCCTACTCCCGGTTACCGAACCCAGCCTGTCCCCGACTACGGATCTGCCTAACCCCGTGTATGAACCATTGCCTGTCCCCGACTACGGATCTGCCTATCCCCTTAATAAATTATTGGATTGTTACCTGGTCTCCGCCTCCGTGTCTGCGCTTGGGTCCTTTACTCTGGTCGTGATACATTCACCCTGTGAAGTTTCAAACCGTGTCAGCAGTGTCTGAGAAATAACATTTCATCATTTCATTTTTTGTCATTTCGCTGATGCCGTTATCCAAAGCAACTTAATCGATTATTGATTGCAGTTGCTTTACTGTAGAGTACATCTGACTGACTGAAAGGCTTATTTATAAACACACAAAGATCCATCTGAAGTTGGTCGATTTCGTTGCGAGAAACAAATGAACAAATAAACCGAGAAGATGGAACATAGAGGCAGCAAATATCGTCTAGATAATGAAAAAAAATTAAAAGTTCATATGAAAAACCGGGATACAAAGGAGGAAAATACCAGGGATGAGTTAATCCGGCAATTTCGCTGCGGCTTGCCCCTGTGAGGATCGGAGAGCTACGGCAGCTACTAGTCGACAGCACATGAATATTTAATAATCCCAGCCAAGAAACAGTTATTACAATGGGTACGGGCTGTCATGGCAGGACTCTCGGTTCAGAGAACCCCGTCTGACTGGAGGTAAGACTTCCTAATGGCCCCTGTGTCTCAGTTGTGACATTGTGTTCGGTCTGAGGGTGAGCGAGCGCCCATGTGTCTGTCTCCGGTGTCACGGGCCCGCTGGTGTGCTCCGAGTACCTGTGCACTGGTTCGGTTTTGTGCTTGAGGTGTCAGACAGCCCTGCTCTGCTGTACGGGCCTGTCAGTGAATGGAGAGCTGGAAATGGAGATTAGTTGGGAGAACGTTAATTATGGGTGAACATGCGAGATACGGTACATCAAGAGGGAGAGAGAGAGGGAGAGAGAGAGGGAGAGAGAGAGGGAGCTCAGCTCCTCTAAGCTACCTGCGTTACAGCCGTATATAATATGGGACATGTTTTGGTTGCTATTGCAGGTGCCTGCCGCAGTGTGTTACAAATGCACAGACCACTACAAACCCAGTATTTGTTTACGGGGTTGTTGCGGAGGAGAGAAGATTTCCGGCGGGTGGTGTTACGTGACGTGGCGAAGTCAAAGGGTACCTCTAGCAGTTGAACTCTATCCGGGCCAAGAAACGTTTAAAGCACATCACAAAGGTGACAGGCTTCAAGCTCCGCTTACATCAAAGCTCTCAGAACACCCCCCCCCCCCCCCACCTTCGCCTGAACCCGGGAGCTCCCACTCTCTCATTCTGTTTTTATTTTCGTTATTCTATTTCTCTCACACTAACTCGCTAGCTCTGTATCTCTCCCCGTCACGCTCCCTCACTACTAACGCAGATTTGAATTACAGCGTTGAACTATAGAAGTGGAACGTCCTTTTATGTGTTTTTTGCCGGGATCCTAAAAGCCTAAACAATGACCGAAAAATGCACATGAAATCTTTGTTTCATGCAAAACGTAACTCAATGGAGTGTACAGTACATGAGCTGTTCCAACACCATGCCCATTACCTGCTTTGTCACTTAATCTTTCCACTAGGTCTCATTTCATCAAACGAGGTTTAACCTTGGGAGGTGTTTGGTCTACAGCAGATGGCTGTACTCCATGTGAGTAGGGCTCTGGGAATCAGAAGTCAGAGAGCCCGTGAACACCTGATTCCAGGTCACATCCACGCGGCCCTGCAGGGATCCTGGGTCGATGCGTCTGTCTCCTGGGTGGATCTTATTATGGACATATTGTGGTTATCACAGGTTAAGTTTAATCTATCTAGTCTTGTAGTTATCACAGGTTAAGTTTAATCTATCTAGTCTTGTAGTTATCACAGGTTAAGTTTATTCTATCTAGTCTTGTAGTTATCACGGGTTAAGTTTAATCTATCTAGTCTTGTAGTTATCACAGGTTAAGTTTGTTCTATCTAGTCTTGTAGTTATCACAGGTTAAGTTTATTCTATCTAGTCTTGTAGTTATCACAGGTTAAGTTTATTCTATCTAGTCTTGTAGTTATCACAGGTTAAGTTTGTTCTATCTAGTCTTGTGGTTATCACAGGTTAAGTTTAATCTATCTAGTCTTGTGGTTATCACAGGTTAAGTTTAATCTATCTAGTCTTGTAGTTATCACAGGTTAAGTTTATTCTATCTTGTCTTGTAGTTATCACATGTTAAGTTTAATCTATCTAGTCTTGTGGTTATCACAGGTTAAGTTTAATCTATCTAGTCTTGTGGTTATCACAGGTTAAGTTTAATCTATCTAGTCTTGTGGTTATCACAGGTTAAGTTTAATCTATCTAGTCTTGTGGTTATCACAGGTTAAGTTTAATCTATCTAGTCTTGTGGTTATCACAGGTTAAGTTTAATCTATCTAGTCTTGTGGTTATCACAGGTTAAGTTTAATCTATCTAGTCTTGTAGTTATCACAGGTCAAGTTTATTCTATCTAGCTTTGTAGTTATCACAGGTTAAGTTTAATCTATCTAGTCTTGTAGTTATCACAGGTCAAGTTTAATCTATCTAGTCTTGTAGTTATCACAGGTTAAGTTTGTTCTATCTAGTCTTGTAGTTATCACAGGTTAAGTTTGTTCTATCTAGTCTTGTAGTTATCACAGGTTAAGTTTTTCTATCTAGTCTTGTAGTTATCACAGGTTAAGTTTATTCTATCTAGTCTTATAGTTATCACAGGTTAAGTTTGTTCTATCTACTCTTGTAGTTATCACAGGTTAAGTTTGTTCTATCTAGTCTTGTAGTTATCACAGGTTAAGTTTGTTCTATCTAGTCTTGTAGTTATCACAGGTTAAGTTTAATCTATCTAGTCTTGTAGTTATCACAGGTTAAGTTTGTTCTATCTACTCTTGTAGTTATCACAGGTTAAGTTTGTTCTATCTAGTCTTGTAGTTATCATAGGTTAAGTTTGTTCTATCTAGTCTTGTAGTTATCACAGTTTAAATTTATTCCATCTACTCTTGTAGTTATCACAGGTTAAGTTTGTTCTATCTAGTCTTGTAGTTATCACAGGTTAAGTTTATTATATCTAGTCTTGTAGTTATCACAGGTTAAGTTTAATCTATCTAGTCTTGTAGTTATTACAGGTTAAGTTTAATCTATCTAGTCTTGTAGTTATCACATGTTAAGTTTGTTCTATCTAGTCTTGTAGTTATCACATGTTAAGTTTAATCTATCTAGTCTTGTAGTTATCACAGGTTAATTTTAATCTATCTAGTCTTGTAGTTATCACAGGTTAAGTTTATTCTATCTAGTCTTGTAGTTATCACAGGTCAAGTTTGTTCTATCTAGTCTTGTAGTTATCACAGGTTAAGTTTGTTCTATCTAGTCTTGTAGTTATCACAGGTTAAGTTTAATCTATCTAGTCTTGTAGTTATCACAGGTTAAGTTTGTTCTATCTAGTCTGGTAGTTATCACATGTTAAGTTTATTCTATCTTGTCTTGTAGTTATCACAGGTTAAGTTTGTTCTATCTAGTCTTGTAGTTATCACATGTTAGTTTAATCTATCTAGTCTTGTAGTTATCACAGGTTAAGTTTGTTCTATCTAGTCTTGTAGTTATCACATGTTAAGTTTATTCTATCTAGTCTTGTAGTTATCACAGGTTAAGTTTGTTCTATCTAGTCTTGTAGTTATCACAGGTTAAGTTTGTTCTATCTACTCTTGTAGTTATCACATGTTAAGTTTGTTCTATATAGTCTTGTAGTTATCACAGGTTAAGTTTGTTCTATCTAGTCTTGTAGTTATCACAGGTTAAGTTTGTTCTATCTAGTCTTGTAGTTATCACAGGTTAAATTTATTCCATCTACTCTTGTAGTTATCACAGGTTAAGTTTGTTCTATCAAGTCTTGTAGTTATCACATGTAAAGTTTGTTCTATCTAGTCTTGTAGTTATCACAGGTTAAGTTTATTCTATCTAGTCTTGTAGTTATCACAGGTTAAGTTTGTTCTATCTAGTCTTGTAGTTATCACAGGTTAAATTTATTCCATCTACTCTTGTAGTTATCACGGGTTAAGTTTGTTCCATCTAGTCTTGTAGTTATCACAGGTTAAGTTTAATCTATCTAGTCTTGTAGTTATCACAGGTTAAGTGTGTTCTATCTACTCTTGTAGTTATCACAGGTTAAGTTTGTTCTATCTACTCTTGTAGTTATCACAGGTTAAATTTGTTCTATCTAGTCTTGTAGTTATCACAGGTTAAATTTGTTCTATCTAGTCTTGTAGTTATCACAGGTTAAGTTTGTTCTATCTAGTCTTGTCGTTATCAGTATAGTTTCCAGATAGTTTCAGTATCTGGTTTGTTAACCTTTAGCCGTGAGAGATGGCGGTTAAACTGCAGTTGTCCACAGTCCCCCCTGAGCGTCCGTGTCGATCGGTGTTAATACTTTTAAACTAATTAATTACTTAATTAGCGTCGTGGGGTGAACATTGAATATCTGATTTTTATTTCTAACAGCCGCTCTGGAGTAAATGTTTTAGGCATTATGAAAAGCCCGGACGCAAATGTTTTTATTGTGTTTGTGTTTCGGACCGCGTTGTTCTGCCCATCACAAGTTCTGAATGACGCAATACCTGTGCATTTAACCGCAGGACCTCGAAGTTAACACGAAATGACATGATTTAAGAATGTTTAAATGTGCAAATTACATTCAAATTGCTAAATACAGGATATAATGAAATATATGTTCATGTAAGGTTTTAACAATACGGCAATAATTGGACCCACTCGCAGAGCTCCGGTTTGAAAAAAATAATTCACATAGAAATGAAACCACTAGATCAGAGAAACAATACAGACATACAGAAAACATGGACCGGAATGAGAGAACAACAGGAAGGACTAAAGACACAGGACATGACACAGGACTAAGAGTACAGAGGGAGACCAGGATCAGATAGAATTGTATTTGTATAGATTGATTAATAAATGTGAATGTGGGGTACAGACTATGGACAGGTTGGTTCTGGGGACCAGTTCCTGAGACCTACTGCTCTGCGGAAGAAACCGCTCTTCTGACATGAGGTTTTTGGTGTTAATAGACCTCAGCTATCTACCAGAGGGGAGAGTGATTGGCCTCGATCTTTGCTGACCGCCTCAGTGACCTGATCTTTTAAGGACCTGGTTGCATCCGCGGAGCGTACCGGTCTGTGATGGAGGAGGTCAGGATGGACTCAATGATTTAAAAGTGTAAAAGTTCATTATCATAGTCTTTGGAAGTTTATAGTTTTTAGGCTGCCGCAGGCTGTATAACCTTGGTTGCACTTTTTTGTGAGAGAAATGAGGTTCAGCTCCCACTTGAGGTCCTGGGTGGTGATGCAAGCGAAAGGACTCCACTATCATATCCACTGTATTTTGTGCATTGAACCAAGTTGTTCAGACTGGACCAGTGCACCAGATGATCAATCTCCCCCCAGTAGCTGGACTCGTCTCACTCAGATGCTCAAATGACTCCATAATCACCAAGGTCAGAGCGACGGGCCTGTTGTCATGAAGTCCTGTGATCCTTGACTTCTTGGGTACCGGGAAGATGGTGGAGGATTTGAAGCGGGCCAGAACGCAGCGTTTCCTCAGTGAGGTGTTAAATATGTCAGTAACCACCACCCACAGATGCACCAGCTTCTCATCATTTGGTTATGTTGTGTATATGTATGTTTGACCTCAGTGAGGTGTTAAATATGTCAGTAACCACCACCCACAGATGCACCAGCACCTCATCATTTGGTTATGTTGTGTATATGTATGTTTGACCTCAGTGAGGTGTTAAATATGTCAGTAACCACCACCCACAGATGCACCAGCTTCTCATCATTTGGTTATGTTGTGTATATGTATGTTTGTCCTCAGTGAGGTGTTAAATATGTCAGTAACCACCACCCACAGATGCACCAGCTTCTCATCATTTGGTTATGTTGTGTATATGTATGTTTGACCTCAGTGAGGTGTTAAATATGTCAGTAACCACCACCCACAGATGCACCAGCACCTCATCATTTGGTTATGTTGTGTATATGTATGTTTGACCTCAGTGAGGTGTTAAATATGTCAGTAACCACCACCCACAGATGCACCAGCACCTCATCATTTGGTTATGTTGTGTATATGTATGTTTGACCTCAGTGAGGTGTTAAATATGTCAGTAACCACCACCCACAGATGCACCAGCACCTCATCATTTGGTTATGTTGTGTATATGTATGTTTGACCTCAGTGAGGTGTTAAATATGTCAGTAACCACCACCCACAGATGCACCAGCACCTCATCACTTGGTTATGTTGTGTATATGTATGTTTGTCCTCAGTGAGGTGTTAAATATGTCAGTAACCACCACCCACAGATGCACCAGCTTCTCATCATTTGGTTATGTTGTGTATATGTATGTTTGTCCTCAGTGAGGTGTTAAATATGTCAGTAACCACCACCCACAGATGCACCAGCTCCTCATCATTTGGTTATGTTGTGTATATGTATGTTTGACCTCAGTGAGGTGTTAAATATGTCAGTAACCACCACCCACAGATGCACCAGCACCTCATCATTTGGTTATGTTGTGTATATGTATGTTTGACCTCAGTGAGGTGTTAAATATGTCAGTAACCACCACCCACAGATGCACCAGCACCTCATCATTTGGTTATGTTGTGTATATGTATGTTTGACCTCAGTGAGGTGTTAAATATGTCAGTAACCACCACCCACAGATGCACCAGCACCTCATCATTTGGTTATGTTGTGTATATGTATGTTTGACCTCAGTGAGGTGTTAAATATGTCAGTAACCACCACCCACAGATGCACCAGCACCTCATCACTTGGTTATGTTGTGTATATGTATGTTTGACCTCAGTGAGGTGTTAAATATGTCAGTAACCACCACCCATCTATTTGGACATTCTCCTTTTATTTTATTAATCATGCTTACCTCTCCCGCACCAACACAGTTTAAGTCAAAACAATTTCTTCTCTGGGGGCTTTATAGCTTTGAAATAATATATTCTGGTTGGACAAGTGCACAATTAATGGACAAGCGTTTGAGAAACACTGTCAATCGAGTCGAATACATATTGTGCGTCGTACTGCTCTGTTTGTGTACGTCTTAAAATGTGTGTTCTGAATACAGCAGCTAGGGGTCAGAAGAAAATCTGCGTGTGTGTAAACAGACTTGACAAATAAACCTGATTCTGTCCGACCCTGTTTCTAGTCCACGCTCCTTTCTGCTTATGCCTGGGCATTATCCACCCAACGTCACTGTGATTGTGGTACAACTGTCTTGAATAGAGTTGCTGATTATGTGCTATACTGTGGAGGAATAGCAACCCTAATGATATGTGCGGGAACATTTTATCTTTGCATGTCCCTTTCTTTTTCTCCCCGCTCTCATGTCTTCAACCTACACAATGGAACTCTTAGTCGCTGTAACACGTATGTGTTGAGAAGCTGTACTTGCCTCTCATTAAGGAAACCGCAGTAGACAGTGTTTATCGTCTGAGGGGTAACTCTTCTGACTCATCACAGTGCTCAATTAGACCGTCCCGGCTTTCAATTTTCATTCACCAAGTCTGCCCCCCCGGTTAGCCTTCCCCTCTGTTGCTCGTGTTTTCTCTCAATTCTTTTTTACTTTTAGTCATTTCTCAGTGTGTGTATCTAAACAAAAAAAGTGTGGGGTCACATAGAATGTGCTTGTTTTTAAGTACATTATTTGTTCATTAATGTAACATGAAATTGATTAGAAACACACAGCCTGATTTACGAAGACTAGCGCAGTTTGCGCTGCGTCTGTTTTGCGAGTTCGCTAATAGCGCACGCTATGCTTCCACATTTTGCGTAGTATTTATCAAACCCCTTCACTCATCACGCAATCTGCGCATACCCCGCCCACCATTAGCACGCCTCTAAAAGCGCGAACAATGGGCCACATGTATTTACCAAGGATCATGCTACGGGAAAGAGAAAGCGCAAGCTTAGATTTTCGGAAGATGAAATGCAGATATTAGTGCATGAGGTAACAGCAAACCTAAACATATTACAGGGCAGAACATCCACACCCTCCGAAAAAAATTCAATTTGGACTGCCATAACAAATAAACTAATCTGTAACATCGGATGATTTGTTGTTCGCTAAATCGAAAATGTCCTGTCTGCTCGGCATCTTGGCCGATGTCTTTCGCCTTGATCACTCTGCCATTGAGGTCCATTTGAATACACAGGGAAATGCGCTATCTAGTTAAGACCTGCTTTTAAGAGGCACAGAATTTTACACTCAAAATTGAGCCGCGCAGTGACTGGCAGTCTTTGTAAATACCACGGAATATATAATTAGCCGCAATTAACTCGTTTCCTCCCACCTCTTCCCACTTTCTCCATGACCCTCCCACAAACGCATATTGAAAGCGCAACTTGTCTCTGCATGCTAATGTGGCACGCAATCTGCGATTTTAGCCAATTGCGCCCTGTTGGTAAATGGCCCGCATCGGTTACGTCCGTCTTTGCGACCAATTACCGCCTTAAAACAGGCGCAAACGGCTTGATAAATCAGGCCCACAGTGTAGACATTGTTTATGTTGTAAATGACTATTGTGGCTTGCAGACTTTTTAATGGAATATCTATATTGTCAAAAAACACTGTGAAACAGATGATTGGCCAATACGTTACATGTTGTTTTTTAACAATACGTCAGGAATTATTTTTTGCCTCAACATTACTGTATAGGCTACGGAGATACTGACAGGAATAACGTTTCGTTCTTTACATATACTTTAGTAGAAACATGAAAAAAAAGGGTGTTATTCTGACTCTATAATGAAATACTGATGTGTGTAAAAAAGCATTAAAACTTAAAAGTCCATCATTAACGTGGTGCTCAGAGTTGTAAGTCAATTTAGTTCGGTGAGTTATGAATGACAATTCATGCCATCTGAGTGAGATTCATTTGCCACATTTATGAAGTGCTTCGGTGGTTTAAGTGAATTTAGGAAGTGAGATTAACTGTTTGCCCAAGACGGATGTTTATAATGATGACCGTGTGAAGTCACTTAAGAATTGGGTAAAGAGGATTTCGAAGAAGGAAGGCAATCATACTGTTTTACGAGGCAATGCCAGACCCTGTAGACGGCACTTTATTGGAGCCCATTACTTCTTACACCAGGACGGTGAACAGGAACTATTTTGGGATAAGGCAGTCAGCTGGAATTCTCCGGCGGGGTTTGTAAACTCACACACAACAACGGTAAACATGACAGTGAGCTGCGAGCGGCTCGACGCCTTCTGACTTCCAGATGAACTAGATGACTTCTATGCTTCAAGGCAAGTAACACTGAACAATTCATGAGAGCACCTGCTGTTCTGGACGACTGTGTACTCCGGCACATGCATGGCTTTTCAATAGCCAAACTGTTTTACTTTGATAAGCGGGTCAGGGTTTAAAACCACGCCATCATTCCAATCTCCCATGTGCATAACGCCCTGGCAAATCCACAGACACCCAAAACTAACGAAGACTAAACTTCACGTTGTCCTTACTTAACCTGGAGAATGGGAATGCCAACGAGAAGATGCTGTTCATCGACTGCAGCTCGTTGTTCGGTCATTGAAAGCACCCCAATAATGCAACCGGGTCCTGGACTTTGTGGGCGCTATTGGGGCGCTATTGACTAAAGAGGGGTGCCCACAAGGAATCAACTCAGGGACCCCTAAGGGCTGCATGTTTAGCCCCTGTGAGCCGAATATGACAATATCATTGGTTATTATCAAGTGTGTTTAGAGTCAATCACTGGTGATGACAAGACAGACCTACAGAGACAACGTTAGAGACCTGGTGACTGGTACCTACAGGAAAGACATTAGAGACCTGGTGACTGGTACCTACAGGGAAGAGGTTAGAGACCTGGTACCTACAGGGAAGACGTTAAAGACCTGGTACCTACAGGGAAGACGTTAGAGACCTGGTACCTACAGGGAAGACGTTAGAGACCTGGTACCTACAAGGAAGACGTTAGAGACCTGGTACCTTCAGGGAAGACGTTAGAGACCTGGTGACTTTGGACAAAATATCTCCCTCCCCATCAGCCAGACAAATGAGCTAATTATAAACTATTGACAACAGAGGGACTCCCAAACCCTATCCACATCGACAGAGCTGAAGGGAAGTGGGTCGAGAGCTCAGAGTTCCTCTGTGTACACATCAATGAGAAAACACGTCCCAGACACTCACACACACAAGAGTCTGAAGAGGGCTTTGCAGTGCCTCTTCTCTCCCAGGATGTTTAACAGATTTGGCAGGAATATTCTGCAGCTGGAATATTGACAGCATCCTGATCAGCTGCGTCACCTCTAGGTATGGTGTCTCCATTGCCGTAGATGGAAACGCAGACATCTGCCACCCAGGATCTCAACATCAGGCTCGATCAGGGGAAGGTCCTAAGGAAGATTCATCAGCTCCAGCTAGCCTCTGTTGTCTATATATCTAGGGCCAAATGGAAGCAGCGTGTTGTGTCAGGAACCAACCCTTCTCCTTAACTTGAACTGTATTGTCTACATTGTGTTTCTTGACTATTAGTACACAACTCCAATCTGATCCCACTTGTAATAACCCATTATATCTTGCATTTAATATAGCCATTTTGCTTTCGTTTGTTTTGTGAACATCTTTCACCTCAGGATGACATTGATTCAACCGCTAAGTTTGTGAAATATAATGAGCACATTGGTCATCAAACATGACCGTGCAATTCTTTCAGTTTCGTCTTCGTAACAATAATATAGTCCAAATGTAACAATGTAAGACATACGTTTAAAAGTGTGTCTTTGAAGTGCTAAAAGAAATTGTTACAGTGTATTTGACTGTTTTCACAGTTCTGTCTTTGGCAGTTAGCTGTGATATCTTGTCGACGCCGCAATGAATATCTTGATTTTCCCTGCACTGTGGGAGAAATCTATCTACATGGCAAATCCTAAGCTGACATTGGTTAGCGGTGAGGCCATGTCTTATCCATGGTCTGTATGAAGGTGTCTCGTTCATGGTCAAACACCTCTCACCACCACAATTAAACTGAGATGATGGGTCCAGGTGTGGGATCAGGAACCAGGGACTAGCCCAAAACCATTCCCGAATCACCTCTAAAGGGTGGAACCTAACATTATCCAACACAATTTAATTGAGGAGCTCAGAAGGTGATTACAATACATTCCCGTCATTGTAAGACCAACATGGGGCTATAATTGTACCACCCAATCTTTGGAGCCGCAAATATGTATGTATGTTTCACACATGTTTTTAGCCTGTTTTTTGCCAGTTTTTAGCCAGCTGTTCCATCAACAAATGTGAACTTCTGATAGTTCACGGCAGCTCAATTTGTAGTTCTGACCAAGTCCAGGTCAAATTTACACATCTGTCTGTTCTGCTCCATTTCGAAAAACATGGCCAATGTTTTCACTCCATATTTCATGGTTACCAGTTTTGGTTACTACTATGGATGACGTGTATGTGAGTTTTGTAATGAACATAAGTGTCACGTTCTTGTGGTGTGAGAAGGAACCACACGTTCCAGGATAATCACGTCCGATTGAGTTTAATATGAAATAGAG
Organism: Dallia pectoralis; assembly: GCA_029465975.1. Lineage (NCBI taxonomy): Eukaryota > Metazoa > Chordata > Actinopteri > Esociformes > Umbridae > Dallia > Dallia pectoralis. Next base: position 10,779,518 of record CM055728.1, on the reverse strand, counting down.
AAGAAATGTCATGCATGTTCCATAGATGTTCCATACATGACCATAATGTGTTTTCATGTGAAACAAACTTTCTAGATGACACACTGATTTTTTAAATCTTTTTTGTTGTACCCAGTCAATGTCAGATGACTGTTTTAAATAAAGGCTGTTTTGATGCTCTGCTGGTTTTTTTGTACATAGAGTGGTGAACTATTGCCACAGACTTGTAAGAATTGTACCAAAGCAACATAAGTCAACATTTTATTCTATTTTATTATATTGTTTTTATAATTTTATTTAAAATGGGTCAGTGTGTAAAAAAAAATTGAAGCATGTGACAAATTCAATTCACTCACAGATAACCTACTGTATAATACTACATATGGGACAGTGGTCTATATTATTACTCACAGATAACCTACTGTATAATACTACATATGGGACAGTGGTCTATATTATTACTCACAGATAACCTACTGTATAATACTACACATGGAACAGTGGTCTATATTATTACTCACAGATAACCTACTGTATAATACTACATATGGGACAGTGGTCTATATTATTACTCACAGATAACCTACTGTATAATACTACATATGGGACAGTGGTCTATATTATTACTCACAGATAACCTACTGTATAATACTACATATGGGACAGTGGTCTATATTATTACTCACAGATAACCTACTGTATAATACTACATATGGGACAGTGGTCTATATTATTACTGGAACAGTGGTCATATAACCTACTGTATAATACTACACATGGAACAGTGGTCTATATTATTACTCACAGATAACCTACTGTATAATACTACACATGGAACAGTGGTCTATATTATTACTCACAGATAACCTACTGCATAATACTACACATGCAACAGTGGTCTATATTATTACTCACTGATAACCTACTGTATAATACTACACATGGAACAGTGGTCTATATTATTACTCACAGATAACCTACTGTATAATACTACACATGGAACAGTGGTCTATATTATTACTCACAGATAACCTACTGTATAATACTACACATGGAACAGTGGTCTATATTATTAATCACAGATAACCTACTGTATAATACTACACATGGAACAGTGGTCTATATTATTACTCACAGATAACCTACTGTATAATACTACACATGGAACAGTGGTCTATATTATTACTCACAGATAACCTACTGTATAATACTACACATGGAACAGTGGTCTATATTATTACTCACAGATAACCTACTGTATAATACTACACTCATGCAACAGTATAATACTACACATTGTCTATATTATTACTCACTGATAACCTACTGTATAATACTACACATGGAACAGTGGTCTATATTATTAATCACAGATAACCTACTGTATAATACTACACATGGAACAGTGGTCTATATTATTACTCACATATAACCTACTGTATAATACTACACATGGAACAGTGGTCTATATTATTAATCACAGATAACCTACTGTATAATACTACACATGGAACAGTGGTCTATATTATTACTCACAGATAACCTACTGTATAATACTACACATGGAACAGTGGTCTATATTATTACTCACAGATAACCTACTGTATAATACTACATATGGGACAGTGGTCTATATTATTACTCACAGATAACCTACTGTATAATACTACATATGGGACAGTGGTCTATATTATTACTCACAGATAACCTACTGTATAATACTACACATGGAACAGTGGTCTATATTATTACTCACAGATAACCTACTGTATAATACTACACATGGAACAGTGGTCTATATTATTACTCACAGATAACCTACTGTATAATACTACACATGGAACAGTGGTCTATATTATTACTCACAGATAACCTACTGTATAATACTACACATGGAACAGTGGTCTATATTATTACTCACAGATAACCTACTGTATAATACTACACATGGAACAGTGGTCTATATTATTACTCACAGATAACCTACTGTATAATACTACACATGGAACAGTGGTCTATATTATTACTCACAGATAACCTACTGTATAATACTACACATGGAACAGTGGTCTATATTATTACTCACAGATAACCTACTGTATAATACTACACATGGAACAGTGGTCTATATTATTACTCACAGATAACCTACTGTATAATACTACACATGGAACAGTGGTCTATATTATTACTCACAGATAACCTACTGTATAATACTACACATGGAACAGTGGTCTATATTATTACTCACAGATAACCTACTGTATAATACTACACATGGAACAGTGGTCTATATTATTACTCACAGATAACCTACTGTATAATACTACACATGGAACAGTGGTCTATATTATTACTCACAGATAACCTACTGTATAATACTACACATGCAACAGTGGTCTATATTATTACTCACAGATAACCTACTGTATAATACTACACATGGAACAGTGGTCTATATTATTACTCACAGATAACCTACTGTATAATACTACATATGGGACAGTGGTCTATATTATTACTCACAGATAACCTACTGTATAATACTACATATGGGACAGTGGTCTATATTATTACTCACAGATAACCTACTGTATAATACTACACATGGAACAGTGGTCTATATTATTACTCACAGATAACCTACTGTATAATACTACACATGGAACAGTGGTCTATATTATTAATCACAGATAACCTACTGTATAATACTACACATGGAACAGTGGTCTATATTATTACTCACAGATAACCTACTGTATAATACTACACATGGAACAGTGGTCTATATTATTACTCACAGATAACCTACTGTATAATACTACACATGGAACAGTGGTCTATATTATTACTCACAGATAACCTACTGTATAATACTACACATTTCTAATGGATTAGTACCAGCACTGGTATAATTGAAGAGTAAGAAAAATCAAGCAATTTTGAACTGAAGTCTAATCAGTGTGCTTTTTATTCCATCTTTAGCCCCTGGCCTGATGAGGGACATCTCTCACTGAGTTCTGTCCCACTGACTGATAGTCACATGCATTAGTCCCAGGCTATTTGATATTTTCTCCATCTCAGGCCGTTTCCCCCGTCATGAGCAAGTCATCAGTTGGAAACACATGCATCAAAGTCTCTGACATCCAGCCCAGGGTAAGAAAGCTTCGCAAAGAGGTCCTGCTTTCTCTTTGTCTCTTGGTTTGTCTGTTCATCAAGTCAAGGATAGCTTTGGAATAGCCAGCCAATCCATTTTCGATATCTTACACATAGCAGTCATTCAAACCCCTCTAGGCGATATCGGGAAAGAATCATAAAAGACTGACAAAATCTTTTTAGCAAATTCAAATAATAAACCATGTTCCTTTCTGCTTATGTAAGCATACACACTACTATATAAATCAGATGGGTTTTTTTGTATTCCAGTAAGTAGTCTTGACAAGCTGTGTGAATAGCTGTACAGATGAACACCAAAACATTGTTCATATTAGACAATGAAAACATGATTACATCCACGTGAAAAATACCTTGGCGTTGAGAGAAAATAAGACAATTGGGACAATTATGAAACGTGCGCGTCTAAATGTGTGGGCAGATATTCACAGCCACGTGTGTATTGCTAAACTTTACCTTGAGTTGCATACATTTATGAATAAACAAAATGTAAAATATTTCCTGTCAGCTTACACACACACACACACACACACACACACACACACTGCCTCCACTCTCACACGTTCTATCTCTGTCTCACTGTCAGTCTCTCTATGTCTGTCTCCCTCATTCTTTCTCTCCCATCTGTCTCTCTCTCTCTCTCTCCCAATCTCCCCATCTCATCCACATTCTCATCCTCCATGTCAATCCACTGGAGCACAAGCATTTGTTTATCTAACACTGAGTGTGGCTTTCTGAGCCTGTTAATTAAATCACTCCTGATTCCCTATTTATGTATGCCGTCAATGAATTATTAACCCGGCGGTTTGGAATATTATTGGTTTTTGTAGTGTTTATGTGTGAATGCATACAGCGGCAATTATGAAACAGACTGTTTCTTTTAAGAGACGCAGACTCATGTTTTATGTATTCTGTCTTTGCCATATTAAAAAGCAATAAGCGATGCATACAGCCAACGCTTGGGTTTCTTTTCAACAAACGACAGTATATTTCTGCTTCTCTTATCAGCTCAGCCTAGCCCAGCCTCAGAGGCATGTAAGCATAGTGGTTTTCCACAGAGGGACATTGACACATTGAGTGTGTGTGTTTGTGTGTGTGTGCGCGTGCGTGCGTGCGTGTGTGTGTGTGTGTGTGTGTGTGTGTGTGTGTGTGTGTGTGCGTGTGTGTGTGTGTGTGTACACATAACAAGAACACGTAGACGTATAATACTTGTAATACACTCACAGACAATATTATTTACCTCAACAACAAAAAACAGCCATGTACATAAATACATGGTAGATCAGTTGCGCACAAACAGAAAGGCACATACAAACATATATGGACACACACGATATACACCGACAGACACAAACAGAGAAACATTTATTTAACCGTCCTTGTGGGGACATGTAAATGTAATAACATTTCTGTTTTTATGTAATAAGAAAATGTGTCATAACCTGCCCGTAGGTAAAGGAACAAGAATATACAATGTTAATCACCTTTTTCTAATAAAAGTGACACATTTCTTATATTAACCAGGGATTCTTTAATTTAACCAGTGAGTCTAAACATTCTTTATAAAGAACATAACTTTAGGCTATGACACTTTGACTTCAGGGCAAGGAAGAGTGCATTACAGCTGACCCCTTCCATTAAAGTCACCCACTGATCCGAGAATAAGGCCAGAGGAACAGTCAACAAGTCACTGGGTTAGGTACTAGCACCTACTCAAAGCTTGTTCTGTGCTGTTGTGTTTGTCACAGGGTAATATAGAAACATAAATGTTTGTTTCATCGTGTGTGCCTGTAATTGGGTCTCTGACTCAACTATATAACTGGACCCCAAAATGTGGTTAAATCTGAAAAAGATGACACATTTCTCCTGTTGCCATTTACAAAAAGGCAATTGGATAAAGGATTAGAATTAGAGCTAGCAATGCGGTTTCACTGGTTAGGTTTAGGTTAATGCATTGGACTAGGTTATGTTTAGGCATAAATGATTGGTTATGAATGGTTATTGAGGTCTCGTTTAGGAATAGGGTTACATTTAAGATTAAGTTAAAGTTTATGATTGGTAAAAGTAGGAGTAAGTAGATATGAGCTTTCTTGTCCCCATGTATCTGATTTAACATGTGTTATGTGTGTGTGAGGGCGCTTGCAGTTTTGGGAAAGTTCACTTTCTACATGAACTAGTTCAAAGTTCAGTTCACACATTTTAAAATGAACTAGTTCAGTTCATAGTTCATAGTTCAAATTTTGAACTAGTTCATTTATAGTTCTTTTTTCCATATTATTGCCAGAGCCCATATAGAACCACAGACACAAAGAACAAGAAATATTAACATCATGATTATCGTGGCAAAAATGATCACAGTAATATCTATTAAAGCAATTGTGAGCTGAGGCAATCAAATAATTGGACATGTTTATATTGAAACCCAGAAATATAATAATATCACCAATAACTATTGATTGAGACTGGGTATTTACTGTAATTATTATATTGTAATATAATCACTGTTTATTCCTACCTGAATATTAGACCACCGATGCTGAGGAGCCTCTCTACTGGAGCGCTTGAGGGCAGGGCAGTGTTGTGTTTTATGGGGTTAACAGTGTTGTGGGTTTAACAGTGTCTGTACCTTCTTTCTTGATGGCACGTTTTTGGATGGCTGCAACCGTTTAATTAAGTTAACGAAAGCTGGGCTTTCCACTTTACTCAAAGGCTGCAGGTCTCCGACAATATACTGCACCACCAGGTTGTCCAGCTGCGGCTGGGAGATGACAACGGAGCCGCTATACTGTAGGCAGTTATCGGGATCTGGGTTGATTGGGTCGAGGATCTGTTTTATTTTTTTTGTCGTTGATTGTACTTTAATTCAATATGCCGTTTCAGGTTGCTTTGGATGATATTGATGTGCGGATTTTATTTTTAAAACCCGGCGGGCAAAGTTTGCACAAAAAACGTCTGATTTTGCCCATCCTCACCGACCTTGTCATAAAACTCATTAAAAGTACAATTCGACGCCTCCTTGCTCCTTTGTCGCTCATAGATACTTTTGGTTTTTATTTTAATGACGATGCGGCGGTGCGACACTAGTGGCTGATGTTGCCAGATTGGGTGTTTTTTCTGATACATATTAATATCTGTTGTTGCCGGGTTTGCGCAAAGAAGGCACCATAGAAATCTGGCATCATATTAAATGAGGGTAAACTAAGAGAACGTGCCGTTCAAAGACACCAGAATGAACGCGTTCACAGGAACGTTCATCAGCCAGTAAAGCAGTACGTTCAGTTCACGTTCGCCCAAAATATGAACGCGTTCATGAACTATCGTTCAATGAACGCGTTCAGGCACAACACTGGGCGCTTGTGTGTGTTTTGGGGAAAAACTGGGCCATTCTGGGTTGGCCAGTGAACAGTCAGCAGTTTTTTGAAGTACACCCAAAAAATTTGTAGAATTTCAGCAGTTTGCTCCTGCAGCAACTTTTTTAATGCTGGTGATTAAATGTTTGCCTCGTCAAAGAAACTGATGTTTAAAATCATTTTTATGTAGAATTGATTTAGTCATAGCCTGTCTGTATATTTTAGCACATCTGCACATTTTACGTACATATATTTAAACCTTACAGAGTGATCCACACAACCCAGTTATACTAAAACGCACATTACTCATGATGGAGCTATCAGCTAACCATTTGCAAGAAAGAAAAATACTAACGCATATAATTCTACATTGATGAGACAGAACGTTATGACCAAAGGTACAGCTAATGATATTGATCATCTCAAGGACAAGGACACGCGTCAAGTACCGGGTGTCTACAATGGGCCCCGGAGCATCAGAACTGGACCCTGGTGCAGTGGTAGACGTTTGCCTGTTCTGATGAGTCCTGTTTTATTTTACATCACGTGTTTGGCAGGATACATGTGCTCTGTTCACATGGGGATGGGATGGCCCCACGATGCACTGTGTAAAGACAACAAGCCGGGTTAAGGGAGTGTAACCCTCCAGGTGATGTTCTGCTAGGATACCCTGGGTCCAGGCGTTCATGTAGACTGTCATCTCATGTAGACTGTCATCTCATGTAGACTGTCATCTCATGTAGACTGTCATCTCATGTAGACTGTCATCTCATGTAGACTGTCATCTCATGTAGACTGTCATCTCATGTAGACTGTCATCTCATGTAGACTGTCATCTCATGTAGACTGTCATCTCATGTAGACTGTCATCTCATGTAGACTGTCATCTCATGTAGACTGTCATCTCATGTAGACTGTCATCTCATGTAGACTGTCATCTCATGTAGACTGTCATCTCATGTAGACTGTCATCTCATGTAGACTGTCATCTCATGTAGACTGTCATCTCATGTAGACTGTCATCTCATGTAGACTGTCATCTCATGTAGACTGTCATCTCATGTAGACTGTCATCTCATGTAGACTGTCATTTCATGTAGACTGTCATTTCATGTAGACTGTCATTTCATGTAGACTGTCATCTCACACGTGCCACCTAACAGAAACTCCCCTTCATGGCAATGGTGTACGCTGATATCAGTGGCCTGTTTTAGCAGTAAAGTGGAGCCCGTCCGTCACCCTGCACACATAGTTTGGTAACGGTTTGAGGAACATGATGAAGAGTTCCAGGCGCTGTCCAGAACCTGCAAATTCCCCAGATCTCAATTTGATTGAGCATCCGTGGAATGTGCTGGACCAACAAGTCTGATCCGCGGCGAGTCCGCCTCGCAATTTACTAATGCTAATGTCTTGGTGCCAGATACCACAGGACACCTTCAGGGGTCTTGTAAAGGCCGTGCCTTGGCGGGACATTCCCTAATGGTTTTCCTCACCTCAGCTTTCTTCCCTCACACTCGCCTCTCACACTCATCTTCCTCTCTCCCACGTTATTCTCCTCGTGTCTCTCCTCATAGTCTCCTGCACCGCTCCCCTAACCTCTTCCTTTAACTCACCTCGACTACTTTCCCTTTAACGCTCCCCTCATGTCTTCACTCACCTCTGCCCTGATCTCACCTCGTCCGCTCCACTCTCTCCTCGCCTCTCACCCCGTCTCGACTTGTCTTCAAATTAAATTAATTCTCCACAGCTATATCTTTTCCCTTTTCAAGATCACCTCTAACACTCTCACCCCGTCTACTGTTCTTCCGTCGTGTGTGTGTGTGTGTGTGGTGTGTGTGTGTGTGTGTGTGTGTGTGTGAATGGTTGCACCTGTGCTCTAGTCTCAGTAGATAACTGGCCCAGTGAAGCTCTACTGTATCTCTCCTATCCTTAGATGAGTCTGAGGATCTGTGAGGTGGTTGAGATATTCCTGGACAGAGACGGCTCACAGCCTACCGCTCACGATAACTGCCCCTCGTTGAGCCGTGCCGAGGGGTCATAGAGTCATGGGATTCAGATAAAAGAATGGTTCATGTGGTACGTAGGTATGCATATGACGTCAGCTTAAAGATCACGCACTTTAGGTTGGATTTTAACCGCCCACAGAGGCACATCAGACCAATTGATTTTCAAACTGTTTACAGTATACTGAATTGCCAAATATGACAAAAAACATTCTCTGAACCAAATGCTCAGTGGCCTAAATCCATTTGTTGACTCCAAACTAAATGAAACACATTTCACACTCTGGGGCACTTGTGTTGCAGAATGGTAAACACAACTACAACGCAGTTGTCATCTTTTACACACAATGACTCACCGTTGTTCACAGTTGTTTCTAATGATCAAACCGTGGAATATAAGCCTGTTCAGAGTGCACAGGTGTGTTGGATGTTGATACCAACAAAAGATGGACACAATCTGAGAGACAGATGAGGAAGAGCATGTGTAAGATGTTGTGGTGGAGGAAGAAGAGTCTGTGTAAGAGGTGGTGGTGGAGGAGGAAGAGCATGTGTAAGAGGTGGTGGAGGAGGAAGAGTATGTGTAAGAGGTGGTGGTGGAGGAGGAAGAGCATGTGTAAGAGGTGGTGGAGGAGGAAGAGTATGTGTAAGATGTGGTGGTGGAGGAAGAGCATGTGTAAGAGGTGGTGGTGGAGGAGGAAGAGCATGTGTAAGAGGTGGTGGAGGAGGAAGAGTATGTGTAAGAGGTGGTGGTGGAGGAGGAAGAACATGTGTAAGAGGTGGTGGAGGAGGAGGAAGAGTATGTGTAAGATGTGGTGGTGGAGGAGGAAGAGTATGTGTAAGAGGTGGTGGTGGAGGAGGAAGAACATGTGTAAGAGGTGGTGGAGGAGGAGGAAGAGTATGTGTAAGATGTGGTGGTGGAGGAGGAAGAGTATGTGTAAGAGGTGGTGGTGGAGGAGGAAGAGCATGTGTAAGAGGTGGTGGAGGAGGAAGAGTATGTGTAAGATGTGGTGGTGGAGGAGGAAGAGCACAAAGAGGAAGGCCAAAAACAGTCATTTCAGATGAAATTCGAGCCATTGTGATAGACCATGTTCTCGTTCATGGAATGACAATGAGGGAAGCAGGACAAAGATTACAAGCCAATTTGAGCCGATTCCCTGTGGCCACCATAATCAGGACATTCAGAGTGGAGAACATTTTTTTCTCCATTTTGGTCTTTGGAAGTTTGCTGTGTACATTTGATTCAGTACATCATTATTACAGATTATATGCTAAGGAAACTTTTAACGTTTAGAAATACTGACTATTTTTAATGTATGTATACATTCGTACACATACAAATACAAACACAAGCGCATTTTTTGAAGAACTGAAAGACAACCATATGTCGGTAGAACGACAAGGTACACCTGATGCAAGCGTACAATGAAGCCCTTGAGCGCAACTCAGAAAAGGGTTAAAGGTATATAAGTGTACACTCTGAAACACTATGCTACTATCCAACTGTTACTGTGAACTGCGTTATATTGGAGAGAATGTAAATCAGGAGTGCATACGAATACACTATTGCAGAAGTCTGTCTTCCTGTATCACTCACTAAACTACTGTATGTATTTGTTTCTGTTAAATTTCCAGTGGACAAACCCATGAATTCATGCTTGTAGATGAGGCAGGGTTCAATCTGGCGCAGAGGAGATAGATAGGCAGCCACATTATTGGCCAACGTAATTGGCAACATTGTGGAAGTCTCTGGCCAGCGTGGTGGCAAGGTCACCCATTGTGCAGCCATGAGTACTCGTGAGGTCCTCCATCATCATGCAAGTTGGGAGCCGTATAAAACTGAGCTTCATATGTTTCAGGATTGTCAGCAGACAGTTCATCCTGTCTACGTCGTGATTTGGGACAACGTCAGCTTTCACAGTGGCGTCCGAGTGGTTCGACATCAACCAGAGATTCATAAATGAAGGCCTTCGACCATACAGCCCTTTCCTCAACCCAATAAAATAGTTTTTCTCTGAATAGCGGCGGAAGCTCTATTACCAAATCTTATATACTTGGTAAATCTCTTACAGGCAATGGTCTTGGCTTGTGGTGCGGAGTGTTGTCAAGGCTGGATCCTTGTCAAGATCTTCCCTCATTGCCTGGCAAGGGACAATGTTGCTTCTGACGAAGAGGAACTCCTCTGGCCGTATCCATCTTAAAGACGCGATGCGGAGACGGATATTATCTCTTATTGACATTGATAGATTCAGTGTACTGTAATGTGCTTATCATTTAGAATTTACTTTATTCTTGGGGATTTTGCAGTTTTGCATTTTTATGTTTATGTGTTATGCTGAATAAACAGACATTCAATATTGAATCACTTGCAGTACTTACAGCACACAGTGTACACTGATGAGAAAGAAAACATCATGACCACCATCTTAATATGCCGCTGGCCCTCGGCGTGACACCAAAACAACGCCGACCCGCCGAGGTACGGACTCTACAAGACCCCTAAAGGTGTCCTACGCTCAATCGGCTAGAGAGCCGGAAGCCAGGCCAACTCTTCATCATGTTCCTCCAACCATTCCAGAACATTCCGGCACATTCTGGGCAGTGTGGCAGGGCGCAGTGTCCTCCTGAAGAGGTCTCTGCCGTCAGGGATAAACCATTGCCATGAATGGGCGTACCAGGTTTCTGTATTTGTGTGTTTTATTTATGTTTTCTGAAAACATAACAGTTTACAACGGGCTACTGTACGTACAGTATGTAGCGTAACACTGAAAATGCAAAAGGCATACTAAAGAGGTTGTCGTTTAATGTTTTGCGCACATACGAGTTTACATTACAATACATTACTTTTCATTTGGTTGAGTGACCGTGTCACTAAATGACAACATTTCCTTTTGGGAGGAGACAATATCGTTTTGACTGCATTTTCTGCTTTAGCAAAAAGTTTGTGAAGTTTTGGGTGAGATTTTCTTGCATTTGTGTTTAGAGTTTAAAGAAAATGAGCCATGCTTCCAGGAAACTATGTGAGCAATAAAAAAGACAACTTGCCCTGTACTTTCTGCACTCTATTTTGTTGTAGCGTTGAATGAATACTCTGTAGTGTTTATATATGGACGGACTACACAGTATGATCTAAAAAACATTGTTTGCTTTTAAGCACAGGTAAAATGGCCTTGAACCGATTGTTTGATTTGCCAGAAGAGTTAGGGGTCAATGTAGTCAGAAGATTTGGTTCTAAGATCAAAGTTTTGGGAACATGGGTTGGGATATCAAGAGGTGCGACTTAGCAATTGTAAAAAAAAAATGTAATTCCACTTTCCCCTGGCTCATTTGAACATCATGCATACAAACCCACTGGATACAAAACATTAACCTTGTCCTTTCATGGAAAATGGCTGTAATAAGCTCATTAATTGGATGTGTGTTCATCTAGTTGTATCATCCACTAAGTAAAACATATTGTCAAACAGGAATTGGAGATGTAGGATGTAACTGGTGGGAATTTCTGACAGCCTCGACTTCCGCCTGCTATTACCGGAGCAATAAATTGCTGGGACCACGCATGGCACCCTGTAACTACACAACGCCATGCATAATTCATGCAGAGCTTGCTGTGGACTGTTTAACTACTGTACATTTACACACACACACACACACACACACACACACACATGCACGCACAGATAGATCTAGCCAGAGTGAGGTTATGTGGGCTATTTCGAAACCAGTTCAAGGCTAAGCCAAAGTTTCTGTCTAAAAAACAAGACAATGGGTTTTAACTTCAAGTTGTTCCGGAGACAGAAATATTATCCCATTGTGATTGAAGTGGCCGTGGTAGCCTACAGTAATAGTCCACACTTTATTTCATACTGTCATCGTCATTATGGGGATGAGTTGGAAATGATTCACACTTTATATCATGGGGATGAGTTGGAAATGATTCACACATTATATCATGGGGATGAGTTGGAAATGATTCACACATTATATCATGGGGATGAGTTGAAAATGATTCACACATTATATCATTTGGATGAGTTGAAAATGATTCACACATTATATCAGGCGGAGTTAAAACGATTCACACATTATATCATGGGGATGTGTTGGAAATGATTGACACATTATATCATTGGGATGAGTTGAAAATGATTCACACATTATATCATGGGGATGAGTTGAAAATGATTCACACATTATATCATGCAGATTTAGAAACGATTCACACATTATATCATGGGGATGCGTTGGAAATTATTCACACATTATATCATGCGCAGTTAGAAACGATTCAAACATTATTTCATGGGGATGAGTTGGAAATGATTCACACATTATATCATGCCCAGTTAGGAACGATTCACACCGTTATATCATGGGGGTGAGTAAGAAATGATTCACACATTATATCATGAGGGTGAGTTAGAAATGATTCACAGGTTATATCATGGAAAGTTAGAAATGATTCACAACGTTATATCATGGGGATGAGTTAGAAATGATTCACAAATTATATCATGGGGTTAGGATTAGAAATGATTCACACGTTAAAGTCGTGGAAAGAACCGATTCCTTACTAAGTGGGCAAATATACAGCATCTAACAATGGCACTGTTTTGTATTTAACGTGGCTGCCTCACAGGGTTTAGTGCTGGGCAACTGATGTTTGTAACGATCAGTGGGTTATAAAATAACTAATGAAGACCGGTCACCGGTCAATAGTATTTGAAGCTATGTTGCACAAATGGAAGTCTGCCAAAGAGCTGTTCTACTTTCCATTCAACCCACTTCTCCCTGTGAGAATATAGCCAAACAACAAACAACAAAAACCATTTGCTGGAGTGCGTATCACCGCTGGAAACCTGACTTGAAAAGAGCTTACAGAGTTCAAATTACGATGTTTGAAGGTTTTGGGCAGGTTAAGTTGCAGTGCAAATTGAAAGTCTTATTTTCCTTCCAACCCCAGTAACACTGTAGTCCTACGCAACAAGTGGATATGTTTCACGTTATACTCTACATCCCACTGTGTCTCTGAGTGGCCATAACCCCGTCATCACGAATGAACAACCAAAAGTAGATTCTTCAGATAGTTGCTTTATAATCATATCAGATGTCCGATTTAATATCTAGTTTTTCATGAAATATCAACAAGAAAGTGGTGAAGACGTGGTAGCGGATAAAGAGTTCCCGGACGGGAAAGTGTCTCAAATGGGTCTGGAACCCACGCCGGAAAACATAAAGGTCATCTATTACACGGCAAATTCTCCTCCGGAGCATCTTCACGCAGAGGGACGCTGATTGAACGGAGTAATTCGCCCTCCGAGAACAGAAGACATTCAATTAATCTCGGGTTGCGTTAGGCACGACCATGTCAGAACGACACGACGTAATGAAATGTAACCGGGGGAGGAAATGGATATTGTCAATATTGTCTTTAGCCACGAGGCGTTTCATCCCCCACCCCTGGAGTTACGCCCCGCTCACAAACGGCCGGATGGAACACTCAGATAATTCCATTAATGCTCAATCTGTGATCCCGTCTCACCGTCACACGGGTCAGGCTAGTCCGATAAACATTTATTTACAAGGGCCATCGTGGGGCACAGGTGCAAAGGTCGAGTTGTGATTTCCACCCGACCTCTGCGCCCCTCGACACTGACGGTAGAAAATTGAGGACTCCTCCGCCAGGCGATGGTGAACCTTATCTCTGTCTTTTGGTACCAGCACAGCGTGGCTTAACGCGTCTCTGTGCTGTCACTAAAGCTGAAACGAAACAACGGACATAAACACGAGCACACGCACGTTTACGTTTTCCACACACGTGACGCAAGTAGCACTTGTCCACTTTGGTAAAGTTTTTTCCGGCAATTGCTCCGGGAGACACGACGGCAACTCGAAGGGGCAGGCGTACGAACGTCCTGAGCGTTGTCCCTGCAGTCCTGTTTTCAGAGGACACGGAAACTAGGTTGACGACACTGCACACCTGAAAACCCGGATCCCCCTGAGGTAGATCCATTAGAGGCACGCTGTAGTGGCAACGCGCCGTAGGCCCTGGCAGTGTGTTTACAATCAGGAAATCAACATTATGAAACAAAATAAACCCCGCCCCCGGGCTGCCCCATTGCTACCCAAGGGTGAAATTGCCTTTTTATAAATTCCATTATAGTTGGTCTTTGAAAAATGGTTCTTATCATCTGCGGAAAGATACCGAAAGTTATTTTTCTCCTCGAAGTGTGTTTTGGTGATCTGTTGTTTGATGAAGTGTCTCTGCTCCCTGAATCTGAGACGCTGGTAAAAGTGCTTTGGTTTTTTCCCGCGTTTCATTTCTACGCTCCGCAGACGATGATGAATGAAGGATGCTCTAGTTGAGAGGCCTCGTTTGGGGACACCTGAGCCCGCGGCTGTGGTGCCCGCGGGCCCTCAAAGCTGAAAGCTGAATGACGTGAACAGTGTAGTTATTGTCTCTCTGGATGATCCCAGAACATGGAGCTGTTTGTCAGCCCAAGGCATCTTCAAGGAAGCAATCAATTAATCAATCTGTCGTGTGCTGACCTATCTATTGATCGATCTATCATCTATCAAACAGTTGATCCAAGAATCCGCCTGTCTGTCATTTATTATTTGTGTGTGCATGTGGGTGTGTGTGTGCGTGGGTGCGTATGGGCGTGCGTGTGCATGTGTGTGTGTGGGTGGTAGCCCCTAAAGCACTTCACTGGGGTGGTTTGTAGGTGAGCGGCGGCAGTTTAATGAGATGCAGCCATATGTTCTGAGGTTTGGGTTTTTGGAAGGAGACGGCCGCCAGTGTGGGAGATATGTGTATATATATGTGTATGTATATGTATGTATCTGTGTGTGTGTGTGTGTGTGTGTGTGTGTGTGTGTGTGTGTGTGTGTGTGTGTGTGTGTGTGTGTGTGTGTGTATGTGTATGTACAATGTACATGTATATTTATGTGCATTTATGTACATGTATATGTGTATGTGTATGTATATGTATTTATGTATGTGCAGTTCTACTGTAGGTCCACCTGTAGGTGGGAGCATTTGTTTTCTACAGGCGTGTGAAACAGTCCTGACTACCGTACGACAAGCGAACCGCCTGTTCTCATGTCTTCTGCCTGGCATATGACTATGAATTTGTCCAGGGAAGAGGGGTGGTTGTGGGAGGACGATCAGAGACCACTTTGAGTCTTCTAGGGGAACGTGGACACCGGAGCAGCGTACATCAGCGCTCGCGGTTTTGTAACAAACCTCATAAGTCTGCTTACTTTAAAAGGGGACAGGGACTCGTTTACCAGGAATGGTTTAATAATTTAGTGTGGTCTTAAACTAATCTATTTCAAGCACCCAGATGGTATTTTTATTGGGCAAAGGCTCCGATAATTGAATGGAAGAATTTACTCACCGCCTGCAGCTGAATGGCCGAGTATTCTAGGTATCGCGTCAACCTGGAAAACCGATAGCCAGGCTTTAGAATCTGGAATTTCTGGAAAAAAGATTTCACAAAAAGATTTTAAACTGCGAAATTGCCTTTCGAGTCTGTCTGTGCATTTGTGTCAGATGGTAATATAAGGGGGAAACACCTCTCCGATAATGTGAACATTTTGATGCTCTCTGTCAATGTGGATGTGTCCAGTTGTTATGGGACATTTAGAGACTGGATTTGTGCCACTGGACCAATTCTGGACCTGTACCACTGGACCCATTCTGGACCTGTACAACTGGACCCATTCTGGACATGTGCCACTGCATTTTTACCATCCCTCTAAATGTACTGGATTGTTTAAACAGTACAGGACTGTATTTCCCATTGAAATTAACTTAGCAGTCTCACTTACAAAGAGCAACTTACAGTAGTCACAGTTTTATACAACGGTCCCATATGGGAATCAAACCCATAACCATGGTGTTACTACTCACAACAAACTGAGCTTCATCGGCATCCTGCAAACGTATTAGTTTTTGTGCTTGAAAACCAGTATGAGGGGGTTTTAATATCCTGACACACAACACGCCAGGTTAGGAGGTTAAAGGTCAGAAATGCTTGTTCTGGAAAACAGGTAGGACAGAAGTACCTTCTCCAACCAATTAGGTCTCCAGATGTTCTACTCCATCCTGTCCTTACCTGCCCCGATCACACTTCAATATAACTCACGCACCGTCACCTGAAATAGAAAACACACACACACACACACGCACACACACAGAGGCTTAGGGGGAAGCACCATCGTGTCCCTGTCTCTCAAGTGTTTGTTTGCGTATGTTGAGTGTGTTTTCGCGCGGCCGTCCTCGTACGCATGCCTCTGGGCAAGTGGACCTAATCAAAAGGGTCAGACGGCATCTCCTTAAAACACCTGCCACCGTTGCCAACCACCCACTTCTCCCAACACCTCCTCATCAACTCTATCACACCGCTTCTACGACCTCACGTCACCACACGTCATACCTACTGCCTCGGAATGCCTCCAGTCCATTCCGGTCTGTCCTGGCTGTCACACACGGTCCTCATGATAGAGACGTCAGACATTAAAGAGATAGGAATATCGGATGGCTAGTTGGACGCAGACACTTTGCTGACCGAGGCGAGGGGCTAGCTGTGTGATGAACCCTGCTGGGGCTAGCTGTGTGATGAACCCCGCTGAGGCTAGCTGTGTGATGAACCCCGCTGAGGCTAGCTGTGAGATGAACCCCGCTGGGGCTAGCTGTGTGATGAACCCCGCTGGGGCTAGCTGTGTGATGAACCCCGCTGGGGCTAGCTGTGTGATGAACCCCGCTGGGGCTAGCTGTGTGATGAACCCCGCTGGGGCTAGCTGTGTGATGAACCCCGCTGGGGCTAGCTGTGTGATGAACCCGCTGGGGCTAGCTGTGTGATGAACCCAGCTGAGGCTAGCTGTGTGATGAACCCGCTGGGGCTAGCTGTGTGATGAACCCCGCTGGGGCTAGCTGTGTGATGAACCCCGCTGGGGCTAGCTGTGTGATGAACCCCGCTGGGGCTAGCTGTGTGATGAACCCCGCTGGGGCTAGCTGTGTGATGAACCCCGCTGAGGCTAGCTGTGTGATGAACCCCGCTGAGGCTAGCTGTGTGATGAACCCCGCTGGGGCTAGCCGTGCGAAATATTCTCTTAACCCAATCGCATCAGGGGTTTGTATAACATTGTATGAACGGGTGCCATGTCTTCACCCTGATGCTGAGGTTATCCAGCTGCGTTTGTTTCTCCGGCGTATCCATCTGCACAGGGAAATCAAACAATGGCCTACGCTGTTGCTCCATGTCTGGAGTTCCCGGGCTCCCTCCTGTGTTTGTTCCAGAGCGGTCCACTAGTCCCTAAATCCATCAACGGGTCGGCTTCAGCGGGTCGGAGCAACCCAGCGGCAGGGTCAAAAACAAACGGTACCAGCTGGGACCAAAGGAGGAAAACCCAGAGCAGGAATGGATGGGATCATATCCTGATTTCTTCTTCCCCCTATAAAGAACCACAGTAGCAGCTAAGGATGGAGAGGCAGACCATGCAGAAACAGAGAGCGAGAGAGAGAGAGAGAGAGAGAGAGAGAGGGTGAGAGAGAGAGTGAGAGAGAGAGAGAGAGAGAGAGAGAAAGAGAGAGAGAGAGAGAGAGAGAGAGAGAGAGAGAGGGAGAGAGAGAGAGAGAGAGAGAGTTTGAGTTTTAAAAACACTTTATTGAGTTCTACGAACTCACAACACCACAACTACAAACAAACACACAACATAAACAACAACACAAGAAACCCACAATTTAACAACACAACACTCTCTGAATGCCCCAGGTAGCCATGAAACACTCAGTGTCCCCAACCAGTTTCTCCAGTAGGCATTGTCCGCCCTAAGTCGTAGCACGTAGTTTGCATCACTCCCCAGATACTCATATGAGCCAATAAAGTCATTGGACACAGCACATGGTTGGTATAGGTTGTACATGGGTATCCAGTGTTTGTTCATGCGCTCCACGTCCTTTACCAGTACAGACTCTGTAAATGTTCTGTAGTTCCCAGTGACTACTTTAGCCTTAGTTTGGCCCTTTCTGTAGTGTCTGACAGTCTCCTTAGGCTTCAGGGAGGACAGGAAGAGCAGGTTCCTCTTGTGGCCCATCTCAATGTTGACCTTGTCCAGAGTGCCACTCAGGACTTTGCGGACCCTCTTGCAGGCTGTGTAGGCCACCTTGGTGGCATGATGGTAGAGAACACAGTGCTCATTGTTCAACAGGATGTGCTGCAGTATGCTCTTACTGACGATCACAGTAAACACCAGCAATACAGACAGCCCCATGGCATCTGCCTTTGCTAGTGTGGCACGCCCATTCAGCAGCATTGACCTTATCATTGTGAGTTTCTTACAGACAGACCACATAAAGTTGAATAAAAAATAGGGAAAAAACAGAAAATAGATATATGAAGGAACCCAAAACGGAGGAAACACCCAGTGAAGCCCACAACACATAACTACTTCATTTTCCTTCTTGCTTTCCCACAAGCACTACGACTTTTAGCTGCCGACACAGCCGTGACAATTTTCCTCAACCGGAAACGCTTTTTAGAGCTCAGCTCCTCCTCCCCCACTGTTTTCTGCAGCACCCTTGCAGACCTCGCAAACTTCTCCTCGTCAAAGTAGTTAGACAGTTTTACAGATTTCCCAAACGTTACATCCAGAAACTCATTCACTTCCTCAAGTGAGTAAAGGTCATCACCACCTCCTGCTGAGACTTCATCCGGGCCATCAGTGATGTCATCCTCCTGCTCTTCTCCCTCAGCAGCCAATGACTCCTGACTTCCCCCTGCCACACTCCAAAACACACCACCAGTCTTTTCACCACTACTACTACTACTACAGGGCACCTCTACAGTCTGGGAAACCAGAACCTCCTGGCCCTCCAACACACCACTAGTGCTAGCCATCTCCAGCACCACCCCACCACTACTACTGTATTTCCCTTCCACCACTACTACACCATCATTCACCACATTTTTAGCCTGTTGCCCATTTAAACCCTCACTAGCTACTACTAACAACTGAGCTGCCTGCTCATCCCGGTTTCCACTCAGGTCCACCTGCTGCACTACTGGCTCATCAGCCACCCGTACTAACTGGTACAGCCACCACAGGAGTCACTTGTACTCCACTTGTAGTCTTATCATTATGTGGGCACGCCTGACGTTTATGTCCGACATCCCCACATTCAAAACACCGTTGGCTGCCTGTACTGGCATACGCCACATACAGCCGGTCTTCATATTTAACTTTGAATGATAACTCCAAAGTCTGTTCAGGTGAGTCAAGGAACATAAATACCTGTCGCCTAAACGACATTACTCTCTTTAGGTCCGGGTGTTTACACCCCAGAGGGACCATTTTAAGTGAACTGGCGAACTTGCCATATCGCGCTAATTCGCGAGTTAACAATTCATCTTGGATGAATGGAGGCACGTTGGAAATTGTAACCCGCGTTGACGGCGCATACAGCGGGTTACCTGATACAACATCCCGTTTATCAGCACACCGTGCTCAACCAGTATATGCACCAGGCGTTCCTCCTTTAAAAACACCACCACTGCCTTATTCATACGGGATGCAGACGATACATAATCAAATCCTACCTTTTCCCCAACGGCGACCAGAACTTCCTCCACCGTGATAGTTGCGTCTGTAACGCACCTTAATCCATGCCGCAACGACAAGGACGGCGTCCCCAACCGGGTCGCCATCCCAACACTCTACGGTAATCTCCAAGAGAATAACCCTCCAAAGTCACGAAAAAAGAAAACTTAAGGAAGAAATCAAATCCCAAAGAACAACGCTAACAAACAAAAAGTTTGTTAGCAGTTAGCACTCTCCAGCACACACGCTCCCAGCACACACCCACACTCCCAGCATGCAGTGAGAGAGAGAGAGAGGGAGAGAGAGAGAGAGAGAGAGAGAGAGAGGGAGAGAGAGAGAGAGAGAGAGAGAGAGAGAGAGAGAGAGAGAGAGAGGGGGGAGAGAGAGGGAGAGAGAGAGAGGGAGAGAGAGAGAGAGGGAGAGAGAGAGAGGGAGAGAGAGGAGAGAGAGAGAGAGAGAGGGAGAGAGGGAGAGAGAGAGAGAGAGAGAGAGAGAGAGAGAGAGAGAGAGAGAGACAGGAATGTGGCGCCCAAAACTCCTTGTTCTGGCCAAACACCACGCCGAAGCCACAAAGATCCCTATTTTCCATCAGCAATTACTGTATCTGACCCACGCTGGAGATGAATCATTTGCAAATATAATTTGCCTCATGTATTACAGTCTACGTTTCAGTGGGCTGCATTGGCACTAGCCTGGGGGTCAACAGGAAGTAGCAACACAGGAACCCGAATGTGTGAATAAATATTTTAGCAACACCTCACTCTAAGGCAGATACATTTCTGTTTTAAGGTAGATTTCCAGCAAGTGAGGACATTTCATTAGGGTAGGGGTTGTTTGTGAGAAGAAAATGAATCCAACTGGTCGTTTCTGACCAAACTCAGTGTGTCATCTCGTTCTTTGAAAGAATCCCGTAGATGACCGCTCAAATTGTGTTAGCATCCCCAGTGTATGTCCAGACTTCGGCTTAGTGGGCTACTATAGGCCCACAGTGTGTGGCCGGTCAATCAAGGCGTTTAACGGGACAGGATCCAGTCATATTCACATCACAACGACAGATGATTGGGGAAAGGGCCCCGTGAGTGAGGGCCCCTGTGTGTGTCATAGCTCATCCACTAGGAAGATGCCAGCGCGTCAAAGGGAAGAGAACTGATTGAACAGGCGTCTACTAACCTTACACTCATTCCATTTAATGGGAGTAACCCCTTATACGCCACAGCCATGCACATGAAGAGTTAGCCGTCAGTAACACCTTAAAGTCATGGTCGGGGTACATTTAGTCAAATTGCAATATGCAGATAACAATTGAAAAACAGTAAATGATGAAAAAAAGAAATTACATTATTATTTTTTTTTCTTTTATTTAGTATATTCTGCCGATAAAAACATGAATGTAGAATTTCTATTGGTGTGTTTTGGGCCTATTAAATATGTAAACTTCGATCACCTTTAACTCTTTTATTTCTATTGATCAAGTCACTATCTTACCACTTCTATGATTAGCTAATATTTATGGACCAATTATTTCCAGTTTACTGCAAAATAATGATTGCATTGAAATGGAATTACCAGTTGTCAGTGGTGTAGGTTAAGCTCATTAAGTTCCTAATACCAAAATACAATGACAAGTGGTCCAACCCATATGCACAAATACACACACACACACATCTGAAACATTATGTTATTGGAGGTAAGGTCATTACAATTGGACCCTGGAGAAATTAAATTAGTTTACAATGGCCTCAGACAACATGGCAATGGACGAGGTAATCAGCAAGTTTGCTGTAACCAACACTCAACCGTGTGTGTCTTTAAGTGGGATTCTCTTCCACCTGGGGTGATATAGGAGGGTGATATAGGGGGGTGATATATGGGGGTGATATGTGAGGGTGATATGGGAGGGTGATATAGAAGGGTCATATAGGGGGTGACATAGGGGAGTCATATATGAGGGTGATATTATAGCAGGGTGATATAGGAGGGTGATATGGGAGGGTGTTATTATAGAGGGTGATAGTATAGGAGGTTGATATTATAGGAGGGTGATATAGGGGGGTGATATTATAGGAGGGTGATATAGGATGGTGATATAGGGGGTGATATTATAGGAGGGGGAAATTATAGGAGGGTGATATAGGATGGTGATATTATAGAAGGGTGATATAGGAGGGTGATATTATAGGAGGGTGATATAGGAGGGTGATATTATAGGGGGTGATATAGGAGGGTGATATTATAGGGGGGTGATATTATAGGAGGGTGATATAGGAGGGTGATATACGGGGGTAAAATTATAGGAGGGTGATATAGGGGTAAATATTATAGGAGGGTGATATAGGAGGGTGATATAGGGGGGTGATATTATAGGAGGGTAATATAGGAGGGGTGATATGGGAGGTTGATATTATAGGAGGGTGATATTATAGGAGGGTGATATAGGAGAGTGATATATGAGGGTGATATTATAGGAGGGTGATATTATAGGAGGGTGATATAGGGGGGTGATATTATAGGAGGGGTCGGAATGAGTGACGCTGGTGTTGCAGCCATGCGCTCTGGTGCTGAGCTGAGAAACGCTCTTCACCTGCGGATGAGCGAGCGGAGGAAGTCGGGACGGGCTTTCCACTTTCCGAAGAGCTTACCGCCGCAAGTGCGGAACACAGGGGGACATACCAGCCGCCACACCGCGGGGAAATTAGCACATTGCCAGAGAAGATACACGGGTGTTGTCGCCGTATCCAGCTGAAGCAGACACCGCTCACTCGCCACGATGAATCCGGGCTTTGCGCTCCTGCTGCCGGTACAACTGGCCACGTTCTGGGTGAGATTCTCTATGTAACGGTTACATTATGGAAGTGTTGGGCTCCACTGCAGCAGACACCGGTGCAGAGTTATCAGTCATGTGATGTTTGGTTTATCTGGAACTTAACGCTTCTTTTATTTCGACTTGTGCTACTTCTCCCGCACATGTGATTCATTTGCACACATTTCATTGTATTGTATTATGTACCGTGGACATCAGCATATAGCCATACTGAACCGCAAATGGTTAACTTCTAGATGATGTGCTCCTCGGCAAATATACAGTGCATTACATTTCCCTCGTTACATCCCGAGATGTATAGAAATACTAGGCTAGATGTTATACGTGTCGTTACCCCACCAAGTGTTGGTGCTCGGTGATAACCTATAGGCACCGCGTTAACGTCCCCAACTCTCTCTGCGTACAGCCGGCAGGGCGCAGTAGCTCCCCCCGCATGTAAGCTGCTGTGTCCGACGGGGGGGATCCACGGTGCCCGGAGTTCCATCGGCACTAAAAGGCAACGATGAATTTATCTTGGGCATTTACGAGTTATTACAGTCATTATGTACAGGAATGTACACGCATTACCATATAGAGGACAGGTCTGAAGTTATACTAACGGAGATATACGGAAATGTATCTAGTGTGTCCTAACTGTTAAAGACTGCAAAGAGAAACGCCACAACCGCACCCTGTGTGTGTGTGTTAGTGTATGTATGTGTGTGTGTGTGTGTGTGTGTGTGTGTAAACACATGTCAAATTAAATCCCAATGCCACCTAGTATTGTTAGTATCCGGATTCACAGTTAGGAGTGAGAACATGAAGCTGATATTAGTAATGCAGTCTCCCTGTTTTCCAGTCTCTTTTGGAAGTGGAGGGCTGCCCTGTACACCCTGTACACCCTTTCCACTTAGGACCACCAAAAGGAACCTGCAAGCGATCGTTATCAACAAATACAATCGAGCCCAGGCGTCGGTCGATCTGCCGTTGTGTTTTCTTTACGCTTGCAACAAATATACAGTACACCGTTTTAGCACATTACAGATGTCTTACTAAATGCTAAGAAGTCAATGAAGCACATTTGGTCAATTCTGTTTGACCTACAAAGTGGTTGTTTAAACACAACCACTAGATTGAAATAGTGTGGGGAAGAGATCTGGTAGAGAAGCGTTGCAGCCAGCAAGACAATTGTGTGTGTGTGTGTGTGTGTGTCAGTGACTGTTTGTGTGTGTGTGTGTGTGTGTGTGGCAGTGACTGTTTGTGTGTGTGTGTGTGTGTGTGGCAGTGACTGTTTGTGTGTGCGTGTGTGTGTGTGGCAGTGACTGTTTGTGTTTGTGTGTGTGTGTGTGTGTGTGTGTGTGGCAGTGACTGTTTGTGTGTGTGTGTGTGTGGCAGTGACTGTTTGTGTGTGTTTGTGTGTCTGTGTGTGCTCTAACATATACGTTGTTCACATATTCTCTTGTCTTATTCATTCCACCCGCACACAATCTGAACGAACAGTGAATGAGAGGATCGCCCAAACATGACCTATCCCCTTGTGACTACTCGAAGAGTACAACGTTGCCTTGATATTTGCTGCCGTACCAATTGTGCTTCGCCCTAATGCGCTAGAGCGCCGCATTCACAAGCCCAAATCGTGGTAGGGAAGCAACGGCCATCACTCTATCTCCCCTGCTATGTGTCTTCTGCAGAGTGCATAAATAGTTTCCTTCTACTTTCAGTAGCGAGGGGCATTAGCCAGCTCAATAGAATCCATGTTTCTAAATTTCTCACCCTGTATTCTCCCTCCTCATGCAGGCGTGTACTGGGGAGTCCACAGGGCCCTGCAGACCGGGTTTCTCCCAAACATCTTACTCTTGGCTAATTCCAAGGGATGTACTGCAAGGCCAGAACATACTCAAAGGTAAGCTCTCTAATGAGGCTTTCACTAATTTTACCCGGTGGAGAACAAGATGCACGCGTACATGTCGTTCCTTGTGTTCAGGTGAAAGGAAAGCAATTTGATGGGGGTTGCTTCTGGTTAGCGTGACGGGTGGTGGTGGTGACGGGTGGTGGTGGTGACGGGTGGTGGTGGTGACGGGTGGTGGTGGTGACGGGTGGTGGTGGTGACGGGTGGTGGTGGTGACGGGTGGTGGTGGTGGTGGCGGGTGGTGGCGGTGGTGGTGATGGGTGGTGGTGGTGACGGGTGGTGGTGGTGACGGGTGGTGGTGGTGACGGGTGGTGGTGACAGGTGGCGGTGGTGACGGGCGGTGGTGGTGATGGGCGGTGGCGGGCGGTGTTGGTGACGGGCGGTGTTGGGCGGGTGGTGGTGACGGGCGGTGGTGGTGACGGGCGGTGGTGGTGACGGGCGGTGGTGGTGACGGGCGGTGGTGGTGACGGGCGGTGGTGGTGACGGGCGGTGGTGGTGACGGGCGGTGGTGGTGACGGGCGGTGATGGTGACGGGGGGTGGT
The DNA here is from genome assembly GCA_029465975.1 of Dallia pectoralis. Taxonomy (NCBI): domain Eukaryota; kingdom Metazoa; phylum Chordata; class Actinopteri; order Esociformes; family Umbridae; genus Dallia; species Dallia pectoralis. The sequence continues at coordinate 10,754,160 of CM055728.1, read as the reverse complement.
GGTGACGGGCGGTGGTGTGAGGCGGTGGTGGTGACGGGCGGTGGTGACGGGGGTGGTGGTGACGGGCGGTGGTGGCGGGCAGTGGTGGTGACGGGTGGAGACGTGTGAGATTTTATGCGATTACATGATTGACCAAATTAGCTACATTAATTGCTTGAATGCGACCGACACACACTTAGTAAGCCAGAATGTGTCGAGATGTTATTTCTTGTTCCCTGGACGTCAGCTGTCTGCCGTGCGTGTGTTTATATATATATATATATATATATATATATATACACACACTTGAAAGTAAATGTTTCACGCAGGTTGTGATCGTGGCGATGAACTCCCTCATCAACGTCCGTCATCACCGTCGTCGTTCATCCTCATCGCGAGAACTCTTCTACCTCACTCTGATCCTTTTGTTGGTCTCGACTTTTAGCCGTTCCTGCAATTACTCTGTGAACCAACTTGGTTTGTACAGCCGATAGTGCAGGAAATACAATCGACGTCCTGTGTCTGATCGTGCAGCACTCCTGCCAATGTAGGCTAACCAGCATCCTCTATTGATTCCAATGGTTTTTCCTCATAGCGCCGCTAAGCTGCATTGTTCTGCTGGGGCTTCACAATAGCTCTTTTGTGGGTCGGCCTGCTGTAGCTCAGACAGCTGCACTGTATATATATATATATATATCTGTCTCTCTCGGTCTGGGCCGGCTGAATTAGCTGGGTCCTGTCTCCGATACACACTTGGTTGTACTTTAGGCATACTAAAATAGATATCATTTTTCATGTCTGATTAAATAAAAGATTACGAGTGGCAAAAACACCCCAGTTTTTGCCACTCGTAATCTTTTATTCTGTGATGAATCAATTACGTTAAAGTAAAGCGTGGTTGTACCGTTTAGTGTGTATTATGGTTGGAATCTGAGCATTTGGGGTGCTTGGTTAATGCAGGATTAACTCTGTGGTGTTATGAATGTGTTGTTGAGTTTAATGTTGGTGTGTGCGTGTTGTAGCTGGCGATCACAGCGCGAGTCTGGTAGATATGAGCTCTCTGGTCTAGACTCTAGTATTGGCAACTAAAAAGGAGAGGAAGAGCTTTTCTTTTCTCTTCTTGTTCAGCAGGCTGCAGTAATGCCATCAGGCCAGCAGGGGGTGGTAACGCAGCCATAAACAATCACTGAGTCAGCCATCACTGCTACAGGCTCAACATACCTGCCATTAAATGCTGAGGCCTGAAACACAGCTGGTTTACACAATTATGTTATGTACCTTTTTCAAATTGTATGAATGCTGTTATTTGTACCTACCAAAACCCTACAGCCAACATTACAGAACAATTTGAATAGGTCGTTTTAAGATTTTAGAAATGTTCTAGAAGGTTTTGGATCAGCTCCTGACACATTTCGGGCTTCTAATTGTACTGTTACTGGAACTACCAAAATGTTCTGATATCGTTGGTATACGTTGTTTGGGAGAAAGAACTAAGGATGAAAAACAGAGTTCCAGCTCCAGCAGAAAGGTTCTGGTCTGTACTAGTTTACTGCGTCATGTGTCGGTAAAGAGTAGGTTAGTGTCCAGATCCTCCACCAGCCCTGGGTAGTGTCCAGATCCTCCACCAGCCCTGGGTAGTGTCCAGATCCTCCACCAGCCCTGGGTAGTGTCCAGATCCTCCACCAGCCCTGGGTAGTGTCCAGATCCTCCACCAGCCCTGGGTAGTGTCCAGATCCTCCACCAGCCCTGGGTAGTGTCCAGATCCTCCACCAGCCCTGGGTAGTGTCCAGATCCTCCACCAGCCCTGGGTAGTGTCCAGATCCTCCACCAGCCCTGGGTAGTGTCCAGATCCTCCACCAGCCCTGGGTAGTGTCCAGATCCTCCACCAGCCCTGGGTAGTGTCCAGATCCTCCACCAGCCCTGGGTAGTGTCCAGATCCTCCACCAGCCCTGGGTAGTGTCCAGATCCTCCACCAGCCCTGGGTAGTGTCCAGATCCTCCACCAGCCCTGGGTAGTGTCCAGATCCTCCACCAGCCCTGGGTAGTGTCCAGATCCTCCACCAGCCCTGGGTAGTGTCCAGATCCTCCACCAGCCCTGGGTAGTGTCCAGATCCTCCACCAGCCCTGGGTAGTGTCCAGATCCTCCACCAGCCCTGGGTAGTGTCCAGATCCTCCACCAGCCCTGGGTAGTGTCCAGATCCTCCACCAGCCCTGGGTAGTGTCCAGATCCTCCACCAGCCCTGGGTAGTGTCCAGATCCTCCACCAGCCCTGGGTAGTGTCCAGATCCTCCACCAGTATCAAGGGGAGCGACACGGGGAACTGAGTGGTCTCGGCACTATTGCTCTCCTGGCTGTTATGCTATTTTGTTGTATCCTGCGTCATTCCTGAGGCAGAACGGAATTCGTCTTTTTGAATGCAGATGTTGTGAAGTAAAAAACGTCTTTATTTATACTTTATTCCTTTGATAAACCCAGTTATAAAAATCTTCCATTGCAAACTTGGGAATATGTTGGAACTGCAATAGGCAATTAAACAAGCCAAAATAAATGCTATATGTATTTGTTAACTGAGTTGGAGGCGAGGCATCATGACTTAATGGTCTCTTTTTGTGTTGTTATCCCGGTATTTTGTGCTTTATTAGACAGAAAAGTGGTGGAAGTGAGAGACAATATTTTTTGCTGATTGTGCAGTGATAAATTTCCAGTGTAGTCCATATGATTGGCATGATTTTGTTTGCAGTTATGTCACATTCTGTCAACAGCACTGTAATTATTACCCTCTGTGCTACACATTTGTATTTAAAAAAAAATCTACTCCAATTTTTACACGTTCACAAGTACACTTGTTGGTAATGACCCATTTATGCCACTAATTGGTTAAATCAATTTGCAGCCTCATAAAAGTTTACAAAAGCGTTTGGTGTTAGCTGGGTAAGCGTGTGTTTCTGCTGTTTGCTAAATCCGTCTCCTACACTTTTCTGCGCTCACATCTGCAAATGGCCGCGAGAGAAAGTATAAGAAAATCCCATAGGTAATGTTTGGCGAATGCTAGAAAAATCTGTCAATTCTGTCTAAATGTTTGACAGAAATTTTTTGAAATTGGGCGTTAGAATAACCCCAGACTCATTTTCCTCGACTGTATAAGACATTTAATCCATACAAACCCTGCAATCCATCATGGGCGAGTGTAGAGGCCGTTACCGTTTTACTTATCTGACGTTGATGGCTTCTGATATTTTCTAGGGTCCTGTAGAAGTCACATCTTCATAACCTTCAGGTCACAGCTAGAGGAGAGTGTACACACACACACACACACACACACACACACAGAATGATTTACAAGGCTTGAGAGGTTGATTTATTATTAGTAAGGGTGTCGGCGACCAAAGGCTGGAAAGCTCCTCTGGAAATACTTCAATAATAACGTTGTTTAACCCAAAACCGTCAAGCAGGGCAAGGAGTAATGACACAGACAGACACACAGACACACACACACTCACACAGACTGACGTTAGGCAAGGGCAGCGGTAATGTGAGAGACAGAACTAGGGCCAAGATGGTGGTGTCTGAGCCTGGAGACGCTGAGAGGGACAGAGAGTGGGTCTCAGGGGAGGTTGGGAGGGAGAGAGACAGAGCGGGTGACAGAGAGGGGGTGGCAGAGAGAGGGACAGAGAGAGGGACGACAGAGAGGGGGTGACAGGGAGAAGGACAGAGCGGGTGACAGAGAGGGGGTGAAAGGGAGAGACAGAGAGAGGGATGACAGAGAGGGGATGACAGAGAGAGGGGTGGCAGAGAGGGGGTGGCAGAGGGGGTGGCAGAGAGGGATGACAGAGAGGGGGTGGCAGAGAGGGGGTGGCAGAGAGGGGGTGGCAGAGAGGGGGTGACAGAGAGGGGGTGACAGAGAGGGGGTGACAGAGAGGGGGTGACAGAAGCTATACAGTCTAGGTAGTGGACTGTATAATGTATAATGGTGGACTGCTTCTTTAAGCTATACAGTCTAGGTAGTGGACTGTATAATGTATAATGGTGGACTGCTTCTTTAAGCTATACAGTCTAGGTAGTGGACTGTATAATGTATAATGGTGGACTGCTTCTTTAAGCTATACAGTCTAGGTAGTGGACTGTATAATGTATAATGGTGGACTGCTTCTTTAAGCTATACAGTCTAGGTAGTGGACTGTATAATGTATAATGGTGGACTGCTTCTTTAAGCTATACAGTCTAGGTAGTGGACTGTATAATGTATAATGGTGGACTGCTTCTTTAAGCTATACAGTCTAGGTAGTGGACTGTATAATGTATAATGGTGGACTGCTTCTTTAAGCTATACAGTCTAGGTAGTGGACTGTATAATGTATAATGGTGGACTGCTTCTTTAAGCTATACAGTCTAGGTAGTGGACTGTATAATGTATAATGGTGGACTGCTTCTTTTAGCTATACAGTCTAGGTAGTGGACTGTATAATGTATAATGGTGGACTGCTTCTTTTAGCTATACAGTCTAGGTAGTGGACTGTATAATGTATAATGGTGGACTGCTTCTTTTAGCTATACAGTCTAGGTAGTGGACTGTATAATGTATAATGGTGGACTGCTTCTTTAAGCTATACAGTCTAGGTAGTGGACTGTATAATGTATAATGGTGGACTGCTTCTTTAAGCTATACAGTCTAGGTAGTGGACTGTATAATGTATAATGGTGGACTGCTTCTTTAAGCTATACAGTCTAGGTAGTGGACTGTATAATGTATAATGGTGGACTGCTTCTTTAAGCTGTTAGACCTCTCAGCCCAAGTAACGTTGGCGCTTGGAGGAAATTAGATCAGAGGGCGGGCGATGGGTCACGAGGTCCTCCCCGGGGGAATTGTTAGAAACTAAGGAGGTCCAGATGCCCCGCTGTGTTTGGCCTTTATTACTGTACTCTCAGACACGACAGGCTGCAGCACCGCTCCACCTGGTTAACATCAGGGCAGCTTTTTTTGACACGCCTAGTTGCCACAGACCCGAAATGTCACACCATCACCTCATCTCCATGTCTCTGGGAATTGTGTTCACATCCGTTTGGAATAGGTGATGTCCTCTTGTTGAGTTAAAGCTGTTTCCCAATTGTGGTTCTGAGTTCTGTTCTCTAATGGAGGTTTAATATTTAGCAAGTAAGCAAGCACATTTTTTTCATATAGCACAATTTGTAAATAAAAGCATTTCAATGTGTTTTACAAAGAATATACAGACAAATATATAATATACATGCATTTCTATTCATCCTTATTGAATTGCAGTTTATTGTAATCAGAAGGGTTCTTTCATTGTGTTTTGAGTGCTTTTTATTCAAGCTGCTCATCCAGTGTCGGTGGGTTGTGGTGTGTTGTGGTGGGGTGGGTTGTGATGTGTTGGGTTGTGATGTGTTGGGTTTTGGTGTGGTGGGTTGTGGTTTGGTGTGGTGGGTTGTGATGTGGTGGGGTGTGGTGGGGTGTGGTGGGGTGTGGTGTGGGTTGTGGTGTGGTGGGTTGAGTTGTTGTGGTGTGGTGAATGGTGGTGGGTTGTGTTGTGGTGTGGTGGGTTGTGTTGGGTGTGTTGGGTGAGTTGTGTCAGGTTGTAGTGGGGTGTGTTGGGTTGTGGTGGGGTGTGGTGGGTTGTGTTGGGTTGTTGTTTGGTGGAGTGTGGTGTGTTGGGTTGTATTGGGGTGTGGTGGGTTGTATTGGGGTGTGGTGGGTTGTGTTGGGTTGTATTGGGGTGTGGTGGGTTGTGTTGGGTTATGTTGGGTTGTATTGGGGTGTGGTGGGTTGTATTGGGGTGTGGTGGGTTGTGTTGGGTTATGTTGGGTTGTAGTGGGTTGTGTTGGGTTATGTTGGGTTATGTTGGGTTGTATTGGGGTGTGGTGGGTTATGTTGGGTTGTATTGGGGTGTGGTGGGTTGTGTTGGGTTATGTTGGGTTATGTTGGGTTGTATTGGGGTGTGTTGGGGTGTTTTGGCTGGAGAGTGGATTGAACCAGACAAACAGAGCTTCCTGGTGTCACTTCATCCTACATGTTCTGTCTCCCTCCTACTGCTGTAATGAGAGACACGCTGTGTGGTTTCAGCCAGGGGACCCGATGAGGTTGACCTTGAGCTTTGTTTGGGTTGGTGATGGCTCCGGCAGCCGCTTGTTTCGTGTGTGTGTGTGTGTGTGTGTGCACTTCACATCTCTGACCTCGAAAACCCCTCTATTCATATTTCATAACAAAGTCTGTGTAATCCACACGTTGACAGAGTGTGCCTGTTGGGTAAACCGGGGTCTGGGGCCAGACACCTGACGAGACCCAACAAATGGATCTGACCCTGCCCCTCCCTGCCCCTCCCTGCCCCCGGAATTAAGGTCAGTGCCAGGCTGCACGTGCACGCCTACATGCGCACGCGCCTATTCACCGACTGACCTGCACAGCCATGGTCTCTCACAACGTTTTTCATTAATTATCTTATCTATCCGCGACCCTATGGCTGTGTTGAGTGCTGGTGAACAGGGAGGCTGGTTTATGTTGGGGTTCAGGCAGTGTCCCCCTGACCCAATCCGCCCCCAACCCCCCCCGCCCACTCATCCTCCTACCCAACTGCTAACGCCGCCTGCTGTGTCGTATCGGCGGGACATTCCCACGCTGAGTTGCCCGCTCAGGGCAATCCTCCGCTCAGGCCAAGCCTTTGACACCGGGCCATTTGGGTCTTTTGCATTCAGAATAAAGCAAATTAATTTGAGCGGCGTTTTCTCCAGGATAATAGCTCCTAACTTCGCTGTCAGGTTGCATTCTGAAAACCACTCTGTGACTGGTCTTTTTGCGCCAGGGTCTGATAGGTACTGTAAGCACACTAATAAACCTGGCGTACACCTAATTAATAGTTACGCTGTTACGGTGAGATTTGAAATTCGTTTTGAAAACAGTTTTCCAGAATTCTCTCTTTTGCAACCAATTCTTGGCACACAGACCAGACATACAATGTATAGAGGCGTCTACTGAATTTGTGACTGAAAGAGCAGATGGTTAAGCCCAAGTCAACTGAAGACAGATCAATAAAATGTATCCTCCTATAAATAATGTTTGACAGTTACCTGCTTTTACACCTCTAAAAACCTTGCCGTCACAGAAATCTTCTGACCCAGTGATCTTGCCACCACATTTTGGCTCTTCTTAAAGTCACCCGGGTCTTTCCTCTACATTTCTCTTTCCAAGACATTCACTATGAGAGCAGATTTTTCGCTGACCATCTAATGCACCCGGTCCTTGACATGTGCCCTTGTTAGGAGATGATCAATGTTCTTCTTCATGATGTTTTGCCACATCAGTATAAGTTACAGGTCTCTTTGAACAACAGGAGTCTTTATGAAACATGGTTTCATACAGCAGGTAACGTGTGGTTCTCTTTTATTACCTCCATCTCAAACAGCTTTTGATTTCCTATTAACAACTCTTCTACTAAATCTATATGCAGGACAAACACATGAATACAGGCCTTGGTGGTTCTATTACTCATTAGAGACCACCTCACCACATGAATACAGACCTTGGTGGTTCTATTACTCATTAGAGACCACCTCACCACATGAATACAGACCTTGGTGGTTCTATTACTCATTAGAGACCACCTCACCACATGAATACAGGCCTTGGTGGTTCTATTACTCATTAGAGACCACCTCACCACATGAATACAGGCCTTGGTGGTTCTATTACTCATTAGAGACCACCTCACCACAAGAATACAGGCCTTGGTGGTTCTATTACTCATTAGAGACCACCTCACCACAAGAATACAGACCTTGGTGGTTCTATTACTCATTAGAGACCACCTCACCACATGAATACAGGCCTTGGTGGTTCTATTACTCATTAGAGACCACCTCACCACAAGAATACAGACCTTGGTGGTTCTATTACTCATTAGAGACCACCTCACCACAAGAATACAGACCTTGGTGGTTCTATTACTCATTAGAGACCACCTCACCACAAGAATACAGACCTTGGTGGTTCTATTACTCATTAGAAACCAGCTCACCATGAGAATACAGGCCTTGGTGGTTCTATTACTCATTAGAGAGCAGCTCACCATGAGAATACAGGCCTTGGTGGTTCTATTACTCATTAGAGACCAGCTCACCATGAGAATACAGGCCTTGGTGGTTCTATTACTCATTAGAGACCAGCTCACCATGAGAATACAGGCCTTGGTGGTTCTATTACTCATTAGAGACCAGCTCACCATGAGAATACAGGCCTTGGTGGTTCTATTACTCATTAGAGACCAGCTCACTATGAGAATGCAGGTCTTGGTGGTTCTATTACTCATTAGAGACCAGCTCACCACAAGAATACAGACCTTGGTGGTTCTATTACTCATTAGAGACCAGCTCACCATGAGAATACAGGCCTTGGTGGTTCTATTACTCATTAGAGAGCAGCTCACCATGAGAATACAGGCCTTGGTGGTTCTATTACTCATTAGAGACCAGCTCACCATGAGAATACAGGCCTTGGTGGTTCTATTACTCATTAGAGACCAGCTCACCATGAGAATACAGGCATTGGTGGTTCTATTACTCATTAGAGACCAGCTCACCATGAGAATACAGGCCTTGGTGGTTCTATTACTCATTAGAGACCAGCTCACTATGAGAATGCAGGTCTTGGTGGTTCTATTAGAGACCAGGTCACCACAAGAATACAGGCCTTGGTGGTTCTATTACTCATTAGAGACCAGCTCACTATGAGAATGCAGGTCTTGGTGGTTCTATTAGAGACCAGCTCACCACAAGAATACAGGCCTTGGTGGTTCTATTACTCATTAGAGACCAGCTCACCATGAGAATACAGGCCTTGGTGGTTCTATTACTCATTAGAGAGCAGCTCACCATGAGAATACAGGCCTTGGTGGTTCTATTACTCATTAGAGACCAGCTCACCATGAGAATACAGGCCTTGGTGGTTCTATTACTCATTAGAGACCAGCTCACCATGAGAATACAGGCCTTGGTGGTTCTATTACTCATTAGAGACCAGCTCACCATGAGAATACAGGCCTTGGTGGTTCTATTACTCATTAGAGACCAGCTCACCATGAGAATACAGGCCTTGGTGGTTCTATTACTCATTAGAGACCACCTCACTATGAGAATGCAGGTCTTGGTGGTTCTATTAGAGACCAGGTCACCACAAGAATACAGGCCTTGGTGGTTCTATTACTCATTAGAGACCAGCTCACCACAAGAATACAGACCTTGGTGGTTCTATTACTCATTAGAGACCAGCTCACCATGAGAATACAGACCTTGGTGGTTCTATTACTCATTAGAGACCAGCTCACCATGAGAATACAGGCCTTGGTGGTTTCTTTTACTCATTAGAGACCACCTCACTATGAGAATGCAGGTCTTGGTGGTTCTATTAGAGACCAGCTCACCACAAGAATACAGGCCTTGGTGGTTCTATTACTCATTAGAGACCAGCTCACCATGAGAATACAGGCCTTGGTGGTTCTATTACTCATTAGAGACCAGCTCACCATGAGAATACAGGCCTTGGTGGTTCTATTACTCATTAGAGACCACCTCACCATGAGAATACAGGCCTTGGTGGTTCTATTACTCATTAGAGACCAGCTCACCATGAGAATACAGGCCTTGGTGGTTCTATTACTCATTAGAGACCAGCTCACCATGAGAATACAGGCCTTGGTGGTTCTATCACTTAATGTGACCTGATGCATTGTTTTGGACTCTTGCTCCATCTGTTTTAGCTATTCACAGATAACTCAGCTTTGCGGACAGATCCGCTCTCTGTGGTCGTTAATGAGAATGATGGACTGTAGCACTGCAGTTTGCTGGAGTTTAGCGATGATGACACAGCAACCATACTGGGGTCCCGGTTTATACCCGGCTGGGGCAGGTGTTAGTGCTCCCTCGGGAGGACGATCGAAATCGCCAGCCGACAGAAATGACAGAACGTGTAACTTTAGCCATGATGTATGTGTGGGGGGGTTCCATGGGGAAGCCTCCAGAGTTCCTATAGAGGCTCGTTGAGATGTGGAGATGAGTTAAGCATATGGAACATGCTTGTTTGGCCTGTTAAGGTCCAGACGCCAGAGGGTTATGAGCTTGGGAGGACATGATGACACCAGCAGGGAATTTATTTGGTGGAGTAGAGAGAGGGAGGGAGGGAGAGAGGGAGGGAGGGAGAGAGGAGGGAGGAGAGAGAGGAGAGAGAGAATGTGTAAGTGCTATTGTCTACATGACCACGTTTCTGTTGGTGTGTGTGTCTGTGTGTGTCTGTGTCTGTGTGTGTGTGTAAGAGCTATTGTCTACACGACCACGTTTCTGTTGGTGTGTGTGTCTGTGTGTGTGTGTCTGTGTGTCTGTGTGTGTCTGTGTGTGTGTAAGTGCTGTTGTCTACACGACCACGTTTCTGTTGGTGTGTGTATGTGTACCTCAGTGGGCAGGGGTCCCTACTCCTAGCCTCTGTGGAGGTGAGCAATCCACCAGTGCCTGCGAGGCTTCTCTGTACCAGGTCATTAGAAAGGCATCCTGCAGGTTCCAGAGAACAGAGCAAGCAGGTGGAAAGCATTATTTTTTTAATGAGATTTTCAACATCTTTTGGCTTGGTCCCGGGAGAGGGGTGGGGGGGGCGAGAGAGAGAGAGAGAGGGGGCAGGCCTAAACTGGGTTCATCCCATGCATGTGGTGCATCTGCATGGTGTTTGGGAACCGTGCATCGCTGTCCTATGCTAGATTAATTACGAAACCTCCTGGATGGTGCCTTGTGTCTTATGAGTCCTGGAGGACTGAGGTCATGACCATCTTGAATGTCTTTAAGCCGTTCCAGAGTCTCCGAAGCACACGGATGGGTTTATCGTATGTACTTCTCCTAGACGTCACCATGATGACGGATCTGTTGACACACGATGCACTGTGCACACACTCGCGTATTCACACAGGCGTGCCCTGTTCAGCGTTTTGTGTTAGTGCAGGTGTGTCTTGGGAGAGGTGTGTTGGGATTGATACCGGGTGTGTTCTGTGTCTGTGCGGGTGTGTGCGTGTCTGTGTGTGGGCGACGGGAATACGGGAACTTCTCGTGGCCCCGGCAGATTAGCCGTATTCAGTGGTGGCGTTAAGCTGTCCCTGCTGTCTAGGCTGTAATGGTTTTGTTGTCCCGAGGTGCCGGTGAGCCTCCCACACTGGACCTGGACGGGTTTTCCGTTCGGAATAGTCAAGACAGACAGGGATTACGCCAGCAGGATAACGATAAGCTCAAAGGCTGTTTTCTATTTCCTCCCGACCATATCCTTCAGCAAGCCTGCACTTACAGAAAAAGGAGAAATATGTTCCTCTCAACACGAGAGATAGAGCAGAAGAGGCCAGGGATAAAGCTTTATATCCTAGAGCAAACATACTGTTCCTCATTCAGTATTCTCTTCACGTGACGTACAAAGACACACAAGCCAACATGCACAAATCCCTGGCTCAGCCCCACCCCTCCATGGTCCAGACCCTCCCCTCCTTGGCCTAGCTCCTCCCACGGTTGGCACAGCACCTCCCTTGCACTGTTTGGCCTCGGCAACATTTTAATGGGATACTAACTAATTGAGTTTGAATTAAAAAAACAACACATTGTGAAACAGGCCATGGAAGTGATGATTCAGCCTTTACTGTTAGCTCCATCAACACTCTGAGACACGCTGAACGAGAGAAAGGGGTGGAGGAAAGTAAAGGCAGAGAAGTAGGAGAGAGCGACAAAGCGAGAGACTGAGTGACTGAGAGAGATTAAGGACATGGGAGGGAGGGAATGCAGCGAAAGGGAATTATGTAGTTGCAATCTAATGAAATTCTCTATCCATAACTTTTTACCTTTCGATTCACTAGGCAAATAAAACATTCATGAGTTCCATTTACAATATTCCAGTGTCATTCATGAAATCTTAGCTTTGCGTGAGGTAAGAAATTGAGTAAAACAAAGTAGACAGGAAACAGGAACCTGACATGCTTAAAGGGGAAATAACGGCAAACACGTAACATTTATTCAGGTTCTTGAATCCCACTGGGGTGAAGTGCAAAGAGCCACGTGCAGAGTGGATAATCAGGTTCATGGAGTTTTATTTAAACAATAAAACCTACAGACACATGATCGCAACTGTACATACACTGGAACAAAAAACAAAAGCGCGCTTACTCAAAGCGACTTATACATTTCACAAAAACACAGTGCCTTGACTTCGCAATAATGAACAACTACTAAACTAACCTCCACTCACCAAATATAGGAAATGAGTTGAAACAATTACCGACAACCCAAGTGAAATGGAATATGGAATATACCAATGTTGTCAGTTGTACAACTGAATGCCTTCACCTGAAGTGACACTCCCTAGAACCTTAAACAGCCACCTAACTACCAATTCACCCCAGCTGTGAGCATTCGCAAAACAAGACCAAAACAGGAACTCAAACAGGAAGTGCATCCCCCTAAAGCCACCGTGTAGAACACAACTCACCACTTACGTGACACAAGTGAGCGTTCCTCTCAGCCAGCCGTGCTTACGTCACCATGGCCATTTGAATGATGGAGACGTTTCCTCGTTCGTAGTGCTGCTCTGTGCACGTTATACCCGCGGGGATGCTTGTTCCTCATGTTTGAAGACGTGTCAGAAAAAAAGCTGGCTCTGAGGCAACTGGGATTGATCATTTAAAATGTGTATGCCATGTATCATGATCATTTGGTTCTGAATAATTCACTGGTTCCACTGTGACAGAACATTACTTTTCATTATTCCAGAAAGTTATTTACTTGATCTGCCATTTGTATGATACATCCTGTGGTTCTACTCTTGCTACCTTCTGCCCTGCACACTGCTAGCCTATTTATTATATTTGCCTTTTGCACAATGCTTACTGTTTGTACTATCCGTTTACCACTTGCACAGGTGTCCTCCACTGGTTTAGCCCTATGCACATTTGCAATTTGCTACATTATTGAACTTAATACCTGCACATTCAATTATCCATGTCAATTGCACATCCTCACACTGTATTTTTTTGCACTGTTCTTTTGCACTTCTGGTTGGATGCAAACTGCTCTTCGTTGTACTGTACTTATACTGTCCAATGACAATAAAGTTGAATCTAATCTAATAATCAAATCTAAATTCTATCAAGCGTTTCAGCTCAGGGGGCAAGTGTTGGGTTGTGGGTGACGATACCTCTGTCTCCCTGAGTGAAAAAGCTACACATTTTGACAGACTCCCTGACAAGGGGATACTAAGTTCAAGAGGGATTCTTTAACCCGGACACATTGTCAGTGTTTGCCGCTATTCCACTTTCATTCTCTCCCATTTCATTAGGATATCCTCCCAGAGTTCATGTTATGAGGTAAGTAGGAGTCCTTAAAATGATTGGTGTTGAGTAGAAAAGGCCTCGCTTACCTCCTGTCCGGCGCCCTACTCTGGCTTTGATATGCCCTGATTCATCCGAAATTCTCAAAGCCTGCAGAAAAGATAATTATTGGTAGTTAGATACTTTTCACAAAAAGCTAAAAAATAATCTCGCTAACGATCTGGCAGAATTGTGTGATCTCTTTGAGACAGATGTCGGGACAAATCAGAGAGCATTTGAGCCTTATATGCTATTCTCTTTGCAGAGACACTTCATCTTTGTTACGTGCGGATGAAAGAAACTGTTGGGGGGACACCCTCCGAACACTGACTTCTACTAATCGCCGATTGTGTCCTGAACTCCGTGCGAATGCTTTCCTCCCGTAAGGTTCTGAAGTTCAGAGCAACGGAGCGCGTCGCGTTCTCTTCAAGAGGGGAACCGATCGTGTTGGGAATACGCCGGAGAACAAAGGAAAGCGAGATGAGGGGAGCCGTGGAATGGAACCCGGGCGAGGTTCATTAATCAAAAGACAATGATCCCTCTGTGGTGCTGCTCATTCAACAGTCTACGAGTGAATTAAGGATTATCAAACGGGGGTTTACGCACCGGAGATCGCCGCTCTTTCAAACCCTCTTTTGCCCTCGGATGACTTTTGTACAAGATACAGCTTGACCTATCGACTCAGATATTGATTGGTCTGCCCAAGTTGTCAGCGTTCAGGCTTGATGGGGGGAGTTTGTCAGCGTGATTGTTGATTGGTCATTTGAGTGATTGATGTGTTACGTAATAGCTCTGAGGTATATGATTCAGAGAGTCCTGAATCGACAGTGTTGTGTAGAGAGCAGACAGTTGTCCCAACCCGGAAGACGTTCCAAGACATTCTGTAAGATTGGACATTTGATCGATGTATTAAACTGTAAAGATTCGTATGTATTTACAATCATTATTAACGCAGTTCATGTTGAGAGAAAGCACATGTATTAATATGGCAGGGGCAGCATTTAAATGCCAAGTTAAACATAAATTGTATTCAGAAGATATATGCCCACTTGGGCTCAGTTTATCTGAGTAAAAAAGCAAGTTCAATGGATTATGCATGGATATGGAATGTCAATTCAATGCATTATCCATACTAATGAAATCAAGCACAATGGAACATTATAATAATCTAATTCGATGGACTGCATGGTGACTTTAACCTAAATCCCATTATTGAATTGGTGAATTTAATTTGGACCTAGGACTTGATTTAGAAAGTATTTCTGTAGTTAATGGATTATTATTATGAATTTTATACTCATTTATAGAATTTAATAAAAAAACGGATAATTCATATATTTTACTTGGAAGTTTCTTCCCCTGAAAGGTCCATCTCTGTTTGTTCTGATTTAGTTAATAGCTGTATGAACCGTTATGGATTATCTGACTACTCTGTTGACTGTTTAGCGTTTGCTGACTTGGCTAGCTGCTTTGTTGACTTCTGTGTTTGCTAGCTACTGGGTTGACTGATTCTGACTAGATTTTCCCTAAAACACACACACATGAACAGTGATTGACACTACCATTCAAACGTTTGGGGTCACTCAGCGAAGCAAATTCTTTGTATATAAAATAACATCAAATGTATAGACATCGTTAATTGTAAATGACCAATGTATCTGGAAACGGCAGATTGTTATGGGATGTATAGAGACGGCCATTATCAGCAGTCATCAGTCCAGTGTGCCAATGGCATGGTATGTTTGCTAATCCAAGTTCATCCTTTTGAAAGGCCAAGTGATCATTAGAAAACCCATTTGCAGTGTTGTTAGCACAGCTGTAAACTGTTGTGCTGATTAAAGCTAACCCTCTTTAGACTAGTTTAGACCATATGTGGGTTGATTACATGCTTAAAATGGCCAGAAATCAAGAACCTTCTTCTGAAATGCGTTAGCTTTCCTTCTCAGAGAAGGAATGAACTATTGCATGCGAGAAAATGCAAAGAAACTGAAGATCTCATACAACGCTGTGTACTACTCCATTCACAGAACAACTCAAGCTGGCTCTGAAAACAATTAAAAGAGGAGTGGGAGGCCCCGGTGCACAACTGAGCCAGTGGACAGATACATTAGAGTCTAGTTGGAGAAACCGATGGCACACAGGTCCTCAACAGGCAGCTTCATTAAATAGCACCCCCGCACACCAGTCTCAAAGTCAACAGCAGAGGCAACTTTGGCCAGAGTGGCCAAAGAAAAGGTTAAGGCAGGCATAAAAAACACAAACGGAGGAAGATTGGAAGAAAGTGTTATGGACAGACACAGCTATGTTTGAGCTATTTAGGGTAGAAGAATTTGGCTGGTATTCTGTCCAGAATGAAGTGGCAAGCACAGTCACTGGACCTTAACCCTATGAAGCTGTTGTGGGAGCAGCCTGTTTGTATGGTACCGGAAAAATGCTGATTAAACCAATCCAACTTGTGATAGGTGCTTCTGGAAGTATGGAGTGAAATCTCTTCACATGACCTCAACAAATTGACGACTAGAATGCCAAAGGTCTGCAAGGCTGTAATGGCTGCAAATGGAGGATTCTTTGACGAAAGCCAAGTTTCACGGACCCTATTCTCATTTCACTTTTTTGTAACACGAGGAATTGTGAAAGTGACCTGAATCTTTTGAACTTTAGTGCACATACGTGTGTTTGCCTTGGTCTCTATTCAATAGTGCATGTCTTCAGTGGCATTGCTCCCCCTCTGTGACAGCCATAAGCCAAATCAAATCTATAACATAACACCCTACAATACCCTCTGAGACACAGTGTTTACACTGTCATAATCTCCATCCTATAAATGTTAACACCATATGAACTGAGATCGTGGTATGCTGAGGTGTAATGTGAAATATCATTTAGTGTCTCAATATAGCATGTACCGGTAACCGTATGAAGGATTCACTATTTTACTATATAAATGTGAAGTGTTCAGTATGGTACATTATGACAGTACAGTGTTCAGTATGGTACATTATGACAGTACAGTGTTCAGTATGGTACACTATGACAGTGTAGTGTTCAGTATGGTACACTATGACAGTGCAGTGTTCAGTATGGTACACTATGACAGTACAGTGTTCAGTATGGTACACTATGACAGTGCAGTGTTCAGTATGGTACACTATGACAGTTCAGTGTTCAGTATGGTACACTATGACAGTGCAGTGTTCAGTATGGTACACTATGACAGTTCAGTGTTCAGTATGGTACACTATGACAGTGCAGTGTTCAGTATGGTACACTATGACAGTTCAGTGTTCAGTATGGTACACTATGACAGTTCAGTGTTCAGTATGGTACACTATGACAGTTCAGTGTTCAGTATGGTACACTAGGACAGTACAGTGTTCAGTATGGTACACTATGACAGTTCAGTGTTCAGTATGGTACACTATGACAGTTCAGTGTTCAGTATGGTACACTATGACAGTTCAGTGTTCAGTATGGTACACTATGACAGTGCAGTGTTCAGTATGGTACACTATGACAGTTCAGTGTTCAGTATGGTACACTATGACAGTTCAGTGTTCAGTATGGTACACTATGACAGTGCAGTGTTCAGTATGGTACACTATGACAGTGCAGTGTTCAGTATGGTACACTATGACAGTGCAGTGTTCAGTATGGTACACTATGAGAGGGCAGTGTTCAGTATGGTACACTATGACAGTGCAGTGTTCAGTATGGTACACTATGACAGTTCAGTGTTCAGTATGGTACATTATGACAGTACAGTGTTCAGTATGGTACACTATGACAGTGTAGTGTTAAGTATGGTACACTATGACAGTGCAGTGTTCAGTATGGTACACTATGACAGTACAGTGTTCAGTATGGTACACTATGACAGTGCAGTGTTCAGTATGGTACACTATGACAGTTCAGTGTTCAGTATGGTACACTATGACAGTGCAGTGTTCAGTATGGTACACTATGACAGTTCAGTGTTCAGTATGGTACACTATGACAGTGCAGTGTTCAGTATGGTACACTATGACAGTTCAGTGTTCAGTATGGTACACTATGACAGTTCAGTGTTCAGTATGGTACACTTTGACAGTTCAGTGTTCAGTATGGTACGGTATAAATGTGCAGTGTTCAGTATGGTACACTATGACAGTGCAGTGTTCAGTATGGTACACTATGACAGTTCAGTGTTCAGTATGGTACACTATGACAGTTCAGTGTTCAGTATGGTACACTATGACAGTGCAGTGTTCAGTATGGTACACTATGACAGCGCAGTGTTCAGTATGGTACACTATGACAGTTCAGTGTTCAGTATGGTACACTATGACAGTTCAGTGTTCAGTATGGTACACTATGACAGTTCAGTGTTCAGTATGGTACACTATGACAGTTCAGTGTTCAGTATGGTACACTATGACAGTTCAGTGTTCAGTATGGTACACTATGACAGTTCAGTGTTCAGTATGGTACACTATGACAGTTCAGTGTTCAGTATGGTACACTATGACAGTGCAGTGTTCAGTATGGTACACTATGACAGTTCAGTGTTCAGTATGGTACACTATGACAGTTCAGTGTTCAGTATGGTACACTATGACAGTTCAGTGTTCAGTATGGTACACTATGACAGTTCAGTGTTCAGTATGGTACACTATGACAGTTCAGTGTTCAGTATGGTACACTATGACAGTTCAGTGTTCAGTATGGTACACTATGACAGTTCAGTGTTCAGTATGGTACACTATGACAGTACAGTGTTCAGTATGGTACACTATGACAGTGCAGTGTTCAGTATGGTACACTATGACAGTTCAGTGTTCAGTATGGTACACTATGACAGTGCAGTGTTCAGTATTGTACACTATGATAGTTCAGTGTTCAGTATGGTACACTATGACAGTACAGTGTTCAGTATGGTACACTATGACAGTTCAGTGTTCAGTATGGTACACTATGACAGTGCAGTGTTCAGTATGGTACACTATGACAGTGCAGTGTTCAGTATGGTACACTATGACAGTGCAGTGTTCAGTATGGTACACTATGACAGTTCAGTGTTCAGTATGGTGTTCAGTATGGTACACTTTGACAGTGTTCAGTGTTCAGTATGGTACGGTATAAATGTGCAGTGTTCAGTATGGTACACTATGACAGTACAGTGTTCAGTATGGTACACTATGACAGTTCAGTGTTCAGTATGGTACACTATGACAGTTCAGTGTTCAATATGGTACACTATGACAGTACAGTGTTCAGTATGGTACACTATGACAGTTCAGTGTTCAGTATGGTACACTATGACAGTTCAGTGTTCAATATGGTACACTATGACAGTACAGTGTTCAGTATGGTATAAATGTGCAGTGTTCTTCAGCTCTCTATCAGAAGGTTGGATGGGATCAATTGGTATGTGTCTAAGTGTTGGCTTGGGTTCCACCCTTTAATGCCCCGGGTCCAACAAGCTTTTAACAGCAGCCCGCTTCCAATCCTTTTCTTCTTCCCCTCTCTTGCTTAGTCGTTTCTTTTTCAGACATCAGAGGGGGAGAGAGGGGGAGATTAAACAGCCTAGCTTTTCTCCTTTGGGCTTGGGGAGTAGAGGGAGGAAAGGAGAATGGGAGGGAGAATGATCAAAACCAGAGAGGACCCTGAGGCCACTAGGGGACCAGGCCCCTGGGGAGGAGGGAGGAGGGAGAAGGGAGAAGGGAGGAGGGAGGAGTGCGGCTCTCTTAGCACAGCCAGTGATCTGCTCTTCTGTGTGGTAAGGCAAAAAAAGATAGAGGTGTATGATCAGTAAGAAAAGAGATTTGCTCCTTCAGGAGGTATAGTAAGGTGGATAGATGTGATAGAGGGGATAGTGGTGAGAGAGGTGAGAGAGGTGAGAGAGGTGAGAGAGGTGAGAGAGGTGAGAGAGGTGAGAGAGGTGAGAGAGGGGCTAGAGGTGATAGAGGTGATAGAGGGGATAGAGGGGATAGAGGGGATAGAGGGGATAGAGGGGATAGAGGGGATAGAGGGGATAGAGGGGCTAGAGGGGATAGAGGGGCTAGAGGGGCTAGAGGGATAGAGGGGATAGAGGGGATAGAGGGGATAGAGGGGATAGAGGGGATAGAGGGGATAGAGGGGATAGAGGGGATAGAGGGGATAGAGGGGATAGAGGGGATAGTGGGGATAGAGGGGATAGTGGTGATAGTGGTGATAGTGGGGATAGTGGTGATAGTGGTGATAGTGGTGATAGTGGTGATGGTGGTGATGGTGGTGATGGTGGTGATGGTGGTGATAGTGGTGATAGTGGTGATAGTGGTGATAGTGGTGATAGAGGTGATGGTGATAGTGGTGATGGACAGGGGACAGACACAGGTGATGGACACACAGACAGACACACGCAGACAGACACACACGCAGACAGACACACACAGACACACACACAGACAGACAGACAGACAGACACACACACAGACACACACACAGACACACACACACACAGCGTACTGCAATGAGAGAACCAGGAGTCAGGTGCCTGGTCTGCGTGATTATCTTAAAGACAGAAATGAAAGGATTACAAAGTGACTGTGTAATCCTGATGTCTATTCCACCTCCGCCTCATTAGTACACAAAGGACCAGGAGTAAAAGAGGGAGGGAGGGAGGTGAAAGTGGAGGGAATCAGAGGTGGAGATAAAGAGCGAGCGAGCTAAAAAGGACAGGGAGAGCGAGGGAGAGAGAGGGGGAGTGGCTGGGTGGCTAGCAGCCCTGTGCTGTCAGATCTGGGGAGTCTGTGTCAGATCAGGGGATGTAGAGACGTCAGATCAGGGGGTGTAGAGACGTCAGATCAGGGGGTGTAGAGACGTCAGATCAGGGGGTGTAGAGACGTCAGATCAGGGGGTGTAGAGACGTCAGATCAGGGGGTGAAGAGACGTCAGATCAGGGGGTGAAGAGACGTCAGATCAGTGGGGTAGAGACGTCAGATCAGGGGGGTAGAGACGTCAGATCAGGGGGTGTAGAGACGTCAGATCAGGGGGTGTAGAGACGTCAGATCAGGGGTGTAGAGACGTCAGATCAGGGGGTAGAGACGTCAGATCAGGGGTGTAGAGACGTCAGATCAGGGGGGTAGAGACGTCAGATCAGGGGGGTAGAGACGTCAGATCAGGGGGTAGAGACGTCAGATCAGGGGTGTAGAGACGTCAGATCAGGGGGTAGAGACGTCAGATCAGGGGGTGTAGAGACTTCAGATCAGTGGGTGTAGAGACGTCAGATCAGGGGTGTAGAGACTTCAGATCAGGGGTGTTGAGACGTCAGATCAGGGGGTGTAGAGACGTCAGATCAGGGGTGTAGAGACGTCAGATCAGGGGGTAGAGACGCGTCAGATCAGGGGGTGTAGAGACTTCAGATCAGTGGGTGTAGAGACGTCAGATCAGGGGTGTAGAGACGTCAGATCAGGGGTGTTGAGACGTCAGATCAGGGGTGTAGAGACGTCAGATCAGGGGTGTAGAGACGTCAGATCAGGGGTGTAGAGACGTCAGATCAGGGGTGTAGAGACGTCAGATCAGGGGTAGAGACGTCAGATCAGGGGGTGTAGAGACGTCAGATCAGGGGGTGTAGAGACGTCAGATCAGGGGGTGAAGAGACGTCAGATCAGGGGTGTAGAGACATCAGATCAGGGGGTAGAGACGTCAGATCAGGGGGTGAAGAGACGTCAGATCAGGGGGTGTAGAGACATCAGATCAGGGGGTGTAGAGACGTCAGATCAGCGGGTGTAGAGACGTCAGATCAGCGGGTGTAGAGACGTCAGATCAGGGGGGTAGAGACGTCAGATCAGGAGGTGTAGAGATGTCAGATCAGGGCCGCTAACGCCAAGCTGACTGAGAGACTGTGAGCCCTTGTCAGTCAAACGTATCAAACACACCACAGCTCCGCTTGTAAATGTCACATTAATGAAGACCAGTAATTTGTTCATTTAATTGAGTCGGCGTTGGATCCTTTTTTCAGCCCTCCCCTTTCACCCTGGTTTTCTCCTTTCGCCTTGGCAGCGTACTATTTTCCTCCCAGAGCTGATGGGAAAATGAAAAAAGCATTGTGATGGTTTATTAACAATTGATTTGCCATGACAGAGCCACGTCTCCAGGCTGGGAGATGATATGCTGACTGACGGGCTTCCCTGGCAGACACCTCTGGGTGGGGGAAGACTCTCCACCCACACCCAGAGGTGTCTGGGTGTGGGTGGAGAGTCTTCCCCACACCCAGACACCTCTGGGTGTGGGAGGAGGAAGACTCTCCACCCACACCCAGAGGTGTCTGGGTGTGGGGAAGACTCTCCACCCACACCCAGACACCTCTGGGTGTGGGTGGAGAGTCTTCCTCCTCCGTTATATACTTCCAATTCCAAACAAGATAACCTTTTTTTAATATAACCCAATCAATCCCCAACTGTGCATGCACTGATGCCCCCCACTCCCACACACACAGGGGAAAGCACGTCTGTGTATCATGTTGATTAGGAGCACAGCTGTTTTGGGTTTAGCTAAGCACCGGGCATAGGTTAGTTCATCAGTGGGCTATTTAAGGTCCCTGGTTAGGTTCACGGGTGCTTGTGATTAATATAATGTGATGTGTCGCCATAGATGAGTGTCTGTGTATTTGTGGAAGCTGTGTTGTATGTGGTTTTTCGTACAGGTTGCAATCGTGGTGTTTAATTTCATGCATAGTTTGTTGCTACGTTCTTTATTTCAAATTTGTGTAATTAAAACGCCATCCGAACGTGATAGCTTGTTCTGCATGGCTTACTCCTGCATTTAACTATTGGATTACCTGACATCGCCTGATTGGACTAAGATTGTATGTATGTATTCGTAACAATTATCCATTCGGGTTTTTCTCTGAATTTAATTTCAATTGCTGATGTTTCTAAAATACATCAGCAATATTGTTGCATGCTTGTAGACATGATTATTGAGCTTGGAATTTCTTCGTTCTTTTTGCAACGGAAATAATCTGTGTCTCATTATCCTGCTTGTATCTGTATACTGTATGGTTACTGAAATACTGCGGAACTATTCTGCTTTGGCAATCTCTAACGATTACATTCCGTGGCAAAAAAGCAATCTGAATTTGATTAGAATTTCTGAGACAAAAAAAGGAAAAAAAGAGGAAAGAAAGCGAAAGAATGAAGTGTGCGAGAAGGTGGAGGTGGTGGGAGCGGAGTTGGTTGGCAGCAAGACAAGACGAGGACCAAGTCCAAAGGTCCAGGGTGGTGTTGATCACCCCTGCTGTTCTTCTAACCACTCCAAAGCCTGTGTAGGTTTACCACAGAGCGTCATCGACCTTTAGCTCAGAGCCGTTTCTACTGACGTCGTTCTCCACCTACACATATGAAACGGCAGGTGAGTAAAACGTGTGAAACACGACAACATTACCGCATTTAAGGATGACAAGAATTTTCATTCCTGACAGAATTTGTATATTTTTTAATATATTTTTATATTTTCGTCACAGCTATTTCAGTAGTTATTAAAGAAAGTTATGTCTGAGACGCTACAGGCCACCAAAGGAATTTCCCATGCTAGTTTGTGTCGGTGTGGTCCTGCCTTCACCTGCAGGCAGCCTTGCTTTCTTTCCCCCCTGGCGTGCTATGCTGTCACGTCCTTCCGAGGACAGACACGCCACACACACACAGTGGACACCCACATTGGACTTCGTGGCTACATCATGTTTTCTTCATGGTCGATTCTCTCTCTCAAATTAGTTCAATCTCTCTCTCTCCTATAACCCAAATCCACCTGTGTGTATTCTCTCTCTCTCTCTCTCTCTCTCTCTCTCTCTCTCTCTCTATCTCTCTCTCTCATATTAGTTAAATCTCTCTCCTATAACCCAAATCCACCTGTGTGTATCCTCTCTCTCTCACTCTCACTCTCTCACTCTCTCTTTGTCTTCCATTCTCTTCCAGTATCAATACAATCACTGTTAGTCTCCCAGCTTATCTCTGTCCTCCCATTCTGTTTCTCTCTATTTTTATTTTAGCCTTCTTTTCAGATAAGAACAATGAAAGCACACCAGGAGACGTTTCTTCTGTGTCATCTTGGTCAGATAGTTCGACTGCATTTCCAGTCGGTGGAGTTCATTGTCCACTGCTGTGTTCCATTTACAGACATCAAAGTGTGGCTTTTCTCTCATTATCCCCCACTTTAATTATTGCACCAAATATTCATCGTTTGGGTGAATCACAAGTTCGGCCGACGGCTCACGCTGACAGGTTTTTGCTCTGGATCTTGGTGGTGGGAAACAGGTTGTGATTTGGGGGTGAGTTTGTTAGAACTGTTTTAATTGTCGTCTACTGGATTTCTCCGGGGAAGATAATTAGGAGAACGAGAGGGACAAGACTGTCTAAGGGAACGTTTCTAATTGAAGATGGGGGGGATATGACAGCATCTGCGTGGGCACATGTTGGCCCTTAGTGGACCTGTTTTTGGATCCACTCTCACATACACACCATTGAACAGTTTGGAAATGTCCTTGTTTCCAAGACAGGAAGTTTATAAATATATATATTTTTTGCAATTATGTTATCAGAGCGAACCACTGTTGTGCTGATTATAGAAGTAATAAAACATGCCTTCTTTTGTCTTGATCGGTATCTGGAGCCTCAGCGTCTGTGGACTCGATTACAGACACAAAATTGCCAGATAAAAATTACTTTCTTCATCTGTCTATACTTATTTTGAGAAATGAAGGATATTACATGCGAGAAATTGCCAAGAAACTAAAGCTCTCATACAAAGCTGTGTACTACTCTCTTCCCAGAACAGCGCAAACTGTCTTGAAACAGAAAATAATGGGGAGTGGGAGGCCCCGGTGCACAACTGCCAAAAGGACAGATACATTCGAGTTTTTAGTTTGACTAACAGACACCTCACAGGTCCTCAAATAGGAGATTCAGATTTAATAGTTCCAGCAAACTTGTCCCAACTTCAAAAGTGAAGCAGAGATTTTGGAATGCTGGCCTCCTGGGTAGAGTTGCAAATAAAATGCCAAATCTCAGACTGGCCAAAAAAATAAAAAGGTTAATATGAAAAAACACAGTGACACTGGATAGAGGAAGATTGGAAGTGTTATGGACAGACAAATCTAAGTTTGAGCGCTATTTAGGGAAGAAGCAGTCAGGCAGTAATATTTCTAGAATGGAGGGGCTAGCACACTTATAAAGCTGTTGTGGGAGCAGCCTGATATGTATGGTATAAAAAATGCTGATTAGTCCAAATCAACTTGTAAAAAGTGATTTTTTGTCCATAAAAAAATGGTATGGACAAACAAATTAAGTTTGAGGTAAAAATAAACGGCAGTCGAAGTAGCTCAGGACTCGTTGCAAAGCGTTGTGACAACACCGCAAACACCACAAACATCACACACACAAAAAGGACTGAGGAAAACTGTTTCCTAGACTCTCTACTTCCACCATACTAGCTCAGTATGTTGGGGTTTTACAAACGCTTTTGTGATGTTCGTCTTCTCCGGATACTCTTGTGTCTTCAAAAGCACAGCATTTCACCGCCCCCCTGCTGTGTTATATTAGCAAACAGTGACAGACAAGCTAACAAAACGCACACAGGGATATTTCCTGCAACCTGATGATGACACACCATTGCCACCGTAGATCTTCTGTCAGTTTGGACCAGACGGGATGGCTTTCCGTGGCCTGGCGCGTCAATGAGCCTTTTGCAACCTGTCACTGAACCACCCTGCAACCTGTCACTGAACCACTGTTCTCACCCAACAAGATCTGGGGCTTGCTGGTTTTATTTATTTTATTTAATTCTGCTTCATTGATTGTGACGTTGTGGTGTCCCAGGTCTGAAAGTCTCTTATCAGTGGGTTGCAATGAAAAAACACAAATTGGAACTGGCTTTGTGGTCCAGAGTTGAGTTAGAGGGGACTAGAGGCTCAATTTAATCTAACATTCATTGGAGATTGTAAGCAATAGCAATATGTACAATAGTCAAATGAACTCAGACTGGTCTCTGGCTTTGTATAAAAACCTACAACTATTACACGAGCAAAGCTGTTCACAAGTATATTTTCGCCTTTCATATTTCATGTGTGGGTATGGAGTGAATATTGTAATAAAGACCCTGAGTAAATATTGCTATTGTGGATTTTTATATCATTTCCAGGCTTGCCTACGACACTGAACTTTATTAGAAAATCTAATGAATCTCTGCTAGCCTGCAGAACAAGCATTATTACAATATTTTACAGTATTTCCCCACCGCCCGCTATTTTGTCAAGTGCCGGGGCAGATGGGACGTCAAAGCATTTTGGTATGTCGAGTGTTAAGAGGTTGGTGGAGCCCAGTAATGTAAGCCCACTCTGGGTCGCAGTAGCGGGTGGTTCTAATTAGGGTTCTGCTGCTTCACCTTTGACCCCATTAACACTCTCTCTGCTACGGTCCTGGGGTGTGCGTCTTCTGTTGATCCCCGGACAACAGCAAGCATGATGAAAAGAGATTCAGGGAACCCAACGAAAATGTCTCCCTGCAGAAGAAACGGCTACGAGCCTGTGGTGTTTGTCAGTTAGAGGCAGGCTTTTCAGAGCTTCGCATTGCATCCATTTGATTCTTGTCCTTGTCGTGTTTGTGTGAATGTTTTTTCTTTAATTAACGGGCGGTAAAGACATGCAATACTATGCAATGAATGCATAATATAGTAAAGACCAGATTCAGAATTAGAGTGAGAATCAGGTTTATTCGCCAAGTCTTCAAACACACATAGATGTCTTTCTGACCACTGGCTGCAGCGTTAGAACACATTTTAAGACGTACACGAAACAGTGCAAACAGAGCAGAAACCAGCATGATGTACGTTATTTTACCGTAATGTAAACGTCTTTTTTCAACGTTATAAAAAATGTACGTGTATAAATAAAACGGCGGTAATGGATTGTGGGATAAAACCAGTAATGTTGAGTCCGCTGGACGGAGTAGGTTTTATGACGTGCTCAGACTCTGCTTGAATCAATGAGGCTTCAGAAAAGGGACGTCAAATGGGAATGGCATCTGAACACCAGCGATTTAAAACCACTTCCAGTCGCAATTCTGAAAGAAGGTTAAAGCAATATAGCTGGATTTAGGAACATGTGAACGACAGAGAGCACACAGGCACAGGCAATTGTAATGGGTAGTTGGAAGCCTAATTTAGAGTCCAGACCGTACCGCTGCGCCAAATACCCATGGTTCGTAGTCCTAGTTATCTTTACACCTCTTCTGAATGTTCCCAGGCCTGTCGCGAGAACTACAGTGGTTAAATACCCTAAACACTCCAAAGCCGGTTCATGTCACGACTTTTAACTAAGATGAACCGCAAAATAATGTGTTTTTAATCCTTATTGGCAACGGGCTCTTCTGCTCTTCTCTCACCTTGCCATTTTTACCCCGTCCTTCTGGTGAAGAACAACAGTCATTGTGGAGAGTAAACATTTAGAGATATTGTGAGTTTTACCCCGTTTCAATGATTTTCCACCCACAGCATATAGCAGTGATATGCTTGAATTATTTTAAGCACCACAAATACACTATTTACCGTAATCTTGATTGTGCACAATTATGCAAATTAATAGTTGTACAATTGTTCAAGTCCGGTTGAATCGGCTTCGGAGAGCAGCAACATAACGTTCTCTGTAGCATACAAACAATTTCTCCAGTCACAGAAATACATCCTACTTATGAATTAAAATAACACCAGGAAATAATATTAAATACAGAAATGTGATTAAAGAGAGTTAGCAGTGAGGATCGAGGTGAAATGCTTCCCTAGCGTTAATGTAACCATAGAAAATAACTAGTACAATTGAATCAAACAATTTAACAGGACCGCAAGAAGACATATTATTCATAGTAGTAACAAAAATAAATCATTGACACAAAAGAAATGAGGTAATAAGAAGACTACAAATATATTTTCTGTAAGTAATTGACTAAACTATAACTACACAGTACTAAAGATAATAAAACTAAAAAGCTGTGCCAATATACGAAAATGGAGAGACTTGTTGCAGTGTGTGTGTGTGTGTGTGTGTGTGTGTGTGCGTGCGTGCGTGCGTGCGTGCACGTGTTAACTCAAGCCCAGACACTGGATAATGTACACCAGGCACTGGATAATGTACCCCAGACACTGGATAATGTACCCCAGACACTGGATAATGTACCCCAGACACTGGATAATGTACCCCAGACACTGGATAATGTACCCCAGACACTGGATAATGTACCCCAGACACTGGATAATGAACCCCAGACACTGGATAATGTACCCCAGACACTGGATAATGTACCCCAGACACTGGATAATGTACCCCAGACACTGGATAATGAACCCCAGACACTGGATAATGTACCCCAGACACTGGATAATGAACCCCAGACACTGGATAATGTACCCCAGACACTGGATAATGTACCCCAGACACTGGATAATGTACCCCAGACACTGGATAATGTACCCCAGACACTGGATAATGTACCCCAGACACTGGATAACGTACCCCAGACACTGGATAATGTACCCCAGACACTGGATAATGAACCCCAGACACTGGATAATGTACCCCAGACACTGGATAATGTACCCCAGACACTGCTTTGGGTAGTTGCCTTGGAGTGAGTCAATCCAAGCCTCAATGAGTCGTTGTGAAAAGTAGGTAGGAGATTGTCTTACAAGCTTTCTTAACACTCTCTTTGCATATCTTAAAGTGTGAAAGAATAAGAATTCTGGGCGTTCAGGTGTGTTGGATTGGTGGAACGTTTTTTGTCCTGACTTCTTCCAATAGGAGTGTTTGGCTCTTCGCTGTTCCTCTGATTTGATCAGGTCCTCAGAAGATCAGGTATTCTCAAGAGAGCGCCAGCTTGGAGAGGTGATTCAAAATCCACTGTCGGATCTCAATGGAATAAAAAAGAATTGCAGAACGTTTTGTCTTTCTACACGTTTCTGAACAAACTGGTTTCTGGCAGCGGCATCTTGGCTTTCTGATGTCCTTTTACTTATCTGCCCAGGTTTTTCAACAAACAATGGGTCTCCCAATGTCCAAAAATGGCTTTCAGCTGCATCTGAGAAGTCAGTGTGGTGATTTGGCAATAATTATATGCTTTATAATCTCTAATTAAATGTAGAGGTTACACAGAGGCTATTTCCTACCTCTAAAGTCACTCCTGCTTTATTCTATATAACTCATCTGATTAACTAGTATTTCCGGGACTCTGGTTTTTTGTGCACTTTTCTTCCAGAGATGTGAAAGATGAAACATTACATGATTTTAAGTAACGTTGTGAAAACTATTTGGCAGGTGATGGACATATTTAACACTTGTGGTAAAGCAATTCATCTTTTTGGTAGTGAATAAGTCATTGTCCAACTTTTTAAACTCCATAATAAGGGGAAGACCAATGTACATAACTATATTAGTTACTTATTGTGTGCTGTTATTTTCTGCAATTTATTCTCTCAATTACTGACTAGTTGGGTATAGTTTGCATTTGATCCGATACTGGTACCGCTACCAGCACCTGGAATATGCAACAGGTGGGAGGTAGTCTCGCTCTCGTGGTCTCGCTCTCGTGGTCTCGCTCTTCTCGTGGTCTCGCTCTCGTGGTCTCGCTCTCGCAAGCTGTCTCTCTACTCTCCCGTCCAGATGCGCTCCCAGGTACCGAAATTTCACAGGAACAGGAACAACAGGAATAGCCTTCTTATCAATTCCACTATTTAGGACTGGCAACTTCTCTCTCTGTCTCTCTCTCTCTCTCTCTGTCTCTGTCTGTCTCTCTGTCTCTGTGTGTCTCTCTCTCTCTGTCTGTCTGTCTCTCTCTCTCTCTCTCCGTCTCTGTCTGTCTCTCTGTCTCTGTGTGTCTCTCTCTCTGTCTCTGTCTGTCTCTCTTTCTCTCTGTGTCTCTGTCTGCCTCTCTCTCTGTCTCTTTCTTTCTCTCTCTCTCTCTCTCTCTCTCTCTCTGTCTCTCTCTTTCTCTCTCTCTCTTTGCTTGTCTCCTTAACCCTTATGATTTTGTTATCTGTGTTGCCATTCTGGTCCCGGCGGTATTTTCTGCTTGTTTTGTAAACTTGTCGGCATCATTTGTAAACTCTTACATACATACATGTTCTACAGATGTTTTTCTTCATTTTCTTTCTTCAGATTTTGCTAACCCCTTTTCCATTTGCTTTGTTCCCTCTGTGCAATAACAGTGTCCTCTGCAATGTTGTATGGTTCTACCTTTTTGTTGACTGAGAAGAACCAATGTTCCTCTTCAACGTGACCATGGAACCAGACATGAAACTTTTTGCAAAAACTCTAATGTTCAGGGTAGGAAGTGCTCATGTGTTGTTGTAAAAACACATTTACTCTGGAGCCTTGGTCCTGTGGACTAAAGGGTATGAAGTTTACGGCTTTGGCCTTGTTTAAAAAAAAAGGTCTAAAACTGCTGTGAAATCACATCACATGCAGTTCAATGCAGAAAAATACATGTAAATATTCACTCTATTAATAGTTGAACATATTCAGATCAGAGTAAAATTAAAAAGACAGTAATATTTACAATTCTAAAAAGTCAGTCAACTCTTCTTTTTGTTCACATCAATTGCATGTGTCATTCTCACGTCATCTATGCCACCGAAACAGATTGCACGCTGTGTACATGTGTACAATCAGTAGATTTCAATGTCAATCAAATGTCACCATTCGATGTGTGTCCAATCGAAACGCGCCACCGTGAATACGCTGACCACGTAAATACACACCAGTCAAACAAATGGACTTGGTGTAGGAAAGAATATGGCCTAAAGAGAACGTTAAAATCTGTTAACACGTTTCAATGATCTAGATGAGAAGAATGATATTTAATTAACGATAGTAGCTGATTCTACTCGGTTCTCATTGCTATAATTTACCAGCGGAGAATTCCTCCCGTAAATGGATTATCCCGCACACAGTTCCGGGTGAGACACTTCAGTTTTCCGCAGGCAATCATCTGGCTTGGAGTGCATTGTGTTTGGGTCCAAACACATCATGTTTTGTACTACGGAGTACTTCATCCGGAGCCTTCACGCAGATGCTTGAGAGGGCAATCTCACAGGCTTTCTTAAACTGCAAGGGACCAATAAGTGGTTTGTCAAATCTCCAGATAAATGACAAGTACGCAGCACCGACAATAATTCAGCTTTATATATATTAAACTACCACTAAAACGATCCAAATCGCTCGACAACACATCGCCTAGACATTATTTGGCGCGTGTCATTATCTGATTGCACTGTACCACTGTACCCATACTGATGGCACCCACTGTACCCATACTGATGGTGCCCACTGTACCCATACTGATGGCACCCACTGTACCCATACTGATGGCACCCACTGCACCCATACTGATGGCACCCACTGCACCCATACTGATGGCACCCACTGCACCCATACTGATGGCGCCCACTGCACCCATACTGATGGCACCCACTGTACCCATACTGATGGCACCCACTGTACCCATACTGATGGCACCCACTGTACCCATACTGATGGTGCCCACTGTACCCATACTGATGGCACCCACTGTACCCATACTGATGGCACCCACTGTACCCATACTGATGGCACCCACTGCACCCATACTGATGGCACCCACTGCACCCATACTGATGGCACCCACTGTACCCATACTGATGGTGCCCACTGTACCCATACTGATGGCACCCACTGTACCCATACTGATGGCACCCACTGTACCCATACTGATGGCACCCACTGCACCCATACTGATGGCACCACTGCACCCATACTGATGGCGCCCACTGTACCCATACTGATGGCACCCACTGCACCCATACTGATGGCACCCACACTGATGCTGCCCACTGTACCCATACTGATGGCGCCCACTGCACCCATACTGATGCCGCCTCAATGAAGCGTCTGAAATGTGTGTGTGTGTGTGTGGTGCGTGTGTGCGTGTGTGCGATGCAAAGTTAACCCCAGACATAGTCACACAGTTGTTCTTTTATGGTGTGCTTGAGTTGTTGTTATAGAAAATGTAAATCTGTTGCAAAAACATAAAAATCAATATTTCTTCAAGCTTCTACGGTGTTGGGGCAAATTGTTGGACTTTTTCAGAGGCCCAGTTATCCAAGTTCAGAGCAGTATATAGCATACTGTTGTTATAAATACTAATACAGAGATCTGAACAGTGGTTTTTACTCGTTTTTCAGGCACTAGCGTTTTCATTTGTCATTTTTTCTACTTAGCTTTTCAACATAATGTCATACTTTTTCACGTGTGACTCCTCAACCAGCCTTTTTAATATTGCTTGCAGCCAATCCTTTGTGTTTTATTATCCTATTGTCGGTTTCTTCTTTAATTGTATTACTCAAAAAGCGTGTAGCAGTTATTTGATATTGGATATGTATTTAATTACGGTATATTTTTTTATGACATGTCATGTATACAGTCAGTGATGTATGGGTTCAGGCTTCATAACTCTCAAGATTTCCACTGTGGGAATTTTGAACCAGAGCGACATATATTGAGTTAAAGGTGATTCATGTTCAGGTCATCACCTCATCCATCACCTTATTCTTAAATGAGAACAACAGTCACATGACTTATTTCAATTCACACAGACCTCCAAAATCAAATAATTTTGTCTTAACTTTATCTTCTACCATTCGTGAATTTCAGTTTCTTCCTATAAAGATAAGCCTAAAGAAATTACTTTAAAATAGTATTTAAATATATTCCAGTGTATTTATTTTCCATAATTAAGTATACTTATAATACATGATTGGAAATAGCATTTTTAGTACACTTGAAATGTGTTCAATGTATTTTAACTATATACTGTACATATATTTTATAAGTATACAACAATTTTGGCTTCATTCAGTCTAACAAACAGATGTTAGTTTAGTTTTTACCCGTTAAATTTTTCATATCTTGAAAGCCTTATCGCGTTAATAGTTTACTCCTCCCTCTCCACCTGAGCTCCTCCTTAAGTCCTTGGTACCAAAAGTATAGTCGAAACAGGAAAGTCTAGACTAAATCACTGATGTAGCCCTGCATGTTACTGGTGCCTGTGTAGCCCTGGAAACCCTGTGCTAAGCAAATCGTCGCTGCTAGTTGTAACTGCTAGTTGTAGACCAGGTTGTTCTAATGAAACACAGTGCTGAACAAATTGTAACTGCCAGTTGTAGACCAGGTTGTTCTAATGAAACACAGTGCTGAACAAATTGTAACTGCCAGTTGTAGACCAGGTTGTTCTAATGAAACCCAGTGCTGAACAAATTGTAACTGCCAGTTGTAGACCAGGTTGTTCTAAAGGAACCGTATAATCTAAGAGTATAATGGCGGAATACATTTTGCTTGTTTTTCAAATTATATAGTTTCTAAATGGCACGGTACAGCAGTAAATTATTCAACAATTATCCAGAGCATCTTGTCATTTTGCCACGCTTCTGGTTCACCTGAGATGACGCCCCTGACTTGAGGCTGAAGGACTCCTGAAATGTAAGCCGTGAAGGGCGTTTCTATCGTCACTGGGGCTTGCGTCACATTGGGGAAATGGGGGTTCATGTGTTGGGGTGTGTTTGCAAAGTAGACAGTAGAAATGCTGAGTCAACGAGGGCACCCAGTGGACAGAACCAATAATGATGGATGATGGACCCCTGAAGGACTTCTCTTCTCTGTGCTTGGCTATTTGTGTGTCTGTGTGTCTGGACCTTGTTCTGCAATAGAGAGCGCGGGATGTCTTAGTTGCGCAGTAAAAGCTTCAGGCTCCACTATTCATCTTACCTCTGATGGGAGAGGTTTAGGCAGATGTTTGAAGGGGGGGAAATAAACGTGACGTTCTAACTTCGGACAAGCGACGTTCCGCCGAAATCTCACCGTTAAACTTGACATTGAAATGATCTTCTGTAACTGATCTCAGGCCACTCGGGATTCATTTGCTAAATATTTAACTTAAATTCTGATCCCAGCGCTTCGGAAGATAATTGTATTCCTAGAAACGTTGTGAATAATATTAGTCTACCGGTCTTATGCTTAGATTGTGTGTCATGAGCAGCTCTAGGTGGACGACCTGCAGAAGAGGTTGTATATATTACACATATCTTATTAGACTGTTCCATGATGAGCAGGGCGTTAAATGGCATTATCGCATCAATAGGAAATAATGGCATTTTGGTGACTGATTTTTACATAAAGCTACCTCCATCCATGGCATTTTGGGGACTGCCCCCTCCCTCCCTCCTGCTCTCCACCTCCCTCCTCCCCCCCTCCTGCTCTCCACCTCCCTCCCCCCCTCCTGCTCTCCACCTCCCTCCTCCCCCCTCCTGCTCTCCACCTCCCTCCCCCCTCCTCCTGCTCTCCACCTCCCTCCTCCCCCTCCTGCTCTCCACCTCCCTCCCCCTCCTCCTGCTCTCCACCTCCCTCCTCCCCCTCCTGCTCTCCACCTCCCTCCCCCTCCTCCTGCTCTCCACCTCCCTCCTCCCCCTCCTGCTCTCCACCTCCCTCCTCCCCTCCACCTGCTCTCCACCTCCCTCCCCCTCCTCCTGCTCTCCACCTCCCTCCCCCCCTCCTGCTCTCCACCTCCCTCCTCCCCCTCCTGCTCTCCACCTCCCTCTCCCCCTCCTGCTCTCCACCTCCCTCCTCCCCCTCCTGCTCTCCACCTCCCTCTCCCCTCCTCCTGCTCTCCACCTCCTCCCACCCTCCTCTGTGCTCCGTATCGTCTCGCCTCACTCCTTCACCGCTGCAAGTGGAGACTCTTATCATTGATTTTTCTTCTCTTCACCCGCTGCAGTGCTTCTTAACTTCTCTGGCTTTGTCAGAACAGTACTGCAGAAGGAGGGCAATGAAGGACAGATTGAATTGTTTTGCTCTGTTTTACTCAACCGACGGGCTCCTCTGTCTCTCTCTGTCTCTCTTATTGTATCTTTCTAAACCAGGACTACATCTGAATCAGTCTTACGACTGCCACCACTGCTACTTGCGAAACCATTCTCAGTTCTGTCTTTCTCTCCGTCTGTTCCCTTTTCTTTTTTCTTTTTCTCTCCCTG
This sequence comes from Dallia pectoralis, assembly GCA_029465975.1. NCBI lineage: Eukaryota > Metazoa > Chordata > Actinopteri > Esociformes > Umbridae > Dallia > Dallia pectoralis. The sequence goes on along the minus strand of CM055728.1, from coordinate 10,719,734 downwards.
CTTTTTGTGGTAGCCAAGAATAGACCTCTCTGGAACGATTTCCAGACTGCGTGTGTGTTTCATTTGTGTGTGTGTGTGTCTGTGTGTGTGTGTGTGTGTGTGTGTGTGTGTGTGTGTGTGTGTGCATATCCAGCATCTCCTGTCTAAGCCAGGGTAATTACAGGGCTCCACTGCCTCTGTAGAAGTCAATGAACCTGAACTCATTGTCTGTCTCCCTCTCTCTCTCTCTCTCTCTCTCTCTCTCTCTCTCTCTCTCTCCATCTCTCTCTCCCTCTCTCTATCTCTCTCTCCCTCACTTTCTCTTTCTCTCGCTCTCTCTCTTTCTACATGGAAGGCAACCATTGTGTCAATTCCCCTGTGATGCTGTAACCACTACCGAACGAGCCCTCCGATTCTTTATCAGCGCACATGTGGATGTCCTCAGCGCACGTGTGGATGTCCTCAGCGTGTTAGACCCCATCCTTATGCATGTGTGAGTTGTGTGTATGTGTGTGTGTGTGTGAGTTGTGTGTGTGTGTGTGTGTGTGTGTGTGAGTTGTGTGTATGTGTGTGTTTTCCACAGGCTATTGACTCCCACCACAGCTAATTGAGCATCAGAATGTTGTTGTTTACCCGCAGCTCATCGTTTCTGCATTTCATTTGGAACACACACTTATAGTTAGTTACAGCGTGGCATGATCTCTCGTTTGAAACCACTAATAGTTCAGCCCTAACGTATTAAGTGGCTTACTTATTTCCAAGATGGAATAATGTCTGAATTGAAGGAGGGGGGGATTGAAAAATCTCTTCCAACTGTATCAGCTTAGTTTAGACAGCCCAGACAGAAAGATGTGAAGACCGTCCCATGAGCAGTGTGAATGTAGATATCCAGCGATGCTGCATAGTTTCTCTTTCCTGTTCCTGAGTAGAAATGATATCATTAAGGATGGCTCAAAACCATCTGACCTACTCTGGCGGTTTGTGGCTTGACGCCAGCAGAGCCCGGGCCCCTACGAACTCTAAGTAACGCGTGAGGCGCGTTATGTTTGCAGAAACCCGTGTGACATGAACAGTTTCTCGGGTTAACCTCAGACCCCAGTGGTGGGTTGCTGAGGGGTGGGGGGAGGGGGTAGTTATGAGAATGAGGACTACGGGGAGAGACCCGATTCATTTCACCAGCTGAGTCTGGGGTTAGATAGTTGCTCTGTGGGTTGGAGATGGGAATGGTTCGAGATGGGACGGGTTAGGTTTGGGAAGACGCACGGTCGGTCGACTCCCAAACCGCTCTCATCTGTCGTTCTACCGGGTCGAGCCGTGGCAACCACATCCTCGCTGCTAATGCCGTGGTGACGTTCTTCCAAGACTGTCCCAGCTGTAACTTTGTCACCTTGCCTGTTTGCCGGTATGTCTGCCTGCCTGCCTGTGTCTGTCTGTCTGCCTGTAGATAATATTCGGGGACCCAATTATGGACTAATATAGGAAGAGAAAGAGACAGGGTTAGAAACAGATCAGGAGCTGTAAAGGGAGGGGGGGGTAGCTTGTATAATACTGAGGTCATTAACAAGATGCTTTTGTTCTGTAAATTGGCTTGAGCGGTGTTATGCCCACAAAACCAGCAGGCATTTGATTAGCGAGTAGACTGAGGGAAGGTTTTGGCCGGCCAGTCACGTGCTCCAGCAGGCTTCTGGCACCGGTTCTGTTGGGTCTCAGCGTTGATACATCTGAGTCGAATTGGCTGCTGGCTCACATTCTCGTACCTCGGAGCCTCTCATCTCCACTAATAGACCCGCTGTGGCCTCTGTTGACCGGGTTTTATCTGTTGTTATGGACCAGGTTTTAGCATGGATTTCCACGTGAAACAACGTGCCTTGCTGATGTGTGGAGAGTGGAGCGAAGTAGAGGCCTGTAAGCTGGGGGTGGGGGGGGAGTCTGGGGTTCTGGGTAAGGAATGGCGGGGGTTCACTGTGGTCTCCTTATTGGGATCTTGTTATTTACTGTGGCCTTTACCGAGAAATGGCACTCGCTCAGGCATTCTCAGGACAGAGCCTCGGGCCACAATGTCTGGGATAAACACACTCACCTAACACACGCTAGAGTGAAAGCCTCAAAACACTGACAAAGATCAAGCATCCAAGACACAAACAACTTCCTGCGTTTTTACAACCGTACCCTCCAAATCACATGAAATCCTAAACCGTATGTATATGAAGCACATGTTATTCTGCTCAGGTAACAGAGGGCGGAGGTTTATGTACTACAGAGTTCAACCTGATGTCAAACCATTTAAGTTCCAACAAAACCGCTCTCTCTCTCCACTTCAAAGAGCTGGAAACGAAAACTCTCCGACGTTTAACAGCCTCCTTTCGAGACAAATCCTTGATGCCCATCGCTGCACTCTATTTCTACTTCAATTCTCTGCAATCGCGGCTGTCGTCGCCGTCGCGGTAATGCGGCCGTTTGGACATTTCCGGGACTTTCTATCTTGTTTACGATCTCTGGTTGAATGAAACACTTCCTAGCCACTATAACACACCTGTTGGGGGAAGGAACATCACCGGGCTGCGTTGGCCTTTTCCTCCCCATCAACAGCTTTTGTTATCTCTGTCGGAATGGGTCCCCGGTATCGAGTGAGGCGGCTAGCGAGAGGAAAAAAGGGGCCGATGCCTTTATTTTTGTTTCTTCCTCCTTAACAGTCTCAGCTGGCATTTGACTCATTTCCCCCACCGTCTTCGTTGGTGTTTCTACATCGCGCGTCTCCCGGGAACGAGGGAATAGCCCGCTGAACTGGGGCGGCAAGACGCTGACATTTCCACTCAAAGGCTAATGGGATGCCCGCGTTGGCCCGCGTTAACCGCTTTGTTTGGCCCCGATCCGATCGGCATCCCGGGCACAAACCCACTCTCGCCACAGCCGTCTGGCTCTCCGTGTCCGCGGCCTGACCGCGTGCTCTCTCCAGATGGAAACGCCTTCAAAGGCCACGGGCTCATTCTGTTAGTCTTTGCCCTTTATGTCTGGACGCCGTTAGCGAGCTCCGTGCCGCCGCGTCTGGGTCTCCGTCGGCCGGCTTTCTTTCAACTCTCGTTTCTTCTCAGCTCAAACCAGAAGCCTGTAGGGAGCGAACTAAAGACAATCGTATATTCTCCCCTCATAATTCACTGCAATCGGGAACTAGTTGTTGGCCCTATAAAGTAAAGCAAAAGGCACTTCTATTGTCCATGCCTAGTCGTATTGTTCGCTCTCGTTTCTTCTCAGCCACAGTCCTGCCAATTGGAGCCTGAAGACCCGTTCCACATCGAGGCCGTAAAGACTATCAAGAGCCTCCTGGCGTGTTTGCCGGGTTCCTATCTAGCATATCATAAAATTAGATTATTTTCGTTTGGCAGTGGAGAAGCAGCACAGAAATCCAACCCAGAGCTGCGGGTCCTTGACAACAAAGAGGCCGATATTATTTTACATTGCATACGGCTTCTTGGTCAGGCATTTTCTTTTATCCGCCGCTCTTTTTAAACCTATCTTTCAGAGCACCGTGAATTGTGCGTCAGGAGACCGGGTCCGTGAGATGGTGAGTCTTCTTCAGTGTGCGCCGCAAGGGTGCTTCATACCAACACAACGGGCCGTTCCTCCGTAAACTCGAAGGCTCCTGTGTCGTTAATGAAGGAGAGAGAGAGAGCGAAAGTTGGAGAAATGAGCAGAGAAAGAGAGCGTGGGTTTGTTTGGCTCGGGGAAATATCAACGTAATTAAGAGCAGCATATCATTTGAAAATCAGGGTTGACATTTAAGTCGCAATAGGGATAGCATTACATAGTACAGATGCATGATGGGAATAAATTCTCCATGATCGGGGGAAGTTTGTGTAGTTTACCAGGTGTCACAATCAGCGTTTCAGCAGTTGACTTTGTTGGGAAGCCAGAATGAGCCTTGAGTGGTCGAATATATAGCAGTACATATTTAGCGCTACGTGTATAGTGCTACGTGTACAGCAGAACATGTATAGCGCTACATGTATAGCGCTACATATATAGCGCTCCATATATAGCGGTACATATATAGCTCCATATATAGCGCTCCATATATAGCGCTCCATATATAACGCTCCATATATAGCGCTCCATATATAGCGCTCCATATATAGCGCTCCATATATAGCGCTCCATATATAGCGCTCCATATATAGCGCTCCATATATAACGCTCCATATATAGCGCTCCATATATAGCGCTCCATATATAGCGCTCCATATATAACGCTCCATATATAGTGGTACATATATAGCGCTTCATATATAGCGCTCCATATATAACGCTCCATATATAGCGGTACATATATAGCGCTCCATATATAGCGCTCCATATATAGCGCTCCATATATAACGCTCCATATATAGCGCTCCATATATAGCGCTCCATATATAACGCTCCATATATAGTGGTACATATATAGCGCTCAATATATAGCGGTACATATATAGCGCTCCATATATAACGCTCCATATATAGCACTCCATATATAACGCTCCATATATAGTGGTACATATATAGCGCTCCATATATAGCGGTCTTGACACGGCGGTGAAATCATTGAAATCCAACGCCCCCGCTCCCTCATTTCGCGCACGGCCACATTATTGCCCTCGCCTGTTTTTCCAATCCTGTCCATTTTTAAGTGTGGGTCTGATGGGGCTTTATTTGGCGAAAGAGTACGTTACGTTTTGCTCATGTCTTGTTTTGTTTAGTGTTCTTTTTGTTATAGTTTATATTTGTATTACTAAATGTGTCCGCCTACCATTTCGTGACACAGAAACAGCTGGTCTTACCACAGTTCTTTATCACATGTTTATGACACCAGTAGTGCCTAAAGAGGAGACTGGTACAAAACAATGGTGTCCATCTTCTCATTCCTCTGTTTCATCCAAGTCTACTGTCTGTACAGAGACCTGGATCACACACGAAATCATAAGAAGTTTTATGGTCTGTCTAGTTTAAGGGGAATATCCAGCGTAGGTGTTATGTTTAGGCATAAAAGTTAAATTATTGAGATTACGGTTATAGTCAGGATTATGGAAGAGTATAAAGTCATGTTTGTGTCTCGTCTCCAGAAATATGGAGATTCCTAAAATGCATTCTAGTGTTTGTGTGTTTTTGTGTGTGTGTGTGAGTGTGTGCGTGTGTGTGCGTGTGTGTGCGTGTGTGCGCTTTCTCCAACAACAGACCGCTAGTTAGTCAGGACAGCGTGTCCACAGCGAGCCCATCAGTACATTACGTTCAGCCATCGCTGAGGGATTCACCTCCATCTCAGAATGAAAACAACGTGAACCATAAATCCACTTCCCCGTCTCGCCCAGTCCCCCTGCTGGTCTCCCTGCTGGTCCCCCTTTCCCGGGACACCTGGTGAATACCAGGGGGATGGAAACGTTTAGTCTCCTGTATTCATCAGTCGTGGACGGGCTTTAAGTGCTGTAGGGAGCTCGTGCGAGTCTGTGATTAAAGTGGCTCCAGATGACTAGAAAGACCCACTCCTCCTACACTGCTCCTAGCGGAGCCTAATAAATAGGTCTCATACCATAAACATTAAGGACAGTTACTCCCGGGCTTCGTCATGGCCGCTTCCGTGTGCTGCACTTACACTCTCCCGTTTTGGCTTTTTTACTCGGTCTCCTGTGTATCTCATCGTGATTGGTCGATGGAGACGACAGACGTGCACCGAACTGGCACGTGCGAAGCGGTCCGGAGTGTCCGGGGCGCCGCTGCGTCTGACTGGCAGGCTTTCTCAGGGTCTTCGCTTTCTTCAGAAAGGTGCTTTAATAGCCCTCAGCACAAATCCAGATCACAGATATGCATCAAACGCCCGGACGGCACACACTGAATCTCCATCAGGCCCCATTGGAAATAATGATGCATTCGCTTTTTTATCCGCTCGACTTTTGAGACGGGGGGGGGGGGTAAGGAGAAATTGATTCAGATGACTGGTACCGCTTGTAGTTCTTTAATATCCACATGCCGTTCCATCTGGTAAATGATGTGTGCGTCTGTTCGGGTATGTCTCTGGGTGTGTGTTCCAGTGTAGCCCGGCTTGCGCGTTTGTCCGCTGATGCGTTCCGCAGATTCGAGCGGGGCGTCGTGAGCGACCTTTCCCGGGCCGAAGTGTATTTAATAAATACAAACGTGAGGAGAGCATTTAGGATCCACAGCCGCAACTCACAGGATGATCAGCCTACGACGCCTCGATCTGTTTCTAATCCCTCTGTCCCGGCCTCCTTCTGCTTCTCCTTCTCAAGGAGCCAGTTCAGGCTGCATTCCAGGCCCGTAATAGTGCACTAAATGTGAGCGTGGTGGCTGACCCCCCACCACCACCACCAAATGGGTTTTAATGTCTACAGGCTCTACAGTATTTCTGCCGGTTCTGTCTCTCGTTGTCTTGTTTCGTCTTTTTGTTCCGTATCAAGTGAGGATTCGGGGACATCGTTGATGCGCATCACGCTCATGATCTTTCCGAAAACCACGTGCACCTCCTCCCGGACGCCATCCACCGCGTTCGTCGCTAACCCCTGTGATCAGGCGCGCGGAGCCGAGTTAGTTTGGCACGCTTTCTCACTGATCGTTGTTGCTCATTGCGCCACTGTGACATTCAAATGGATACAAATCTGACTCCACTCTTGCTCCTTCACCCCCGCCCTTCGTAAGCTGGAAACACAGCAGCTCGGTACATGGACTCACTTTGCTGGCAGAAAATCACAAACTCACCCCGTCTCTCCGGGCAACTGAACCGTTTATTTTTTACAGCATTTAAAGAGAGAAAGAGAGACAGACTGAGAGCGGGGGAGAAAAGGGATATGATATTTTTTTCTCATACCTCATTTAGATCTTGGCCGGCTAATGAGCGCAGCATTTAGGGTGGCATCAGTTTTGTATGCCTCGCCATACGATGCCATCGTCAGGGTTACCGCGCGGCGAGGCGACCAACAGAAGGCTTCAGAATTTGCCTGGCAGTTTGGTATGCGGCTCACGCCCGGCTGCTTTCTAGTTCAAACAACGGAGAAAATTTCAGATTTCACACTTGAAATTCAATCTGAATGGGTGCACTTTATTTATTTATTCGTTTATTTGTGTGTAAGCTCTGTGCAGATTTATTTCGGGGAGAACCTCTCTATTTTCACTGCACACGATGTACACCGGTCCAATTTGCATCTCATTGCATCGCGTCTAACCGTCTCACCACAGCTTCAGACGGGTATCAGTGCCTCCACGTCTCCTCACTAGGGGAGAAAGTGTGCCATGCACGTCATATTATGTATTCGCTGGTGGTACCAGGTGTTCTGACGGAGCATCCAGCCTCCTCCCTTGCCCTCAACATGGGGTCTATTGATCCACCCACCTGGTTAAACGTTTCCCTCCCAGAGTGCATTGCAGTCGAGTAGCGGAGGGTATGAAACCTGGCCCCCCCACAGGGCCTTCATGACAACAGACTAGCGCGTGTTTGACAACCGGGCCTTCATCCAGCTGATAATGTTTGTTCTGAGGGATCTTTGTTCTGCACAGAATAGTCGAGAATGTCTCACGTGACCTATTAATTGTTATTTATTCTGTGTGTGTGTGTGTGTGTGTGTGTGTGTGCGCAAGCGTGCGCGTGACTTTCCAGTGGTTGTGTGGATGACAATGCTTTTTGCTTTTCCCTTATTTTGTCACTGAGGTTGTGAGTAGTGGTAGAAACCTCCTTCCTTCGCCTGCTTCTGTGGGATATCTATAATTTCAAGTCCCTCACTCCGCTTGTCCTCCATTAGTATTCTCCGCCATGGAATAGCTCCGTCATTACAAGTCCCTGCTAGCTACAGCACTTCTAAGTGATCAGGTTTATTTGATCTGCGGAGAGAAGACGGACACATTTGTAAATAGATGTGTACTACATGTCCGTTTCGTTTGGGTTTCACACCAGTTAGCTTGCCGATGTGTTAGCGAATGAGAGACGTCAGCTGTTCTGCCTGCGTACTGTAACAATGTGACTTAAAGCGCCACGAACTGGGATCATTGGCGTGGCATTGTCGCTTCTGTGTAGCCATGTAGAATTTCACAGTGCGTTGAAGGGAGTTTTTTTTAGAAGACAAAGAGGGTAACTGCAACAATGTTGGTCGTTTCTCCGTTGACTAAGGCGTCGCTGTGAAACTGATAATCTCTTTAGTCACGAGGAGTGGATCAAAAGGCAGAAAAACGCTGCTAGCGTGTCATTATCTATCCATCTGTCTATCTCTCACTCACTCACTCTCTCACTCTCTCACTCTCACTCAATCACTTTCACTCTAGGGGTGCACGGTATTGACAAAATGTGATATTGCGATATTGATCATGAATATTGCGATATCGATATTAATTTCGATATTCTTAAACATATGTAAAAACACAAGTTATGGGAAAATGCCTCATAATAGATTAATATATATATATAAACAAAATCGACATGGCTTTTGCACACATCATATAGTGGCTGGTTTTTAAGATGGGAAAAAAGGTTGGTTGTATTTCCTCTTGCCCGGTGTATCACCATACCGCAGGGTTTGCAGAGTAGACTACAACAGATTGAGCGACATTAGTTTGCTTAAACTTTTCTTTAACTTCTCTAACTCGACTTTTCTCGCTTTGTCCGGGTGTCTCTATTTCTCTTCACTTCGCGTTTTCGGAGTTAACACATACGTCATATGTAATGTGGGTCTGTTTGTTGGACCCGTGCGCTCACACATACGTCACGTGTAATGTGGGTCTGTTCCTTCAGTGGACCCGTTCGCTCACACTTGCATGTGACAGGGCAACAGGCCAATGAAACATGATCATTATATATAGTTTTCAAGCGTGCGCTTAAATCGAACACAACTAAGCCACAAAGCCAACCGACGCGTCTCCACAAAATAAATGTATAAATAAATATCGCACTTCTTGCGACATTTTTGATATTGATATCGCGCAACGTGATATCGCAATAAAGGTATTAAGTCGATATATCGTGCACCCCTATTTCAGTCACTCTCTCACTCACTCTCTCACTCACTCACTCTCTCACTCACTCACTCACTCACTCTCTCTCTCTCTCTCTCTCTCTCACTCACTCACTCTCACTCACTCACTCACTCACTCACTCACTCACTCACTCACTCACTCTCTCACTCGCTCTCACTCACTCTTTCACTCACTCACTCTTTCTCTCTCTCTCTCTCTCTCTCTCTCTCTCTCTCTCTCTCTCTCACTCTCCACCCTGTCACAGGCTCTAGATGTGCATATTCTCCACCTCATGTCTTGCTCTGTCTGGCCGTCCGACCAACGGCGTTTGTATTCTAATATGTCTCCCACAGATTCTCTTCCTATCTCTCTCATGTGTCTATCTGCCTTCCCGTCTTTTTCTCCATCTATCCCTCCATCCCTCCCTCTCCTCCGGGCCCTTGTTTCTCTCTCTTATTCTCTGTCTTGCCGTTTTTTTTTTCTATCATTCTTATCTAGCAGGCTTCCGGGCATCAGTTTGGTAGAGATCTCGCGCTCATTAAAGAGCGGGCCGCCGTATCCCTTCACAGCCGTGGAGCTCAAATCCTGCTGACACATGGTGGCGCTGTCTCAAGGGCCACTAGCCTCGTTTGGCCAGGTCAAGGGCGCTCCCAGACTGCTTTGGAGGCCCTGTGTGGCTCAATACCGTGGGTAGGGGGACGGCTGAGCTCCCGGTCTACACCCGGAGTGCCGTTTGCCACCACCAGGCTTGTTGTTATCCACGGTGTGAAAGAGAGAGACGGGAAGAGAGAGGAAAAGAGAGATCCACACAGTGAAACTGATAGACGGAGAGACAGACAAAGATGGAGAGACAGACAAAGATGGAGAGACAGACAAAGATGGAGAGACAGACAGAAAGACTGAGGCGGATAGCTAGTGAAATACACAAGCAGTTAATTAAAACAAGCAGCTCCATTCCTCCATCATCAGCTACACCAGAGAAACAGCAGTTGTGGTTCTCCCAGAATGCATCAGCGTTTATAACACCATCTAGGACTGGGGTGTCCTGTCTTAGGGCCACATCAATTGCAAACAGAACGGAGGGCCCGCTTATGTTGCCGTTCATGTGTGCCTGGCTACATCCACCCAACGATTGTTGATTTTTGTTCCTGCAGCAACACTTGCAAAAGCGGTGCAATTGTCCCAAAACACTGTGTTTACCCAGACCCTATTCTCAACCTGATGAACTCCCTTGTCTAGAAACAACAAAGGAGTTAATCTGCGATGCCAAAACATCTTAACATCGCCTACCTGCTCATCCACAGCTAGAAAGGCGTCCTCTGATGTTGTGAAGGCCTCAGGCTAAAATCACATGACAGGCGGCGAGACAGACAGGCGGCGAGACAGACAGGCGGAGAGACAGTCAGGCGGAGAGACAGACAGGCGGAGAGACAGACAGGCGGAGAGACAGACAGGCGGAGAGACAGACAGGCGGAGAGACAGATAGGCGGAGAGACAGACAGGCAGAGAGGCAGAGAGACACACAGAGAGACATATTTGAAAGAGGGAAAGAGAGACAGACACACAGAAAGACAGATAAAAATACAGAGACAACATTATCCGGTGTGTTTGATTTTTCCCTCAACCTCTAGTTGAGTAATACTTCTATATTCTAAACCTTCACCTTGATATCAGTTGTGGTCCACAACCTGGTCTACTCTCTCAGGGGTTCTGAAACACAGAGGTAGTAGGAGGTAGAGGACTACGGTTATTGATGCTGAGAGAATCTCTGTGTGTCAGGAAGACTCTATAGGTTGTCCTCTCCAAGCCAATTACTGTGGTCTGTTCGTTACCCGCAACACATAATTAGCAGGTTGTTTTTATTGGAAAGCCTTTCATTAGCAGTTCATTAGCATTGTTTAATTAAACCCACCATGTCTTTAATAACTCTGATCTGGAGCTCTATTTATTCTGGCCTCTAAGGGACTGGGCCTAGTTAGCCCGGCTAGCAGGTCTAGGCCCAGCCCAAGGGGAAACTGCTAAGATAGCATAGGCGGTTTTATGTTGGGCCAAGTGCACTGCACTTACTGCACTTACTGTACAGGAAGTTGTTATGGCTAATGGGGGTTAATAAATGCGATGGAAACGCATATGGCTCGTAACGCATAGAGTAACTGGTCGGCGTGACGTCCTATTGAATCGCGTCTCCAGTACTGCTTTTGGAGTGTTCCAGTTGGTCCCCGTCGCCCCTAGATCTCTAGACCAGGGAAACAACACGTCCATGACAGACTCCAGTTCTATTGGAGACTCTCTCTCCACATAGCTGACAGAAGAGGGGTGAAAGGACTCAACGCTCTGTTCCCTGTCCAACGTTTGTCACATGGTCACATGGAGGGAGATTGAGAACAGAGAGAACGGGAGATGGTTTCCTCCACGTGTCCCTTTAGCTGTGTGAAAGGTCTGTCGAGTTGTAGAGCAGCACAGACGGCAAGCCGGACATGATACTGATACAAGACAGCCAGGACAATGCAAATCCAACTACAGCACAGCACTCGGTTCTCTTAAAACGTCTCTCTTTCTCGAAATGTTTTTTAACCTTCCCGTTCTCGTTCTCTCACACTTCATGCTATTATCCACCATATGTGCTGCACCCCTCTCATGAATTCTCCCCTCCAAGAAATTATGGTTGGGATCATGGAGAACATGATTTCTCCTTACTTTCTCTCTCTCCCTATCTGATGCCCCCCCACCCCATCCTGTTTACTGTCTGAGCAATAGGTGATGTGTGTGAATGAATAAGAAAGAGAGAGCGCGCGTGTACGCTGCGTTCGGGTGTGTCTGGGTTTTTTTTCCGGGCACGTTGTGGCGGCGGGTGACTAGGAACAAAGTGCCAGTGTGACTGATTGGGACTGTGGATAGAGAAAGGTGGACAGAAGCCACCATGGACAGCCACTGGGAACTAGTAGGAGGGACAGCCCTCTGTCATGGCATGCCCCGGATTTGGCACACACGGTCAGGCATACGGGCTCTCACTCTGAGTACTGTAGATGTATGCATCAGCATAACTTAAACAGACAATATTCGCCCGGACATACATTACAGACCTAATGACAACAGTCTCAGGCAGCATTTTACACCCAGCTTCACAAAGCTAGTTTTGCTTTGCTACAAGCTGGTAGTGATGGGCATGGCATTTTTATCCAAATGCCAACTCCTATGCCAAATTTCAAATGGTTATTTGCTAGTAGCGAATGGTATTGAGGATTTTTAATGTGTTTCCTAAGTTATTGATTTATTGAAATGGCCTTAGCGTTATAGTTGTCAATACTGCGACCACGTGGCCAGCTCGCCGCGGTATAGCTACAGTAGGCTATCCATGTCTGCAGGAATGTTGGCTGTTGTGCTGACATGCGTATCTGAGAGCTCCGCAACCTATTATGGGAATGCCACATGTGATTGGCTTGTCCACCTGCTATGCATAATATCATAGGAACCAATAGCAATCAGGCATAACAAACCAGTGCTTTGATACTCGGTAACCTACATTGTGAGAGATTCCATGGGCTGGTAGTTGTTCTCCAACTCACTCTCTTGTTTATGTGTCACTCCTATAATTGCTTGAATTATTGCTAGTCAGAAAAGTCTTCTAGACAGAACGTATATATTTTGAAAGGCGGTCGCAAGTGCTTTTATACTTTATAGGTCTATGTTTTTCATTAAAAAGAGCACGGTATTATTGGAAAAGAGTTGCTGCCAATTTAGCTCTCGGTGGCAACAGTAACTGCGTCAATGATAATCAGCTTTCTAGAGATTTTCAATAATTTATTATAAACACGATTTGCAAAAGGGAGGGGTCTTTAAAATGTGTAAATCCAATACGGTTCTCAGCTGACGACGCTTATCGCCACTCCCTTGGCCCAGTCCCCGATCACGCTCACCACCTGAGTCCGCTTTTGATACAGGAGAAACCGTGCACGAGGTGTTCAATCATTCATTCAACACTCCACTTAGCATGGACATTCTTTGGACTTCAGCTCTGTTTTGGCTGAACTAAAAGGAAGGAAGGAAGCTCCAGATGCCCCTTCTCGCAATCCGAAAAATTAATGGTTTTCAATGCTGTGTGACATTAAAGACATCCAGTTTCTATTTCTTTCCGCTTCACTCCTGAATGGTTCAGCCTTTGATAAACAAGCTCGTAATGTGTGGTTTTAGCACCCAGCTGATTTGAGTTTTAACGGCTTAAAGATGACTTTGGACAGAGCAGCAACAGGCGTGTTTTATGTCCGTGTGTTTATCTGGCGCTGGCGCGAACGCACGGCTACTTCCGACCCCGTGGCGGTGAAGTACAAACGGTGAGCTGCTCCTTCCTCCTTCTGCCGGGCTCAGTCCAGAACGTAATGAATTAGGTTGCTTTATGTCTTTTCTCCTCCTCGGGAGAGATGCGATGATCGCCGGCCGCGTCTTCTTCCTCGTCCCGGTCTTCCAGACGCATTTATATACATTAGGGCCGCCCTCTCAGGAGAGTTGAATTAAATCTCTGTTCACTTCCATCACTCACTCCTCTGGTTTGTTCAGCGGCTCTCGTACTCTCTTTATCTCTCTATCTCGGGCTTTATTCCCAGAGGTTGTTACTGCTTCCGCTGGCCTAGACAGTCCCGGCGAGCATTTTTTCTCTCAGAACATTCTAGAGTCAGCTACAAGAACAGCGATTGATGGTGGGGACCGGGCTTGGTAATGTGTGCGGCTGAGATATCATTTTGGTGTAGGGAGACGTTTAAACGAGGATGGGTCTTGTGTTCCGGGAGTAGCTATGTGTGCTAATGTCCAGGCCTGTAGGTTGTAGAAGAGGGAGACACATTTACAGTATGTGCAGACACAGATATATATTCATGAGAGATATTTCAACAGAATTTGCAGAAGTAGCAAGCACCAATTCCAATTCTGTGGTGTTTGCGATCTTTTTTGGTATTGTCAGTTTTTCCAAGATTGGCACACAGCTGGTTCCGAGTCCCCTAGCGACAATTTTGAACATTATTGATATGACAATAGAAAAGTGTACTTTGTTCAGATTGGAGTTCAGTTTATTGCTAGCTGAAGCGCCAGATGCAATGCACGCTGATCTTGGAATAAACTGACAATAGGGAACTCTCCATGCCACATGAACAAAATGGAGACTCAGCTGAGCACATTATACGCCATTCAGAGAGTAGACATGAACGCTCTGTTATATTGTTAGCTAAGGAGCACTACATTACATTGCTAACTTCTCTGATTCACTCGAATTCAAACAGTTGCTAACACTGGCTGGAGTTACTGCAGCCAGCTAGCATGTGTCCGCTAACTGCTAGAATTGTGGGACATTGTGCTTTTGAAAAGGTACCTGAAGTGTGCTGATAAGGGACTTAGATGTCCATCAATGGCATCTTTTAGGAAATGCATATTTGCCATAACAGGGCCTGTTTAGCATTGTTTTTTTAACCTCATTTCTTTCCACCCCCAAATGAGCTGGTACCCCGAGAAACCTCACCATTATTCCCTATCTGTCTTAGCCTATAAGGCTCTGTAAGACTTTATATAGAATATCTATTCTGCTCTGAGATACTAAACGCTTGAAAACCCATCAGATCAGAATAAGGATGAGAGCAGATCGCTACCATGTTAGGCCTCACCTCCTTCACCCGTTCTAAAGCCATCAGAATGGGTAGCATCTCCACCGTGTGTACACTGACAGATAATCAGTCATCCTGTAGTTCACTGCCACCTAATGCTGAGACACCCCAAAAGGCCGGCCCTGTCTTCCCTGTGTTAGGGTCCTTCTTCGATTCATCAGTAGAAATGGCCAGGTGTGCGTAGTATTCTGTACTTACGTGATGCTTTACAGAACGCACTGGCTCCTCTGTGCCTCTCCCCTCCCGGACCCTCTCAAGCAACCCCGCTAATCGGGTAATTGGTGGATGCAGCAACCACGTTGGAACTCCGGGGATTTCAATTATTGGGCTAATTTCCAACCCAAACAGTCTCAACAGTCTCTCACCATCACAGATCTACGCTGGTCTCGCCTTTTTATCATTTCCAGTCACCCAGCGCCCAGAAAGCATAGAGTGTAGGCCACCTGCAGTGTGACCACAGGAGATGTTTCGGACCGCTCCAGCACATTTCCCGAGGCCCCCGTGCCCGGATTACATCCATCTATTTCAGTTGGGATGGCCAGGTTGACCCATTCTCTATAATTCCATGACCCAGCGTTGACCATAAAAGCGATATATAAACCATTTTCAAAGCTTCTGCTTCCCTGGCTATTCCTTTCTGGCACCTCATTACATTCACGATGTTCCGACCCTAAACCAAGAATCCATTTATGTTCTATCCATGTCATATGCTTGTCAAACCACATCCCAAAAACCACATCTCTAATGTTTTCCCATAAAGCTTAACACAGGCTAATTCCCAACTCTCCTTCTAGTAATAAAATATTGCCTGGATTTTTTCACCAGCAAACTTAAAACGTCACCTAAAAGACCACTGTGGCTGAATTCCTTTCTTCACTCTCCTGTATTTAATCGATTTTGCATGTCATTATCTCATGTGTTTGACAACTTCCTGTTCGTACCGACTGGAGATCCACTGGGTCTGCGATCTCTGCTGCACTATCAACTATTATCTACACACGTTTACGCGTATGTCAAGTCGACCAGGTGCGTTGTCTCCGCCAGCATACTGACGCTACGCATTTTCGCATAAATGGACGCACACACACACAAACACAGCTTAATGGTGTGAGCCAGAGCCCATATTTCTCTCAGAAACAGCTGAGCAAGGAGACAGAAGAACGCTGGGCTACTAAGATATAAATCTATAACTTACTCCCTATTTGTAATAAAAAAAGAGCGCGCTTGGCCCAAATGCCCAGTGATTTTTCCAAAGCGACCTTCAGGTACCCTGGCCCAGTTGTTATCGCGTGCAGAGCAGATCGCAGAGTGATTTCCAACAGGAAAAATGAACTCGCTGATGCATTGCGACAATTTAATTTAACATTTAAAGAAATGAAATGCACAGGTCCCGGAGCCTAGCCTTGGGCACGGTGGGGTGGGGGGGGGGCACAGAGGAGAGGGGGCTGATGGGTATATTGGAATATGTTTGAGTCAGCAGTTTGCCTTGAATGGAGGGAGAATGAGAGATAAGCCGAGGGCCATCAATTCATTACTCTCTACATATTTCTCATTTTCACTCCTCTTTCTGTCTCTCTCCCGCTCACTTGTCCTCTCTCTCTCTCTCTCTCTCTCTCTCTCTCTCTCTCTCTCTCTTTGCTTCAATCTACCTTATCTGTCAGATTTTTCCATCATCTGTCCATTTGTCTTTCCCCTCTGCTTTCCTTCTGATGAACGGCTTTTGACATGATGACTTTGTCCGTACAACATTCAACTTCATAAAATAAAAACAAAATGCAAAGGTGTGCGTGTTTGGGGTGGTATGTTTGTGTGACTCGGGCTCCATCCCAGGTTCCGTGTCATGTTCTGTGTCAGGTTCTGTCCCAGGCTCCATCCCAGGCTCCATCCCAGGCTCCATCCCGTGCTCCATCCCAGGCCCTGTCCCAGGCGCCATCCCAGGCTCCATCCCAGGCTCCATCTCAGGCTCCATCTCAGGCTCCATCTCAGGCTCCATCCCAGGCTCCATCCCAGGCTCCATTTCAGGCTCCATCTCAGGCTCCATCCCGTGCTCCATCCCGTGCTCCATCCCGTGCTCCATCCCAGGCCCTGTCCCAGGCTCCATCCCAGGCTCCATCCCAGGCTCCATCTCAGGCTCCATCTCAGGCTCCATCCCAGGCTCCATCCCAGGCTCCATCCCAGGCTCCATCACAGGCTCCATCACAGGCTCCATCCCAGGCCCTGTCCCAGGCTCCATCTCAGGCTCCATCTCAGGCTCCATCTCAGGCTCCATCTCAGGCTCCATCCCAGGCTCCATCCCAGGCTCGGTCCCAGGCTCCATCTCAGGCTCCATCCCGTGCTCTATCTCGGGTCCTGTCTCTCCTCCATAACCAGCTGATAGGGACGATGGACGTGCTCTCGACTCCTGCTAATCCTATTACCGAAGAGGCTCTCAAAGTGCTGCTCCATGCTCTTTGAAAGGGCTTCCAACCTCTATTTTATTGAAAATCCTTTGGCGTTGTAAAGCTTTTTAGCCTTTGGCTAAGGCTATTGGCTCTACAAATCTGCCTACGGCCGGTGGGTGACTCTCACATTTGTATCAGTGCGTCTTGCGATCGCTATGGACTTAAAGATAATTACACTTTAAAATGGCACGGACGCTGTTGTACAGGAAATGGGAATAAAAGTGTGTTACCTTAATAGTCCGTTCACCCTGACCAAAACCAAAAGCCCGGGCGAATGAAAACAAATGGCCGTATTCCATAACGATTCTTATTTCCCCCCGACATCTCTAAATAGTCGCGCTTTGTCACTGCCACCGCAGCCGGCGAATGAATTGGCTCCTTGGACACCCCGTGCCTCCACGCGCTCTCTAAATCATCTCATTTGTGCCCGCTGGTTTTCCCTCTTCCCTCCGGGTGGAGTTCTGCGGCTCGGTGAGCTGCTCGGCATTGTGGGGCAGTCATGTCTCCAGTTGAGAGTAATTGTGCCGGTGACAGGGAGGTCAATTGGAAGAAATCGTGTTACAGCCGGCGCGGAGCTTCAGAACAGGAGGAACACACTAGATATTAGCCCAATCCGTGTAGGCTGCCGTGTTTACAATGTCTACCACACACACAAACACACACACCGGCTTGGATCAGTTCCCCCACGCACAGTATACAAGGTAGAGCCTGTTTCCTCTTATATACACAGACACCTAGATAACGTTTGTTATACTTTGTTTTCATATCAACGCAGACATGTACGCACACACACACACACAGACACACACACACACATGCATGCACACATCGTGTCAGCGCACACAGTGTCAACACACACACGGTGTGTCTTTCAATCCCGAATCCCAGTCGAGCAGACCCGGTTAATTGAAACGAAGACACACAGCCTGGGGTTCCCACTCCTCCCTGGATTAAACTGAGTAAATGAAAGCTTCTCGTGGCAAAACTCCCACTGCGTCCCACTTTGTTTTCTCGCCGTGCGGAAAGGCTCGCCGTTCAAACTCTGGTTGTCTCCACGACGACGGCACTCTCGACAGTTTTTCCGTTTGATGCCGTCGAAGGGCGAGAAGACGCTTCCTGAGCGACTACCAGGCAGGCTTCAGGTGTGGGCTTTGAGCACCGTCAGCCAGAGCCGGTAACGCGCCAGGAACGAGGACGCTGCTTTGCCAATGTCAGTCGGCGTTGCCGAATTTCAATTGACAGTATACATCCCAATCACACACGGACTCAAACTATATATTTCCCATACAACCCGTATATCTAACTATATATTTTCCACACAACCCGTATATCTAACTATATATTTTCCACACAACCTGTATATCTAACTATATATTTCCCATACAACCTGTATATCTAACTATATATTTTCCACACAACCCGTATATCTAACTATATATTTTCCACACAACCTGTATATCTAACTATATATTTCCCATACAACCCGTTTATCTAACTAATATATTTCCCATACAACCTGTATATCTGTAAATCCAGCCACTCAAGCCCATCTTTGCCTGCTCCCTGTTATTAAAAATGTCTCGATGTGAGCGGGAAACAGCCCCATCTGGCAACAGCGATGTCAGGCCACCCTCTCAGTGTGTGTTTGTGGCATTGTGGCGCCTGTTTGTACAACCATTGGTTGTTCAGGCACCTGGCGCTCCCGTGGGCGTCATGGAAACAATGTTTAGTTCTTTCTAACGAACTACGCTACCCTTCAACTGTTTGGTGTCACTTGGAAATGTCCTTTTCGAAAGAAAAATTTGTTTTTTATTAAAATGACACAGAATTCATAAAAAATACAGTGTAGACATTGTTCATGTTGTAAATTGCTATTGTAGCCGGAAATGGCAGATTTTCTTTTAATGGAATATCTACATATTCCAGGCGTACCGAGGCCTATTATCGACGACCATCAGTCTTGTGTTCGAATGTCACGTCGTGTTCGCTAATCCAAGTTAATAATTATAAAGAGAAATTGATAATCAGAAATCCTTTTGCAATTATGTAAGCACAGCAACAAAAAAAAAATTGCTGTTTAAAGAAGCAATACAACTGTCCTTCTTTAGACTAGTTGAGTACCGTGAGCGCTGGACACCATCTGTCAAGCATGGTGGAGGCAGTGTCATGGTCACTGAATGCTTTGTTTGTGTTGAAACGAGAGATTTGTACAGGATAAAAGGGATCTTGAAGAAGAAGGCTATCACTCCATTTTGCAATGCCTTTCCGTACCCTGTGGACAGCGCGAGGGAAATCTCTTCAGATTATTTCCACAAATTGACAACCAGAGGACAGACAAAGATCTGCAAGGCTGTAATTATTACAAATACAGCAAGCTTTGAAGACACAATTTTTTCTATAAAACAATCATTATTTCTAACCTTGTCTATACAATGACTGTATTTCATACATTTAGCCATATTTTCTATTTAATATAATTTCCTGTATGTTTTCATGGAAACAAGGGCATTTCTAAGTGAGCATCAACCTATCAGCGGTGGTGTGCGTTGATGAGAAAAGGTTAGTTCAGAAGTGACTGAACAATTGATCTCCGACTCCAGAACGTCCACAGTCTTTTTGGATTGGCTGTGTCGGTTTTTACGGAAAGAATGCACCGCTGTTTTGAGTTTATCATGTCCAGGCTTTCGCCATTGCAGCAATGACTAGCATGATGACAAGTTAAACAGTAAAAAAAAATAGGTCTGAGCCCGGACTTTTCACTGATAGCCAATGAGATGGCAGCGCGGACCTATTAGCTTGGTTGTACCAACCAATGAGTGAGTCAGTGTGTGAATTGGCCCGTCCACTCCGGCTCCAATAGTCTGGAGTCAAAAGAGTTGCTACGAGTCTGGAAGCTAAAAGCGCTAACAACTTTGGAAAACCTTCGCACCTCACTTTCGGGCAGCAACCCACCTTCCCGAACTCTTTGACTCCCTCTTGGTGCTGAAACGATCTGAAGAAGCAGTTGAAATTTCGAAACTTCACTGAACACCAAGTTAACTTGAACATGTATGTATTGAACATGGCTGTTGGCAACATTGCATCTTTTGATTCTGTTGTATCGACTGTATGATTGATTCATAGAGGCCCGTGCACTGATGGTTCTTTTGCGACTGCTTGAAACTTGTAACCGTGCAAAAGGAGGTGTTGGCTGGTTTATCGCCAGGACTTTTGTTTTCCTCAGCTCGTTTTCAGGAGTATGGGGACTAAAGTCGATGGCCTTAAGATATGCCTTGTGCTTTCAGTTAATGGAGGGCGATTCCACTAGATAAAGGTCATTCTCTAAGCTTACAGGGAACAATGCAAGAACATCGACCAGTAGATTGCCGCCTCAGTCTTCGATTTCTTCGACGCATCGCAAACTTTTGTTTGCCAAGTCAAAAAACTTTCACATATTTCTTGTTGGCTCTGAATAAAATGTTTGTGACTACTCGCAATAAATACAGCAAGGTTTGGGAAAAACTCTTCTGGGTACCATTTTTGTATACATCGTTATCTTGTCCATAACAACTAATTCCGCGAGTTCCCTTTTGTTTGTCCTGTTCATTTCTTCCTCACAGTGGGAGAGTAGAAGACTGGGCGTATGTCTGAGCTGAAAGCCAACGCTATCTGTTAGCTGTGTACACATGCTAATCGGGGTTGGCGTTTGCAATTTCATCTTCAGACCTTTGTTGCCGCCACAAGTAATTAACAATGGCCTGCAAAGATGTCACCGTGAAGTTTAAACGGAGGTTAAGTAGGGCGTCGAAGGTACAGTCGTTGTTGAATTTATCGGTCTACGTAGAGGACAGCGTGAACATCTCTCTCTCTTTTTTTCTTTTCTCTCTGTCACTATTTGTTCTCTCTGTGCGTATCTCTGCCCCGTCATCTTTCTGTGCTGTTTTGCGGAACCAGGCAGAGTCCAATGTGGAGTTATTCCTCATAATAAAGAATAATATTACCCAGGCTTGTGCCCAGACGTGGGTTATTACATGTTCCATAATGTTCCCTGGCTCGGATTATTTCAGTCTTTGATTTGATTTTAATAACCCGCCTTGTGTCCTAGTATAAATAGTGACCTCTAATGCCAGTTTCGACTGTCCCCGAAGATGTCTGCGGGCTGGCTCAGTGAAGATAAGCCGAGAGCTGGTATCGGTATGACTTTAGTGTCTCTTATAAATTAACATAAAGGTCTTGCGATTGGTTTATCTGATTCTAGATCTTTAGATGTGGCAGCCCTCAATGTCTGGTGGGCTCAAGCTCCTGGGCAGACTGGCTGTCAGTTGTCAAAGTGCCATTTCTTTCTTTATCTCTCCCTCTCTTTTTCTCTCACTCTGCTTCTCCACCTCTCCTTTTTTCAGTACCTGACGCTTGGCCTAACTCCCCATATCTTCGGGGCCCTGCCTCTCAGTCGTGTGGAATACTTGTACACTTACAGCGCGTGATTTCCCTCTCCGCCACTTCACTTGCATCCATTCATACACACACACACACACACTTTCTCCCTGCCAGACAGACCCTCACCTGTGTCCACAGCAAGCCCTGGCCTCACCTGATTGGTTTCCAGTCAGGCTAGTGCCACACACAGCTTGTGCAGCAAGATGGATGAAGTGATTATAAAGGAACAGATGCTGGGACATTTATTCGTTTCTTCTGAGTTCACATACTTTCACATTTCCTCGTTGCGTAGCAGTAGCTTTTTTCACCCTGAAATTGATTGCCTTGTTACTCAGCGTCTCTCTTTCACTCAAGCTCTCTTTCACTCAAGCTCTCTCTCTTTCTCTCTCCCTCGCTCTCTCTGTTTTTATCTTTCTCTCTTTCTTCTGCCAGTTAGAGAGGGTAAATAACTATTGATCTGGGCCAAGTGAAGCAAGCTAGCTAGCGTGGTAGCACTACTAACTGATTGGCCGTGTCTGTAAACGTTAGCAAGGCTGTTTAGGTAATTTGTTCTTGTTGACCACAGGGATGTTCAGTTTAACCTCTGGGACAAAGTTAGGAAGAGGGTGAGAAAAGGAGGGAACTAGGGAACGAGGGGACTAGGGAACGAGGGGACTAGGGAACGAGGGGACTAGGGAACTATGGAACGAGGAAACGAGGGAACTAGGGAACGAGGAAACGAGGGAACTAGGGAACAAGGGAACTATGGAACGAGGGGACAAGGGAACTAGGAAACGAGGGAACTAGGTAACGAGGGGACTAGGGAACGAGGGAGGAGGAGAGCAGGCTCCCGGCACTCATTTCAATTTAACACAAGCGTCTTCAGTCTCCTGAACTAGGGGTTGTGACCACAGAGAGAAACGCTTACCTCCTTGTCAGCAGTCCAACTGGTCTCCCTCAGCCGGGCCAAGGCGGTACTGGGAGTTAGCTCGTATCCACCAGTGCGGCTGCTCGGCCGGTACCGCTGTGTTTGTGTAGGAATCCTAAGGTATAGGTCTGCCTGTCTTACCTATTGTCTCGACCCATTCCCGTGACGACGCATAAATCAGCGAATGCACCTAACACGCTAGTTGGGAGAGCAGTTGGACACACATGTGGTTCTGCTCGTTGGGTCAGCAGTTAGACACACATGTGGTTCTGCTCGTTGGGTCAGCCGTTGGAGACACATGTGGTTCTGCTGGTTGGGTCAGCAGTTAGACACACATGTGGTTCTGCCCGTTGGGTCAGCAGTTAGACACACATGTGGTTCTGCTGGTTGGGTCAGCAGTTAGACACACATATGGTTCTGCCCGTTGGGTCAGCAGTTAGACACACATATGGTTCTGCCCGTTGGGTCAGCAGTTAGACACACATATGGTTCTGCTGGTTGGGTCACCAGTTAGACACACATGTGGTTCTGCTCGTTGGGTCAGCAGTTAGACACACATGTGGTTCTGCTGGTTGGGTCACCAGTTAGACACACATGTGGTTCTGCTCGTTGGGTCACCAGTTAGACACACATGTGGTTCTGCTCGTTGAGTCAGCAGTTAGACACACATATGGTTCTGCCCGTTGGGTCAGCAGTTAGACACACATATGGTTCTGCCCGTTGGGTCAGCAGTTAGACACACATATGGTTCTGCCCGTTGGGTCAGCAGTTAGACACACATGTGGTTCTGCTGGTTGGGTCAGCAGTTAGACACACATGTGGTTCTGCCCGTTGGGTCAGCAGTTAGACACACATATGGTTCTGCCCGTTGGGTCAGCAGTTAGACACACATATGGTTCTGCCCGTTGGGTCAGCAGTTAGACACACATATGGTTCTGCTGGTTGGGTCACCAGTTAGACACACATGTGGTTCTGCTCGTTGGGTCAGCAGTTAGACACACATGTGGTTCTGCTGGTTGGGTCAGCAGTTAGACACACATATGGTTCTGCCCGTTGGGTCAGCAGTTAGACACACATATGGTTCTGCCCGTTGGGTCAGCAGTTAGACACACATATGGTTCTGCCCGTTGGGTCAGCAGTTAGACACACATATGGTTCTGCCCGTTGGGTCAGCAGTTAGACACACATATGGTTCTGCCCGTTGGGTCAGCAGTTAGACACACATATGGTTCTGCTGGTTGGGTCACCAGTTAGACACACATGTGGTTCTGCTCGTTGGGTCAGCAGTTAGACACACATGTGGTTCTGCTGGTTGGGTCACCAGTTAGACACACATGTGGTTCTGCTCGTTGGGTCACCAGTTAGACACACATATGGTTCTGCTCGTTGAGTCAGCAGTTAGACACACATATGGTTCTGCCCGTTGGGTCAGCAGTTAGACACACATGGTTCTAGTCAGCAGTTAGACACACATGTGGTTCTGCTGGTTGGGTCAGCAGTTAGACACACATATGGTTCTGCCCGTTGGGTCAGCAGTTAGACACACATATGGTTCTGCCCGTTGGGTCAGCAGTTAGACACACATATGGTTCTGCTGGTTGGGTCACCAGTTAGACACACATGTGGTTCTGCTCGTTGGGTCAGCAGTTAGGGTCAGCAGTTAGACACACATGTGGTTCTGCTGGTTGGGTCAGCAGTTAGACACACATGTGGTTCTGCTCGTTGGGTCACCAGTTAGACACACATGTGGTTCTGCTCGTTGGAGTCAGCAGTTAGACACACATATGGTTCTGCCCGTTGGGTCAGCAGTTAGACACACATATGGTTCTGCCCGTTGGGTCAGCAGTTAGACACACATATGGTTCTGCCCGTTGACACACTGGTTCTGCTGGTTGGGTCAGCAGTTAGACACACATGTGGTTCTGCCCGTTGGGTCTCAGCAGTTAGACACACATATGGTTCTGCCCGTTGGGTCAGCAGTTAGACACACATATGGTTCTGCCCGTTGGGTCAGCAGTTAGACACACATGTGGTTCTGCTGGTTGGGTCAGCAGTTAGACACACATGTGGTTCTGCCCGTTGGGTCAGCAGTTAGACACACATATGGGTCAGCAGTTCATATGGCCCGTTGGGTCAGCATATGGTTCTGCTGGTTCACCAGAGACACACATGTGGTTCTGCTCGTTGGGTCACCAGTTAGACACACATGTGGTTCTGCTCGTTGAGTCAGCAGTTAGACACACATATGGTTCTGCCCGTTGGGTCAGCAGTTAGACACACATATGGTTCTGCCCGTTGGGTCAGCAGTTAGACACACATATGGTTCTGCCCGTTGGGTCAGCAGTTAGACACACATGTGGTTCTGCTGGTTGGGTCAGCAGTTAGACACACATGTGGTTCTGCTGGTTGGGTCAGCAGTTAGACACACATATGGTTCTGCCCGTTGGGTCAGCAGTTAGACACACATATGGTTCTGCCCGTTGGGTCAGCAGTTAGACACACATGTGGTTCTGCTGGTTGGGTCAGCAGTTAGACACACATGTGGTTCTGCTGGTTGGGTCAGCAGTTAGACACACATGTGGTTCTGCTCGTCGGGGCCCATGAGGGACTGAGGCCTGATTCACTCCGCAGCCTTCTGGGTTAGCCACACGCTAACGTCTGCACCAGGGGGAGGGAGGCCGGTGTTTTTGCGGCTGTGATGCTGTGTGCAATATGGGCCCTTGCCTCATGGTGTAGCAGTGGAAGGGTGGGTGGGGCTGTAGTGTGGGACTCGTTGGGGATGGCCAAAGCAATGGCAGCTTCATTAGGTTTTCATTCTATTTTAATCACGCGGTCCGACGAGAGCTGAAATAACAGCCAGGTATTAATAGACCTCCATCGCCGGTCTGACCACTACAATAAAATGGATACCCAGGGGAAAGGGGTAGAGAGAGGGAGAGTAGGGGGGTGGGGGAGAGAGGGAGGGAGGGAAAACAAGGGAGGGAGAAGGAGTGAGGGAGAGCGCAACCGAAGGAAAGGCAAAAGCAAAGCGAGGGAGAGAGAGAGAGAGGTGAGAAAGGTAGAGAGAGATTCAAGGGAGGGAGAAAGCAAGGCGGAGAGAGAGCAAATGAGAGGACTGTTTGGAGAGATATAAAAATTGCTGTGAGTAATGTGCAAGTAGAGTGGCTGATTACTGAGAGACTAAACCGGTGGGGTACCAACGCATCCCGACAACAGAGGCCAATCATCTCTGCTAGCTCACGTTAATGCTAGCTCACGTTAATGCTAGCTCACGTTAATGCTAGCTAACGTTAATGCTAGCTGGGTATCATTCTCTTATAGTTCGTCATAGCGTGAGTCACCCTCCTCCCTGTCACCTCCGTTCTGCCTCAGCCACAGACCGCCTCTGGACAGTGTGTCCGCCCGTGGGTTTATTCGCATGCCAACGTGTGTGCCCGTGTGTGTGTGTGGCTACATCGTTGATGTACACGTTTGTGTGTGTGTGTGTGTGTGTGTGTGTGTGTGTGAGTGTGTGTGTGTGTGTGTGCGCACGCCCTGACGTGACTCGGTTGACACACTTGTGATTGAGGCAAGGAGACGTATCAACAGTAGGTTAGCCTATGGGTCATATGGTGCCTCTTCAGGAGTATATCTCCGCCATTAGAAACAGTGCCAGTTCATTCTTTTACAGCTTCTGTCTCTCCTCTCTTCCTCCTTTTCCCTCTGTTTTTCTCTTTCAATTCAAGTCAATTGAAATGGCTTGATTGGCATGAGCAAACATCACTATCCCTTAAAATTACAATTAAATTAAAGGTAAACAAAAATCAAAAGACTAAAAAATTTGAGTTAAACAGTGATCAAAAATCACGCTTACGAATAAGTATAGTGGAAAGGTACAAACGGGTATTAATTTTGTTATTCTGATCTGTTTAGTTGATTGTCCTTCGGTTGTGGCAGGAAATAAAACCTGTTGCCACAATTTTTGGCATATTCTCCTGGAATATCTTGGATTTTCTGTCTGTTAATCTGTTTCTCTCTTTCCCTCTCTCATTCTCTTTATTTTCTCTCTCTCTCTCTCTGTCTCTCTTCCTCTTGCTCTCTCCCTCTCTTTCCCTCTCTTTCTCATTCTCTTTTTTTCTGTCTTACATCTCTTATTTAAATTCAATTAAAATTCAGTGGGCTTTATTGGCTTGGGAAACATACATTTACATTGCCAAAGCATTGAATAAGAAATAAACTAAATATATAAAATATGACAACTAGGGATGCACCGAATATTCGGCCACCTGTCAGGAATGTTGTCGGTGTTCGGAAGGATGAATCCAGACGTATACGGGAAAACGTTTCAGTATTTTATTTAGCCCACGGACCAACCCGTAAATGGACTTAACTAACCCGAAGGCAAAAACCGGTGCGACGTAGCGCACAAACTCAAATGTACTCCTCACTTGGAGTTTGTAAAGGAACCCGCGCTCACAATGAGCCCCGGGCGTAACAGGCAACACGTAACGGATAAACAATTCCACACAAAGACAACCAACACACTGGATGCAGAAATAAAGCAGCGCGCACAAGAAATGATCCAGGCGGCGATGGATGCGGAGAACCCGCGTGGAGACGGAGCAATAGCGCACCGAGCAGCAGTGCACGGAGATCAGAGCGCAGAAAAAAAGACTCGTCTCTCTGCACCACATGAGGGGCATGCACCCTCGTTGTCTGATATGTTCAGTGAAATCCTGCAAGAAAGTGCCTCTGCCTCATATCCATAAATGCAATGGTACTAATAATTGGCATAATTTATTTCGGTGTTTCGGTTTTCGGTCTTGGTTTCCTCTTTTTCTGTTTTCGGTTTCGAATTTTCATTTCGGTGCATCCCTAATGACAACATTATTAGAAAAATAACAGATAATTAAGACTTAACACTTTGAATATCAGAAAAAAAGAATAACTCTAAAACAATAATACCTAAATTAAACACATTTACGCAAAGCGAGAGAGCGCAAGAGAGAGAGAGCGCGAGCGCAAGAGGGACATTGCCCGTCGCCAAGGGAATGGCTCGCGCGGAGAGTGATGTATTTGCCACCATCGTCTCTGAAATAGTTAAGGCAGAACAACAGGGACGGATGGTCGAGATATCATTGTCAAATATCCATCTGTTTCCTGTCTGTTCACTGACTCCTCTCTCTCTCTGTTCCTTCTGTTTTTTGCGTTCTCTCTGGGGGGTTGCTACTTT
Source organism: Dallia pectoralis (assembly GCA_029465975.1). Classification (NCBI taxonomy): domain Eukaryota; kingdom Metazoa; phylum Chordata; class Actinopteri; order Esociformes; family Umbridae; genus Dallia; species Dallia pectoralis. The sequence goes on along the minus strand of CM055728.1, from coordinate 10,692,149 downwards.
TCAGCCTTGCTTCCAGAGTGCAGCACTGTACTCCCTTCATCTTCCATACCTTAATCACCGTCGCTTTCCATTTCTTTTCTTCTCCGAACATGGAGATTGGAAGGTTCACGCATAACTCGCCGCCGCACACAGGGGGAGGCGTTGCCACAGGGTCCTCGCCTCCTAATGGTCGGCTCATCTGCCTGTCATGGCGGCCGAGAGGAAACGCCCGCTGGATCATGTATTCTACTAGCATGTATAGTAATTATAGAGAACATATGTTTGGGTGTGTTTGTTCTCTCAGAAATAAGCCATAGGATACAATAATGTATTGTCAGGATGCTTGACGTGGGAAACAGACATACTGTACTGGACATCACCACTTCCTGTGGAAAAGTTGTCAGCGGTCAGGATTGTTTGTTTTTTCGCTCTGTAAATGTGACTGTGAGCGTCTCCTCTTTGGCATAATATCCGGCTGAGAGTGCTGTCAGATATAGCCCTGGCATCTAACCAATCACAGGCTGGCAGCAAAACCGCCAAGGCTGCTAGGTCAGAAAACAACATGTTTCCTCTGTACTTCAAAGGAGAACTAAATACACTGAAACACGCGTGCCCACGCACTTTCATTTTGGTCTTTGGCTTTGTCTTGCTATCGCTGTTGGTTTCGCTTCATTCCAAATGTTCTCTCTTTATTTTTTCTCTCCATAAGAGTGGCTTTTGTTTTCTTTAGCTCGGGTCGCCCCAGTGTTTGGAAATTTAAAATACCCGAGTACCTGTAGTTTTGGCTCAACTAGCATCCCCAGGCTGTCTAAAAGTGTGAGAACGGAATTGCCACACAGACCTCCATCTGATTGAGGAAGTTTGTTTTTGAAGTCCATAGCAAACTCTAAACCATTGATCAACTCTGTAATGAATTGGAGGGCTGCATTGGGCACTTTTTGATTATCTGTCACGATCCATTGTGAAGTGCAGTTAAAAGAACCAATTTCAGAGCGTAGATCCGGTTTGTGTTTTTGCCAAAACAAAACACGACAAACGGAAAACTTCAAGTGTAATTGAAACGAAAATGCGCTTAATGGCAACTTGCAAATATCTTTAAAATACCGATTAGAAGCGAACACTCACCAGACTGACGGATGTAACTTGCTACAAGGCTAAGCACCGTGTGCCAAACCCCAGAGAACTAAATAGCAACGCTAATCATCCAAACTAAAACCAGATGTGCACAATGAAAACGAAACCACCGGGAATAAAGTCTGTGTTCCACTAAAATCCCCGGAATGTTCACCACTCCATTATCCTTGTTTTTATCTTGGACGAATCCTTTGAATCCCTGACTCAGATATGAGCATATCTGTAGGTCTAGAATAGTACAGCACTCTGTATTTCCCAATCGGGAAGCTCTAGGTCCTTTGTCAACCAAGTGTCAGATATGTCATTGTTTCAGGACACGAGGGGCTAAATTTACTGCAGCATGTCAGTTTGAGACAGAAATAACGATTTGAAAGTGGATGCGGCCTCCTCCAGCTTCAAGTTTGTCATTTTGATTAAAGTCCTGTTGCGTCAGCCTGGATCCAACCGTTTAAATGTATATCAAGTTGGTGTCATACCGAGGTGGAAAGAAATATAATTTGACCTAGATAGAATATTCCTGGCGATATATTCTCTCTCCATCTCTCTCTCTCTCTCCCCCTCCCTCCCTGTCCCTCTCTCGCCATCCGTCTCCCTCTCTCTCTCACTCTCTCACTCCCCCTCTCTCTCTGTCGGTCTCCTGCCAAACCTAATACAGTTTTTTGGTGAATGCACGCTCCCTTCTCTCTGCTTGTCAATGTCATTAACAAGAGCTGTTTCTGGCTAGATGAGGAACAGGGAATGGAGTAGAGGGGTGAATTTATAACAGCAGGGGTGGAGGGGTAGATACCTGTAATCGGGGTCACCGTCCTCACTCCCCAAAGCCAGCCCCGTCAATCATCCGCTTGTATACAGGTGAATGTACTCGTCTAATTTAAGCAGCGGCCTCGCGGGTGTGTGGGTGTGTGTTTACGTGTACATGTGCTTGCGTAAATGTGCGTATGTGTTCACGCGGATGTCTGTGGTGAAGTTGATAGTTTGTGTCCCACCCAGCTGCCCACCACCGTTCTGGAAGGCTCCGTGTGTGAAAGCATTGTGTGATTGGCAGGTGTGATGAAACCCTTAACCCTCCCCAGCTTTGATATGAACGTTCCAGCCCGTCATCTGACATGGAGATGAACAGATACAGCTGAAAGGGATCTACAGTGGATGTATTGTGCTCTCATATTGGCTGATGGGATTTGTGTTTTAATACCTCCCAATAAGGGCACACTAAACACACACTCACACACACACTAAACTCTCACACACACACACTAAACTCACACACTCACGCACTAAGCTCACACACACACCGCCCTCGATGAGTCACAGCGGGGAGTGCCACGGCGGGAGGCTGGAGAACCGGCCTTTGCCGTGGTTCTACAGTTGCCAATGGCGATAAGAAGTGAAGGATGACAGGAGAGAGAGAGAGAGGGTGGCAGATAGAGTTAGAGAGAGACACTGATGAGCTCGGAAAGGCTGAAACATCGGCGCATGGTTTCCGCCAGGCACCTCCGGACCCGTCCCCACACCTCCGCCGCCCCCCCGGGGACGCTGAGGGAAGCCTGGGTCAGCCAGACTGCGAGGCGTGGGGTGGGGGGAGTACAGGTGCGGAGGCTCGTTTTTACCGGGTACCAACCGCAGTAATAAGAACGCTTATGCAGGAGTTAAGCTGTCCTCATCCCCTGCTGCCGTATCCCCTTAAACACCCTCTGCTGCTACATCAAAATGTCAAAGCTGTTACAATGCCATTTGTCCCCCATTGCTTTAACAATACCTCCTCTGAGACATTTAAAACAAGTCTGTCTGCAAAACCCCACACTAGCGCAGGCACACACACACACACGTGCGCTCACGCTCTGACACGTGAATATTCGCTCACCGACTGTTCTTGCTCGTCATTCTAATGTGATTTCCGCCCCCCCCCACCCATCCACCCGCTGCCCACTGGGTGGAATTAAGCAGGAAGGGAAAGTGGTTGGCTGACGGCGCTTTGTTCGTGTTTACATCCTGCTTGTCAAGAGAGTGACAGGGCTCGTCCACCAATTAAAAGGCAGCTGGTGTGGGGGGTCTAATCACTGAATGCATGTCCTCTGTCATTAAGTCGGGCTCCAGTTTGGTTTGGAGACGTGAATGTTCCACGTTCCTCAGACATCCGACCGGTTGTTATCGTTGAAAGGAAATCGCAATGCAGAAACGCCATGACATTAGCTCCAGATGGCAAACTTTTTTTAACGTCGATATCCGTTACTTTATTTTGTATTATTATTTTTGTTTATGTCAATCTAGCATCCTAATATAGGCAACTGATAGCAACTTTTTGTTTTGGTTCATGCTAGTTTGTTTGCCGGTTTGTTTAATGACTTGAGCACAGCTGGCAAGTTCTTAACTTTAGCTAACTTTTCTGAATAATTACATAAATACACTCTTAATTATCGAAAATTGAGGTAATGGCGAGCCAATTAAAGAAAATAAGGTCGAGCTTGTCAAGTGGGGATGCAACTAAATAAAACTGAAGCATTCGATCAGGAAATTGTAGACCGTTCTGGTAACTATGACAACGGGACAGCCACCCTCACAGAAACTAACACTGTTCATCTCGCTGGAAAAACACGCACTGTTTCTGTTTTAGCACTGTTTCTGTTTTAGCACTGTTTCTGTTTTAGCACTGTTTCTGTTTTAATTCAATTTCCTGATTTATGCACCAGGGGGTTGCTAGGATACACCCAATTAACAATGAAAGTTGAACTGTTGTCCAAATATTCTGTCATAATGTTTTGGGGACTTAAAATGAAAATAAGTAAATAAACTAAATAAAGTGAAATGAAAGCAACTGTGCTATGTTTAGATGGAGTTGTTTAATGTAATACATTACCAGTGTATGTTTTATTCTACAAGGTATGTTACTGCTACCATTAAAGTCCAGTTTGTCAGGTGTAGGAGTTTAGGAGAGGTGGGAGTACAAAGTGTCGGTTTATTAAAAACACCTCCTGTCCTAACGTTGCAGTTTTGATCCGAGCGCTCGACCCGTTATGAACCTGCTCTCATTGAGCACCTGGAAATCATACAAGAACTTTTCAGACGTGTTTCACTGTCAGGCTTTTGAGTCGGCCTGTGAAAGGCCCTGAGTGGGTCAGTGAATGCGGGCGCGGTCGAGCAGAGAATGCCGTCTTATATGTCATTTAGGTGGGGTGCAGAAGGTTGTGTCACCGGCCCTGCCTCTGGTCGCTGTGACAGTGGGGATAGAGGTTACAAGCCACAGAAATACTGGAACAGGTTTACAGACATTCAGTGCAATTCAAATCATTGGGCAATTTCTCCAAAATAGTACTTTTTTCCAGCGTGTTAAGCTATTACCTCTCAGATAAGTGCTCTACTGACCTGCCTTGCCTCTATCGTTAAAAGTACCATTTCCATAATCTTTGGGCGCGCGCATGTGTCTGTGCTAGAGTGTGTACAGTATGTAAGTGTGTATGTTAGTGTGTGTGTGCGAGTGTGTGTCTGTGCGTGTGTGTGTGCATGTGTGTCTGTTCCAGTGTGTGTATGCGAGTGTGTGTGTGTGTGTGTCTGTGTGTGTAGGACTAGGCCCTGAGAGATATAATAAAATAATGAAGCTTATCAAACCACTGCAGACTGAGGGGAGCTCTTCCTCCTGTGTCTATGATTCCTGAATTCCCTCTCATCCTCTCTCCCTCTTCCTCCCTTTTTGTCTATTCCTCTCTTTTTCCTCTCCCTCATTCACTCTTTTCTCTCTCTCTCTTCATTTCCCAAGACAAGAGTCTTTCTCCCTCTCCTCCTTTACTCTATACTCTCTCTTCTTGTCTTTCCCTCTCTCTTTATTTCCCTCTCCTCCTTTACTCTATACTCTCTCTTCTTGTCTTTCCCTCTCTCTTTATTTCCCTCTCCTCCTTTCACTCTATCCTCTCTCTTCTTGTCTTTCCCTCTCTCTTTATTTCCCTCTCCTCCTTTACTCTATACTCTCTCTTCTTGTCTTTCCCTCTCTCTTTATTTCCCTCTCCTCCTTTACTCTATACTCTCTCTTCTTGTCTTTCCCTCTCTCTTTATTTCCCTCTCCTCCTTCACTCTATACTCTCTCTTCTTGTCTTTCCCTCTCTCTTTATTTCCCTCTCCTCCTTTACTCTATACTCTCTCTTCTTGTCTTTCCCTCTCTCTTTATTTCCCTCTCCTCCTTTACTCTATACTCTCTCTTCTTGTCTTTCCCTCTCTCTTTATTTCCCTCTCCTCCTTTACTCTATACTCTCTCTTCTTGTCTTTCCCTCTCTCTTTATTTCCCTCTCCTCCTTTACTCTATACTCTCTCTTCTTGTCTTTCCCTCTCTCTTTATTTCCCTCTCCTCCTTCACTCTCCCCTCTATCTCTCTTCTTGTCTTTCCCTCTTCTCTGTTTCTCTTTTTGCCCTATGGTCACATATTCAAATCCTCCACATATCTGATTCCAGGTTTTCCAGCTCAGCCTCCACACGGCGACTTCATCAAACTGTGCTGTAGATGTTTACTCGGGTCCATTTAGACTCGATGCTCAAAATGTGTCATTATCGTCATCGCCGTTTGCCAATGCCTGCTACAATGTTTGACTTCAAAATATCTACATCCGGGTAAAATGTGCGGGGTGAAAGGAAGAAGAAAGTTAAACCGAACAAAGGACAAAGAGAATATACATTTTTAAACAGTGTGTTTGCTCCACGTGTGTTTTTTGTGCTTATTAGGCCGGCTAGTGCCCGGCCTTGCTGCTCGGTACATGTAGTTGTGTGAGGGCAGGGTGCCGGTAGCTTTTAGTTGGGTGGAGATGAAACAGACCGAGGCCTACAGACGGTGGCCTGCGTCTCATTATAGGCCGCTAGAGAAGAGACAACAAGCTTCTCTCTTTATCTGGGGATACATTATTTAAAACATGCACAAATTAGATTTCCTCCCTCCGCCATCAATCTCTGCTTTTCTGTCTGTCTCTCTCACCGTGTCCCACTCCTCTGTCTCATCTCTCTTTCTCTCTCTCTCGCCGCCTCTCTCTTGCTTTTGTCACTTTTTCTTTGTCACTCTAAGATGGCTAGTCCGGGTCAAGGAGTCATGCTGGGTTTTAAATTAAAGGACAACTTGGTGTGAGCTTATTAATGACTCTCCCTGCCTTTATTAGCCAGCACACTAGTGGCGTGTCCAGTGTGAGAAAAATGGTTTCTATTTGAAATTAAATTTAAAGGCTTCATGGTAGAGGAAACATTTGTTTACATTTTCAAAGCGAGCGAAAAAATAAATAAATAATGCGAACATTTGACGTCTGAGGACGGCACACGACTTTTAATGGGATGGAAGGAAAATGAAATGTATTGCCAGCTGAACACTGTATGTATGAATGACAATGAAATGTATTACCAGCTGAACACTGTATGTATGAATGACAATGAAATGTATTACCAGCTGAACACTGTATGTATGAATGACAATGAAATGTATTACCAGCTGAACACTGTATGTATGAATGACAATGAAACAAATATCTGATGAGTATTGATTACGCTGAGCAGGATGATGCTCCACTGGTTTCCCCGTTTCGTCATGGCAACGGGTCACACGCACCTTGCTGCTGTGCAAATACGCTGTGCACATTGTGCGAGTTTGCCTATCTCTACCCTGCACCGTGGACATTAACTAAGGCCAGAGTTCATGTTAAATCTTCCCAGTTGAACCACGGACGATATTGTTGTCACCAACGTGGGACTGCCTACTGGTCTTTTATTATGAAGTTACTCCGTCTCTTCTCTTCGCTTTACCCTCGGTGTCAGAGACATGTTTTTTGTCTCCTAATTTGTCCTCCAGCTCCTCCCCCCTCCCATCTTGACGCCCCTCTGCCTTGTATTCCGACCGTATAGAAACTGCATGAAAAAAACCCAATGGCAGCGAGAAGACGTGGTGACACAGGCGGGGGGTTGGGCGGCGGTGGGGTGGAGTCTAAGTGATGCTGACAGGGACTCATTTGCTCCTGAGTTGTGGAATTGTGTTGTGTGAAATTGAAACGGCGGCGCATCAGGACCAGTTATTTGCAATGAATTTCAACCGGAACGTTCTGCAACCCCGATCCCGGCCTCCTCTTCCTCGCCTCTCCCGTCATCTCTGCCTTCTCTCTTATGACCTCCCCCCCCCCGTTCCCTCTCTCTTCATCCCACTCTGCCGTGTGCCCACTGTACCCACACCATAGGACTCCCATCCATCCACCTGCTCGTTCGCCTACTCCCCGGTCTACCCGCACTCTGCTCTTCGTCCTGTTGCGACCGGTGACTTTTAGATCTCCTCTGCATCAGCGGGGCCTCTCGGCGACCGCTCCCCGCCTCACACCGACCAATCGGAGCATGGCGGATGAGCTCTGATGGCGACAGGCAGCTGCTGAGCTCATCGGGATGTCGGCCGTTCCAAAGAGCAGAAATTATTTGTCTGATCTCATACCTTTTCATTTAGCCGTCGTCCAAGCCGGAGCAACATCCAGGAGATTTCAGTCGTTGGCTAATTGGAGGAACGCTGCCCTGTGAGTGGGTGGGTCGTGCGGTGGGGGTGGGGGGGGGAGGTCATAGTAAAGCAGAAGGAGAGAACATTAGCACCTCTCATAGATTTAATGTATTTATATCAGGACGTAATGGAGTGTTGCTAATAAAAACGGCTATTTCCCGAATCATTTTAGCCAACAGATTATAGAGCTTTATTTGAGCTCCGGAGTGCCTATGATAACATCGCCCACAAACCTGTTACGGGTGAAATGGGAAGTGACATCAAGTTTAGTGTCGTGACCTCATCTGGGCCCGTCAGGTTTTAAGGAGCTCACTGGCGCTATCATGGAATAATTAATTACCATCAGTCCTCTTCACTGTGTGTGTGCGTGCATTTCTGTCTTCGTCTTTCTGTGTGTGTGTGTGTGTGTGTGTGTGTTTTTGCATTTGTGTGTGTGTGTGTGTTTGTGTATTTGTGTGTGTGTGTGTGTGTGTTTTTGCATTTGTGTGTGTGTGTGTGTTTGTGTATTTGTGTGTGTGTGTTTGTGTGTGTGTGTGTGTGTGTGTGTGTGTGTTTGTGTGTGTGTGTGTGTGTTTGTGTATTTGTGTGTGTGTGTTTGTGTGTGTGTGTGTTGTTTGTGTATTTTGTGTGTATGTTTGTGTGTGTGTGTGTGTTTGGTGTGTGTGTGTGTGTGTGTGTTTGGTGTGTGTGTGTGTGTGTTTGTGTATTTGTGTGTGTATGTTTTGTGTGTGTGTGTGTGTGTGTTTGGTGTGTGTGTGTGTGTGTTTGGTGTGTGTGTGTTTTTGCATTTGTGTGTGTGTGTGTGTTTGTGTATTTGTGTGTGTGTGTTTGGTGTGTGTGTGTGTGTATTTGTGTGTGTGTGTTTGGTGTGTGTGTGTGTTTGTGTATTTGTGTGTGTGTGTTTGGTGTGTGTGTGTGTGTGTGTTTGTGTATGTGTTTGGTGTGTGTGTGTGTGTGTGTGTGTTGTGTGTGTTTGTGTGTGTGTGTTTGGTGTGTGTGTGTGTTTGTGTATTTGTGTGTGTGTGTGTGTGTGTGTGTGTGTGTGTGTGTGTTTGGTGTGTGTTTGTGTATTTGTGTGTGTGTGTGTTTGGTGTGTGTGTGTGTTTGCTCTATAGGCTGCCCAGAGCTGATGAGTCTCCTGCTGCCAAATAGTTGATCATTAAGAAACCCTTGATGGGTTCAAACCAAACGTCTATCCAGAGTACCACTAATGTTCTTTAATCTCATAGAACACAGCAGGCCATAGACTCATTGCTACTTTCATTTATTCTCAGCTTTTTGGAAGTTTTCTCTAGTTTTTCTCTAGTTTTTCTGCTGTAAAGGGATAGTTCTGGATTTTGTCAACGAGGCCATTTATCTAGATCCCCAGAGTCAAATGAACTGTTGGATTCCATTATTGTGTCTGCAGTTGGAATAAAGTTCCAATTTAGCACTAGGTCTACTGACTGGGAAAAAAAATCGTATTTCTTTCATAATGGAACCGGAGATGTAAAAGCGTTATCCACAAGATCACCGAAACTCTGAAATGAAATGGCGTAATTGAATCAGTTTGTTTATGACTGTGACAGGGAGATTTGACTTCCCCTAAAGTTACTGTGCTTCCTCCCTCCGGAATTCCAGGTGATATCGCTAAGAATGTTCTAGTAGTCAACCTTAAGATGAAACGACGCTCACATTTGTTCATTTTATCGAGCGGTAGAAGTTTTCTCTTAGAAATTAACAATGCTGCATTTTGCCCTATTAAATATTCCGGATATATTTTGTGGTAGTTTCTATTTTGCGTCAGTACGTCAATGGGTCGTCGGCCCGAGGCAGTACAAAGCCGAACCCCCTCACGGCGACGTTTCACACGTCCTGAATGAAAGGTTCCCGGGTAGTCGTAGAGGCGTGAAAAACTAATGAGTATAATGGCCTTCAATGACATATCAACCCTCGACAACCCCCCCTGTTCCCAGACGCACCCGAGAACATCCAGGTCTCGTCAAGTCTTGTGTGAATTTACAGACTACACGAGACTCTAGACAGTCTCCACGGCACATATGAATAAAATGAAACGCATTACGTCTAGATGTTCGCGCCGGCAACTGCATTTCCATTCACGGTGGGGAGGAGATGGTTTTGGATTGGCTCGGGAAGTGAAGGGCGGCGTGACGCTGGCATGTGCATTTCACACTACGTTTCCCCTCGATTCCAGGCGAGGTGGGACCGGAAACCCGGGAGACGGGTGATGAGGAGGGGAGAGAACAGACTCGGTGTCTGAAGCACAACTGTGGGAGGTGGAGTTATTTTAGATAGATATTTCCGTTATTTCGTCTGAATAGCTAATTCCATTACAAATCATTTACAGGTGTCTGCACCGTAATTGAAATGCCAGGCAAACGTCGCGTGCGCGGTTGTTTGTTACAATTTGAGGCATGGCGGATACGGAAATGAATTGAAATGTTTTGGTTCATCCTGGAATTAGTATTTCAAGGGATTGTGATTACTAAATATACAGGGCATTATTCTCATCGTTTACCAGCTACACTCCATTTCTCCTGTTAGCCAGTGTCTGTTACATGAGTCGTGTGAACTGAACCAGGGTGAACTGAACCAGTGTCTGTTACATGAGTCGTGTGAACTCAACCAGGGTGAACTGAACCAGTGTCTGTTACATGAGTCGTGTGAACTGAACCAGGGTGAACTGAACCGGTGTCTGTTACATGAGTCGTGTGAACTGAACCAGCGTGAACTGAACCGGTGTCTGTTACATGAGTCGTGTGAACTGAACCGGTGTCTGTTACATGAGTCGTGTGAACTGAACCAGCGTGAACTGAACCGGTGTCTGTTACATGAGTCGTGTGAACTGAACCAGGGTGAACTTAACCAGTGTCTGTTACATGAGTCGTATGAACTGAACCAGTGTCTGTTACATGAGTCATATCAACTGAATCAGTGTCTGTTACATGAGTCGTAGGAACTGAACCAGGGTGAACTGAACCAGTGTTTGTTACACGAGTCATATGAACTGAACCAGTGTCTGTTACATGAGTCGTATGAACTGAACCAGTATGAACTGAACCAGTGTCTGTTACATGAGTCGTATAAACTGAACCAGTGTCTGTTACATGAGTCATATCAACTGAATCAGTGTCTGTTACATGAGTCGTATAAACTGAACCAGTGTCTGTTACATGAGTCATATGAACTGAACCAGTGTCTGTTACATGAGTCAAATGAACTGAACCAGTGTCTGTTACATGAGTCGTATGAACTGAACCAGTGTCTGTTACATGAGTCGTATGAACTGAACCAGTGTCTGTTACATGAGTCATATGAACTGAACCAGTGTCTGTTACATGAGTCATATGAACTGAACCAGTAAAAACTGGACCAGTATGAGGTGAACCAACATCTGTTACATGAGTCATATGAAGTTAACCAGTCTAAAGTGAACCAGTGTCTGTTACCTGAGTCGTATGAAATGAACCATTGTGTAGAAATCAATTATGTGGGCATGACTCAACCTAAGGGTTGAACAAAACTATATAAACTGAACCAGAATCTGCTAAAGATATACCTTGCAAACGAGTGTGTGACGTTACGTGAGCCTTAGTAAAGTGAACCAGTTAACCAGTGTTTGCACTCTACAGTTCCCCCGGGGAGAGAGTTAACATGAAATATAAATGGCTGTCCTCTTCATTAATTAGATCACGCCACAAACCCGCATGTATCAGTAGGCAATAAACCAGTGTTAATCAATGCTGTTTTTTGGGTGGGATTAATATTGATGCCTTCATAAAATCCAGCGCTCATATTGGGAGGACCGCGGTTCCTTTGATGCCGGGCTATGGGGATTATTGAAAAATGCATGAAACAAAAGCAATATGCAAAGTGCATTAACTTTAAACTTCCCGGCGCCAGCCACTATTTGATTACTGCGCTCTAATTTTAAAAAAAAAACAGAAAAAGATCACGGCGCCGAGTCCGCGGTTCTCTTTTCACACGAGCGGTCGCGCGTCAGCGGTCGAACGTTACTGGTGTGTTTCCCACCCAGTGTGAATAGGGAGTGAATCTGTGTGACGATATAGCTGTCCCGCCGTCCCCATGGCACCACTCTACGGACAGCGTGAAGCAAAGAGCAAAGACAGAGGATGAGGATGTGTGGTGCTTGTGATGTGATACTGGGAACACGGCTCAATAGCCTCATTTGTCTCTCGTGCTCCTGTCTGTGGCACCCCACTGTCCCCCGTCCTCCCAGGGGGGAGTATCGGTTCACATCAATGTGACCAAATTACGCAAGATTTGTCTTCGGTGTTTTAGAGATGTGGTTCGAAGGTTAGCAGGGGTGCAGCTGTATCTGAGAGGAGTTCTCTGGTATCATCGGATGCGCTCTCCTGGAGGAAGTGACATCGTAGTGCAACCCTAGCGCGGCCTTAGAAACGACCAGCGTGGTGATTAAAGCTGGGTGAAATCACAGGGGCAGCATCCTTTGTGACATGATGACTAACTAATCAACCTGTGTTTTTGATTGGTTAGCCTCTTTCCCACCCAGCTCGTTACATTCAACCTTCAGGACGACAGCTGGAACAATTCGGTAAATTGATCATACAGGCATTTAATTACAGCTATTTTGCTTATAGCACGTAGTATGACATATCGCCAGGAAAACAATTGAACCTGATTTGAGCGCTGCTCAAAATATGTCGCCAAAATGTTTTCGGGAATTTCATGTTTACCGATGCATTTCCTATATGTGTAAGATTTAGGAAACAGACAAAGTGTTTTGCCATAGCAATTTCATTAATTGAAAAACATCTATAAAAGTCAGTCACAGTACTCAGCGTGCCAGTTGATCCAAAACCAAGGTTATGTGCATCGCACAGCCAAACCAAAACCATTCAAATGTCCCAGAGAGTGATGACTACAAACATAGCACTCATTGGTTTAAAGGTACAACATTTTATGTGACAGACATACCTTTCTACCACAAACACAACACAGAGCTTTTTATAGCACAGCGTGATGCCAGTGAGACAGTAGGCTTAAATAAGTTCTAATGTCACAACAGTGCTTTGTATAGTTATTTCTGCATAAAGAAATCCATTGTAACGCAACTCAATTTTATTCTATATGGCCAATATCTCGGTTTTTATGAATGTTGATGTTTATCCCAGATACGCACCCCAGTATGAATGCACCTGTTTACTTTATGCACATGTCTCAGCCTTTATAAAGGCACCCGTACTGCCATCTCTATTCTGCATTATGGGCAGCTGTTTTAATACATCCGCTTGCCATCTGGATGTTACTGAATATATTCACAACAGTTCTGTTTTATTCTTAGCGCCTGGTGACAATAAGAGTTCATAAAGTTAACTCTCCAACACACTGTGTGAGTTCAAGCTTCTGCCTTCTGTCATTATCTCTTTCTCTAGCTCTCTCACTCTCTACTCTCTCCCCTCTCTCTCTCTCTAGCTTCCTCGCTCTCTACTCTCTCCTCTCTCTCTCTCTAGTTTTCTCGCTCTCTCCTCTCTCTCTCTCAGTTTTTTCGCTCTCTGTTTTCTCTCTCTAAAGCTAAATAAGTATTGTTCTCTCTCTCTGTCTTCACCTGTCCTCGTCTACTGCGCTTTCCATCCCCTCTCCCGTATCTCCACTGAGATATTTTCTGCTCGCCACATTTTCATAAATATAACACATTCAGTATTCACTCTCATCCCTAGCTAGTTCCTCCATCCAGTCGCGTTGTCAACAGGGAGCGGCTTTATGATTCACCCGGTGGCACACTCCTGACAAATCCTTACAGGTAGATATCGGGGGGAAGTTAGACCACTAAAACCGTACTTATCCACCGATGAGAGTAACAGATATACAGACGGAAATAGACACGTGCGCACGGGTGAGAACGCGCACGTGAATGTAGACACACTCCTACGCATGTTCATAAGCGCGCGCACGCACACACACACACAAACACACACACACAAACACACATGTACATACTCAAAGCTCAGGACACTTTTCTTTCATCCAAGACAGACCTCTGTTCAGCGCCATTACGGTGTGTGTGTGTGTGTGTGCGTCTCCATGGCGACTCCAAGGTAAAAGCCCTTATGTCGTGTCTTGGTATATTGACTGTGGTGGGAGACTCGGTATTAGATGTGGCCATAACTCCTACTCTGCTGAATGCAATGTTACCTGTATAATTGGTATCCCTGACAACCTATACCGACACAAAAGACTCTATCAACATTTTTCGAAACAAAGCCGCTCTGGTGGTAACGGGTTGTGAGCGCTGAAATAACTAAATCCAGGACACAAAGGACGCCACGCACGGCCATAACTGACTAGCAAGATTATCGAATGAATCATATTACAGACGGATTAGCTAGATTGGTTCATGAGAAATTAAGATAGTTGGACTAGCTAGATTATCTAACTAATAATGCGTCAGATCACAGTTGGACAAGCTAGATTATCTAATTAATCAAAGCCCAGTCGGACTGGCTAGATTATCTTGTCTAATAACTTATCAGACCACTTCCGTGCTATCTGGATTGTCTAATAAATAGTGCACCAGATCACTGCTGTACTAGCTAATACACATCAAACTAATAATGACTATACTTGTTTCTCTGAAATCATTAACGCATCTTTCTCATATCTTGGTTTTAGCTAAATCACTTGCTTCATTCATGTAGATAATTGTAGCTAATATTAGCTAGAACACAGTTACAGCAGCTACCCATCTAGGCATATGTGCTAATGTTTGTTTGTCTTCATCATAGCCAGCTATGCCAACTGTCATGTATGTTCAAACTGGCCCAGACTTGTATAGGTAAAGTGGAGGTGGTGGCTTACCTCCACAGTCGGCGGGATAATTTTTAAATTGCACCAAGAAATAGCTCTGAAACATTCTGAATGATATATGTTAGAGGGTTTTCTCAGCTCCTACACCGTTCTGTCAACTACATCATGCGATGACTGATTTATAAATACACCCGAGTGCCATGCAGTGAGGAATTCTCGGAACATGTCTTTTTTCACTTTGCTTGCCGTGGTAACGTCATGGTGATTTGTTCCATATCACCTCTGTCCTTGTCTTCTCAACTCTCCATCTATGTGGTAAAGAGGTCAACAGGGACGGATGAAGGACAGTGTAATTGACCGGGTTATCTTTTTTTAATAAATAACATTTAGATTTAGAAAAAGAAACGAAGGCTAAAAGCTGACCCGCTTTGGAATAAACTGCTAGGATGGCCAGGTTAGATTAATTAGTAATCATTGCTGTTTCTATGGCATTTAGTTGAGTTTAATTAAACCCTTTTACTAACACATCAGTCGATGGATTCCAATAATGTTCTCTGCCATAACTGGAATTCCTCAATATCTTCTTGTCGAACATACAAAGTCATTACATTAAATGTTCAAGGTTATGTGGTGTGTGCGTTTGTCGTTGTTGACAATTTCTTTCTCCCACTTTCTGTCCCTCTCTTTTCTCACCGGGCTTCCAGCAAGCGTAGGCTAAGCTCTGATCCTTGAACGACCTGGACGTTCTAAATCTCTTCGTCCTGTCTTCGAAGCGATTAGTGTTTTGGGTCATCGCTCGGGTTAAATGATCATGTGCACAAACCTTGGCTTGAAGAACCAATCACCCTTAACTGGTGTTGCAGAGAGAAACACAATTACTACTTCACACACAAACACATGCACACACACACGAACACACACCCTTAAATACACTCACACATAGTCACGCGCGTGCACGTCCACACGCGAACATTAGCACAAAACCACACACATTGGCTAATGCAGGATTCTGGCCAGGTGAGTAGCTTCATCCCATGGTGGCGCTGGCTGAGGGATTGCTCAGTGGACAGTGAAATGGACTGCAGTTCAATCTAAGCCTCCTCCACTCTGAATTCCATGAATACAGGTTCGGTATTCAACGTCCCAACTAGGGGTGTGCGATATGACGATATTTAATCGTGGACGATTAAAATGTCTCCACGATTCACTTTTTCGGAAATATCGTAGAATCGCGCTCCAGTGCACGTTCAATTAGATGCAGATCTATGGCGTTTTTTCAGCTACGTATCAACATGCAATGCGCGGTGCGCTAGATGTCAGCGTGTTAACACTAGAAGCGCCAACAGCCCATGCCCGCGGGCGTTGCAGTTAGTAATTAAAATAAATATATAATGTTGAAAAGCTACAGCCTCGTTCTTCCATCTCATCTCATCTCATCTTCAACCGCTTATCCGGGGTCGGGTCGCGGGGGTAGCAGCTCTAGCAGGGGACCCCAAACTTCCCTTTCCCGGGCAACATTAGCCAGCTCTGACTGGGGAATCCCGAGGCGTTCCCAGGCCAGTGTGGAGATATAATCTCTCCACCTAGTCCTGGGTCTTCCCCGAGGTCTCCTCCCAGCTGGACGTGCCTGGAACACCTCTCTAGGGAGGCGCCCAGGTGGCATTCTTACAAGATGCCCGAACCACCTCAACTGGCTCCTTTCTATGCAAAGGAGCAGCGGCTCTACTCCGAGTTCCTCTCGGATGACTGAGCTTCTCACCCTATCCCTAAGGGAGAGGCCAGCCACCTTTCTGAGAAAACCCATTTCGGCCGCTTGTACCCGCGATCTCGTTCTTTCGGTCATGACCCAGCTTTCATGACCATAGGTGAGGGTAGGAACAAAGATTGACCAGTAGATCGAGAGCTTTGCCTTTCGGCTCAGCTCTCTTTTCGTCACAACGGTGCGGTGAAGCGAATGCAACACCGCCCCCGCTGCTCCGATCCTCCGACCAAACTCCCGCTCCATTGTTCCCTCACTCGCGAACAGGACCCCGAGGTACTTGAACTCCTTCACTTGGAGTAAGGACTCATTCCCTACCCGGAGTAGGCACTCCACCGGTTTCCTGCTGAGAGTCATGGCCTCAGATTTAGAGGTGCTAACCCTCATCCCAGCCGCTTCACACTCGGCTGCGAACCGATCCAGTGAGTGCTGAAGGTCACCGACCGATGAGGCCATCAGGACCACATCATCGTTCTTCCATGACTTTTCCTAAATACGTGCATTTTACCTTGTCCCGTTTTCAGAAACTGGATGCGTTTTGGTCTGATCTCGTTTTGGTCCGATCTATATTGGACACCGTTTTGGTCTGGTCTATATGAAACTGGATGGGTTTTGGTCTGGTCTACATGAAACTTGACGCGTTTTGGTCTGGTCTACATGAAACTTGACGCGTTTTGGTCCGATCTATATGAAACTGGATATATGTAACCGATTAATTTGCTGCTGTCTCATGTGCACTCATAACAACACAAATGAACACTGTGCGCAGTGCAACCGGTTAGTATGCGTGTCCTGCTCAGGCAGACAAAAGCTGCGAGATATACATAGATAATAGATTGATTGGCTTGGTTGAATTTGAATGAACTAGAAAAAAGAGGTAGGCCTACGTTTATAAAGAAATATATGTTTTACTAAATAAACAGAACGAAAATATAAAACGAAATTGATTAATGTATCTACCGGGTAACAGCAGAATATACCCGACCGTGACCAATATACAAACTGTGTTGTAAAATACGTGTTTCATTGTCTATAGTGCCTTAGTTACTGGGCTGTAATTACTATAATACATTTTACAAATGTAAATGATCAAATTATACACTGTAGCCTAATGTTTTTATTTCAACAGTCTGTGTTGCAATATATACGGCCAATCATGCGCAAATCATTTGATTGCGCGTCGCTTGTGATCTAAAATGTTTTAGCATTTATTACATCAAAATAGGACATACAGTTTGATTGATTTTAATTTATTCGATCTTTAGAAATTTAAATATCATAGCCTGTGCATTTTAAAATCATGGTTTTAATTTTGTATTGTATGGCTACATAAGACAATAAATAGGCTACATACTATTTTAGTAAAATGTTTTACTGCATAATTCACAATTCATTTAATTCAGGATGATAACACAGTAGATCATCTGATGCTGTAGATGGATGGCAGGTTACACAGTGAATGGATGGTGAAGCTGCGGATGAGAATGAAGGTGCTTCTTTGCACCATTGCACTTCCTTTAAATATACACGTGATTAAAATATGCTACTTTAATTTTTTTTTTCCTTTTATGTTTTGTTACCTTGTAACGCTATATTCTTTAAATGGAGATATAATTTGCTTGTATTGCAGCTCAGTAATTAGCAAAATAGTCTTAAAAAGCAACATGAAAAAGAATCGTGATAAAATCGTGAATCGTGATTTTTCCTGAAAAAATCGTGATATGATATTTTTCCCATATCGCCCACCCCTAGTCCCAACCTATTCCACATTTCCCCTAAATACTTCACCTACATCCCACTACTCCACCAGAACGGCTTCACCTTCAACTACATGTGAATCGCCTTACTTTCTTCCTCTTCGCCCTAACTACTTTGTCTTCGTCAACATTCTTCACCAAACCTGCTCTAACTTCGAGTATATACTCCAAGTTACTCCTCCAACTACACCAAGCTAGTCCTCCAACTACACCAAGCTACTACTCCAACTACACCAAGTTACTCCTCTAACTACAACAAGTTACTCCTCCAACTACACCAAGCTACTCCTCCAACTACACCAAGCTACTCCTCCAACTACACCAAGCTACTTCTCCAACTACACCAAGCTACTACTCCAACTATACCAAGTTACTCCTCCAACTACACCAAGCTACTCCTCCAACTACACCAAGCTACTCCTCCAACTACACCAAGCTACTTCTCCAACTACACCAAGCTACTCCTCCAACTACACCAAGCTACTTCTCCAACTACACCAAGCTACTTCTCCAACTACACCAAGCTACTCCTCCAACTACACCAAGCTACTCCTCCAACTACACCAAGCTACTCCTCCAACTACACCAAGCTACTCCTCCAACTACACCAAGCTACTCCTCCAACTACACCAAGCTACTCCTCCAACTACACCAAGCTACTCTTCCAACTACACCAAGCTACTCCTCCAACTACACCAAGCTACTCCTCCAACTACACCAAGCTACTCCTCCAACTACACCAAGCTTCTCTTCCAACTCACCAGAATACTCCAGCTTCCGGTAATTACTCTACCCAACAGCGTCTCTACTTTCACCTACGAACAGCACCTAATTACGCCGCCTATTTGTTCCAAACCTCCGCTAACAGAACATATCTCTGGCCTCTGGTTTCAGGTCACATGCCCTTCTTTATCTACTTCACACAGATCTTGTTGCGGCTCTGTGGTTGAGAGTGGGAACGTCTGTGTTCACAGTATCACAATAGCTGTTGCTTTGGGCTGTATGAGAGGGTGTCAGTTCTAATCTGGGCCAGGGCAGGGATGGGAAGGTCAGCTGCAAATGCAGACTAACAAAGACAGATAGGTGAGCGCGCACGCACGCACACACACACACACACACACACACACACACACACACATATTAATGGAAAACACGACTGTTATGAAAAGGTCAGGAATATCGCTGGGGATTCACAACCATACCATGCTGTGTGTGTGTGTGTGTGTGTGTGTATGTCTGTGTGTGTGTGTGAGGCCTCTGTTCTGAGATTGTTCTCTCTGAGCCTTGGGATGGCACCCAGGGGAGGCAGCACAGAAAGACAATGCCACAACACAGTCAGAGGGGAGACTGAGAGAGACAGAAAGAGAGAGGGAGGGAGAGGGAGGAATATAGAGAGAATGTGAGAAAAAGAGAGCCAAGAGAGTTCTGTGTGAATTTCCTTAAAGTGCTCCGTTTGGTGAGTCATTATTTTCACTTAAGCCACTAAGTGCATTCTGGTCCCGGAGGACTTTTCGCTGCGCTCCTCTGCTCCTCTCTCCTCAACCTTTTTGGTCCTCCTCTCGTTCCAGCTCTCCTCATCCTCCCCCCTCCCCTCACCTCCTGCATTCTCCTCTGTTTTCCTCCTGTTACTGTTGTCCTTTAGACTGCCTGTGTTTCCAATCAGACCGCAGGCTGTATGTTGCAGTATAGGAGATGAAGTAGTTTTTTTCGTGAAACCATACATTACATGAGTTTGCATTGGAATTACAGCGGAAATAAATAAAATATATATATTTATTTTTAAAAGTAAGGTTATTTGATGTTATGTTTTTAATTTAAATAATTTTGTCCTTCAAAATTTGCTTTTAGCTTAACACTTTTTTCTTATCTTTCTTTGTCCAGTGTCCTGTGTCATTTTGTCCATCTTAATCTTTTCATTTTATTGGCCGGTCAGATGTATGCCTTTTTCTTTGCAACTCTTCCAGAAGGCCAGCATACCGGAGTCACCTTTCATTGTTGACATTGAGACTTCTGTTTTGTGGGTAATATTTAATGAAGCTGCCAGTTGAGGACCTGTGGAGTGTCTGTTTCTCCAACTAGACACAACTAGAAACTTCTGTATTTGTCCTCTTTGTGAAGGGAGTAGTACTCAGTGTTGTTTGGGATCTTCAGTTTCTTGACAATTTCTCAGATGTAGTAGCCTTCATTTCTCAAGTTTTAGAAGAAGGCTTTTTCCTTTCTGGACATTTTGTAATCGAACCCACAATTGTTTATACTCCAAATAGCCAACTAGTGAAGAAGGCCATTTGTATTGCTTATATAAACAGCACGGTTTTCAGTTGAGCTAACAGCTTTGCAAAGGGTTTTTCTTAAAATAATTAACTTGGATTAGCAAACACGACATGCCAAAGGAATACAGCACTGATGGTTGCTGATAATTGGCCTCTGTGCGCCTATTCAAATATTTTATTATCCTTATATCCCGGCTACAATAGTCATCTACAACATTATCAATGTCCGCACTGTATTTCGCGACAATGTCAGGTTATTTTATTGGACAAAAATGTGCTTTTCCTTTGGAAACCAAACAAAAATGTAAATTACCTCAAATTTGGAACAGTAGTGTATGCACTGGATACATTCAGCAGTGTAGGTGCTGTGTGGCACATACTAAATACTACACATCACTAATTCATGGAATGTGTAACATCGAACAACTAACAATGTTTTTGTGTAGTGTGTGCTATATAATGCACGGTTGTTAATCCACTTTCTATTATTTAACCACAGTTTCAGGACATTTTGGTCCCATTTTCTCATAATAGTTATGTTCGAAACACACACACACACACACACACACAGTTTCGCTAAAGGACATACGGATCCTCTTGCCTGCGTACTATTTTTACAAACACATCGGTTCCCTATGGACGTAGAGATAAGCAGATTGGTTTGTCTTTGTATGAGACAAAAGAGCTCAAAAGCACACAAAGGTGGAGGAAATGGCATCAGAGCCGGGGGGAGGACGACGAAGAGGAGGACGAAGAGGAGGAAGCCACACACCACGGGACCCCGGTAGCCTTTCTTGAATGCCTGAAAATGCCACTTCCCTTTATCGACTACAAAGGGATGCAGATTGGCCCAGGACACCATTAATGTCTCAAATCCCAGGGTTTAGCCCATTGTCATGGGCCTCTATAACTGGCTTCATCTAGAGGTCTCCTTTGTCCCGTTTCTTCTTGATGGTTTAGAACTGTTTGCCTATTTCCATCTTCTCAGTCCTGATACGTTCCTTATCTCCTCATTGAATAGCGGTAAACATTGTGTCACTTCTCCATGACAGCTGAAACAATGACAAAGCTTCTGTCGAAAAGAAATGTGACCAATCTAAAATGGATAAAAAGTGCCATCGATGCCAGAACTGAACATTTGTGATGTTGAAACGATAGTTTGAGACTCTGCGTCGTGTTCACTCTCATACTGTCGTATTTATTTGGGTGATATTTCGGGCTCTGGTCGATGGATACAGTTTGAGAGATCTGTAAGGCTTATAGAAAAGATGGAAACATATCATTAAATAGAGTCCAAAAACAAATGTCGCACACCCTGACTGGCCGTTGAACTACAAACCTTCCCTCGTGGCTGTCGTTGTGTGTCCCGGTTGGTTTTCTCCCCGTGGGTATAGGCTTAATGAACAGACAGGCTCACAGCGAGACACGTGACGCAGCAATAACAGAGGTGGATCCGCTAACTGAGTTAGCGGCGCGCAGCATGGCTCCTAATGCTAATCAGAATGGATCTGGATGGGGATATACGAAAAGCTGCGGCGACGGCTGTGACAGAGCTCGGCGGGGGGCTGATGCGAAGCGCGCTACATATTAACGTTGAAGGGCCATCAGACAGACTGTTTTACTGACAGCGTCGTGATTGCCCCTGAGCACGAGCTGATTGGCCAAGTGGCAGGACGGACTAATAAACGCGCACGTTTCGCAAACACGACGAGGAGCCAAATTGAAAACACCAACAGCGTTAGTGACATGTGTAGTGACAGGCTTGACTAACCAGGTGTGTTCTCATTAGGCTTCTAATAGGAGAGTGTCGGAGACGTGCTCAGGATCCTCGCCGGCAGCAGCGGGGGGGGGGGGCTGATTGCCACACAGTTTTATCCCCAGGTTCAGTCAGTCGTTCACTACAGTGGATTAGACTTCAGCTTAATTTGTCGGACATAGAGGCTTGTCGAAATGTAATTGAAAGATTTTGGAAGAAAGGCGCAGTGGCACGCATCAATAACTTGGCACCGGTGTTTTGTGTCCGCTATCGGCTCCGTTCAACCAGGTTGGGTTAAACGTTGGGTTTCCAATTTGCTGATGAGCAAAGTCAATCACCGTAGTAATATGAACACGGCGGAGGCATAAAGGAAAACGCTTTGTCTGCAAAACTGCCTACCGCACGTAGACACGTTGGCCGTTTGTTTTCATCATGTTTTATTGATCACAATCACGATTTACTTGAACCTAAGTATGACAAAACACACGTAACGCTTAACCTGAAACTGACGTTGTGTTTGAACATTTGTTAATGTTCTGTGTGCGTGCTCTTTCTTATTTTTTCTCGATCTGTCTTCTCTCTCGTCATCTCGCTATTTTCTCGTTTTCTCAGATGCTACGATTACTTTTGAACACGTGTTCTCTCTGTCCACATTCCCTCCCTGCGTCTCAGAATGCAAACACACACACTATTCACGCAATTTTTCCATGGACAGGGGTGAAAGTCTTCTCCAAACGTGACACCTCCACCTCCAGCCACGAAACAGTCAAACACTCTTTTGCGCAGCTCTCTTTGATGGATTTCATTGGCTACGCCAGAGTCACGTTCGTATTGACGAGCCGTAGTTGGCAGTCTACGGCCGTGACCCACCCAGCCGCCAAACATTCCAGGGCCAGTCCGGAAAAATCAATGACTCCCAACGCAGCTCCCGTCTGTTTGCTCGCTCCAGCAGTGGGCTGGTCTGTTTAGTCATCGCCTCATCTGAATTATTAAAGAGTCCACCTTCATTATTCACTCGGACTGGCACAGAACACCTTCTGACGTGGTTGATTTTCAGTATTGGCTACTGCCGGCTAGTGTTCATGTCATGTCCTAGTCGCTGTTTGACTCACGCCAAAGGAGAAGTGGGTTTAACGTTAGCGTCAAAGTGACGGCCCGTTGTTCCAGCAGCCGGAGGTTTATTAGGGTTTGAGTCCGACCTCTGTGTCTCTGTGGAGGTTATCGAGCCGGAGGTCGGAAGGGCTTTGGCGCGAGGCGAGAAGAGCAATGGCATTGGTGTGTAAGACAGGTTGGTCTCGCTTGCATCTGGCAAATGTGGCATGCCATCAGGAGATCTGGAGGTGCATCGCTAATGCAAACGACCAGATCAGATTAACCGTGCAATATGAATCGTTCATGTTGTCCAAATCGGCGAACGGGTGGAGACTTAGAGAGAGGAGGAGACTTAGAGAGAGAGAGAGCTGGAGAAAGAGAATGGTAGAGTCAGAGATGAAGACAGAAAGAGGATAGAGAATGTTTGCATGTTCTTGTCTTTTTCTAGCTGTCAGATCCACCCTGCCATCACAAAGAGGCAGGCTAATTAAATCCTAGACTGTATTCTCCTTCATCGCATCTCTCTCGATTTCTACATCATCTTACTCCTTTTAAGCCCTCTGTTTCTCCATTTACATAAAATTCCTTGTGTCATTTGGGAAGTCCAGACGGAATGTCCCCAGGAGTGCATCAGATCGTGCCTGGATCCAGGCCGGATTAATAGGGCCCTTTAGTGTGGGAAGAAGAGCGACAGTGAAATGTTCTCAACATCAATAATGTTTCATTTTCTATTCTGTTTTTGCCGGGAGCTTTATTAATCAAGTCAAAAATGAACACGCTATACGTATCATGTTTCTTCAGTTATTTGTGTTTAGAGCTAGGATCACACAGTGGCAGCCTTTGGGGACTAAACGGTCGGAGACCGGACCAAGCCACAGTAAAGAAAACTGAGGAAAAAGTCAAATTCATGTCAGCTGCTGGTATCGCAACAAGCAGGACACGAAGTGTTAAGGGCCCGTTTACAATAGTGGCCTTTGCTCAAGTCCGACACATAACGTTGGCAGGAAAGGGAACACTGGCGAATACCAATTGCGCCTGGGGGTTTGGTCTTGTGGCCGAGCCTTCTGTGGAAGTGGAGTACCACCGTCGTAGAGGTCCACTGGCACAGATCACATTGAGTTGGTAATGTGCGTGCGTACGTGCGTGCGTGCGTGCCTGTGAGTTGCTAGAACCTTTAACATGACTAGTTAGTCCGCATAAGAGCGCTGAGAACATGGCTTGTTCATTCTTGCCCACGGGTTAACCTCTAAGTAAGGACATGAGAGAGAACCGCGGCGTTTCTGTTCATTTTCGAAAAGCCTTTTGTCTCCTTTTCTGTCATTCTTTTTCTCTCAGGTCTCATGCTGAAACGAAAGTCTTGCAACATGTCATGTTATCATAAAAAAAAATATTTCCATCTATCTTTTTTGGTTATTTAAGGCGTACATGTTGGAGGCTGTAACCCCCCCCAACACACACGGGCACACACACGGGCACACACACAAACACACAGACACACACGTCACTGTATGCTGTCACCCAAACACTGCTTTAAAGAATAGGTTTCCGGTAATTACAGCTGTCACGGGCTATTCCATTGCTTCTTTTTCCTGATTTGTAGGTTTAAGTGGCTGTTCTTTGGGACGAGGCAAGCGGCACCCTGTAATGAAGTGTTTAAATTTTGATGCCATCCGATTCTCACAGCTAATAAAAGCTTGCTACGGGGCTCCATTAGACTGCTGTCCGCGGCGTGGCGGGTGGGGTGGGGGCACACAGGACAAACCGTGTCTGGATTATTAACTGATGACCTGATTGGCGTTCTGACATATCTCACTCAGGACTCCACCAGCTCAATTGCTAGCACGGACACATCACCACTTCCTGTGTAGCACCTAACAAACACATGTGCTAGGAGCTAACGTGACTAGCCCTAAATATCTGTCAACGTCTAGAGCGTTGTTGGGAAGAGGCTGTAGGGAAGTATGGAATGGGTTGGGAGATGGCAAATAAGAGCTATTCTTTCTATCACTGGGGATTGGGATATCCCACAAGGCTGTGCGCGACGGGCTGAGTGGATTATTTATGAATGTCTTAATGTCATTTGGTCAAGTAATTCCGAAGGATTTCTAACAGACTTTCTTTCTCTCTTCTTTTTCATGTGTTTTCCTGTTCTTCTGGCCTGTTCCAAACCAGGTAAGAGTCCATTCATCCATTAGTTCTGGAGTTGCCCGGTGTAGCGCTCTCGCTCCTCTCTCTTGCTTGCTTTGTCCTGTCTTTTCATATTTCAGTCAGGTCGTAGGAGGAAGGCACTTAAAGAATTAGGGTCTGTAGACATTGATAAGATGTGCCCGGTGGAATGAGTCATGACAGTAAAAGCTATTGATGCCTGAAAGAGAGATATGTGAAGAGCGTTGGCTTGAGTCGCCTCGGCAGGGTGAACATTACGGAGAACTCTGCTAGTTTCATGTTTAATGGCTTGACACTATGTTATCTCTACTGTTGAGGAATAATCAACCCAATCTCCCAGTAACAGTCTACCCCTCAGTGTAACTTCAGTAACAGGAATACGGCATGGCCATCTGTTTAGCACTGCCAAGGTGAAAGTTAAGGGTTTGGTTGTGGGAACGGCTTGAAACACCAAACGACCACCGACGTGTCTGGTACAGTAATTGAGAACATAACGGTTTGTGTCGGGATGCGCCTCTCTCAGTTTCGGCTCCCCATCCTCACCAATTCCCTCACTAGTCCGTAGTGTACTTCACATCGGCGTGGCTCCACAGCGCCTCTAGTGGGCAGTATGAAATCACTTAGCTTCCACTTTTCAGCGGAAACTTAATCAGCATCTCCTTGCGTACTGTGTAAGAAAATGACTTGGGAATAGTATGACTGAGGGTTTTGAATCTAAACAGTTTCAGGTTATGGTGAATATGCCCGTATCCATAATGAACATCTGTCTCCAGGCACTTTTCCTCGTGACATTTGACCACTGTTTTTACACTTCACATTTTAGTCATTTAGCGTACTCTTTAATCACAGTGAATTTCAATGAGTACTTTTGGAAGGTGTTTACAATAAAAAATCAAGATAGGATGTGAGATGCAGATGTTTTAAATGGGTTTTTGAATGATTTGGTAGGCATTTGAAAATAGAACAAACAACCAGCAATCTGGTGTGAAGATACGGCTTCCAGAAAGCCTCTACACAGCTGCAATGGTGATGGGAGATCATAGAGTGATTTATTTGGCTGTGTGTATTAGAGTGATATGTTTGGCTGTGTGTATTAGAGTGTGATATGTTTGGCTGTGTGTATTAGAGTGATATGTTTGGCTGTGTGTATTAGAGTGTGATATGTTTGGCTGTGTGTATTAGAGTGATATGTTTGGCTGTGTGTATTAGAGTGTGATATGTTTGGCTGTGTGTATTAGAGTGTGATATGTTTGGCTGTGTGTATTAGAGTGTGATATGTTTGGCTGTGTGTATTAGAGTGTGATATGTTTGGCTGTGTGTATTAGAGTGATATGTTTGGCTGTGTGTATTAGAGTGTGATATGTTTGGCTGTGTGTATTGTGTGATATGTTTGGCTGTGTGTATTAGAGTGTGATATGTTTGGCTGTGTGTATTAGAGTGATATGTTTGGCTGTGTGTATTAGAGTGTGATATGTTTGGCTGTGTGTATTACAGTGTGATATGTTTGGCTGTGTGTATTAGAGTGTGATATGTTTGGCTGTGTGTATTAGAGTGTGATATGTTTGGCTGTGTGTATTAGAGTGTGATATGTTTGGCTGTGTGTATTAGAGTGTGATATGTTTGGCTGTGTGTATTACAGTGTGATATGTTTGGCTGTGTGTATTAGAGTGATATGTTTGGCTGTGTGTATTACAGTGTGATATGTTTGGCTGTGTGTATTAGAGTGATATGTTTGGCTGTGTGTATTAGAGTGTGATATGTTTGGCTGTGTGTATTAGAGTGTGATATGTTTGGCTGTGTGTATTAGAGTGTGATATGTTTGGCTGTGTGTATTAGAGTGATATGTTTGGCTGTGTGTATTAGAGTGATATGTTTGGCTGTGTGTATTAGAGTGTGATATGTTTGGCTGTGTGTATTAGAGTGTGATATGTTTGGCTGTGTGTATTAGAGTGTGATATGTTTGGCTGTGTGTATTAGAGTGTGATATGTTTGGCTGTGTGTATTAGAGTGATATGTTTGGCTGTGTGTATTAGTGTGATATGTTTGGCTGTGTGAGTGATATGTTTGGCTGTGTGTATTAGTGTGATATGTTTGGCTGTGTGTATTAGAGTGATATGTTTGGCTGTGTGTATTAGAGTGATATGTTTGGCTGTGTGTATTAGAGTGATATGTTTGGCTGTGTGTATTAGAGTGATATGTTTGGCTGTGTGTATTAGAGTGATATGTTTGGCTGTGTGTATTAGAGTGTGATATGTTTGGCTGTGTGTATTAGAGTATGATATGTTTGGCTGTGTGTATTAGAGTGTGATATGTTTGGCTGTATTGTGATATGTTTGGCTTGTGTAGTGATATGTTTGGCTGTGTGTATTAGAGTGTGATATGTTTGGCTGTGTGTATTAGAGTGTGATATGTTTGGCTGTGTGTATTAGAGTGTGATATGTTTGGTGTATTGTTTGGCTGTGTGTATTAGAGTGTGATATGTTTGGCTGTGTGTATTAGAGTGTGATATGTTTGGCTGTGTGTATTAGTGTGATATGTTTGGCTGTGTGTATTAGAGTGTGATATGTTTGGCTGTGTGTATTAGAGTGTGATATGTTTGGCTGTGTGTATTAGAGTGTGATATGTTTGGCTGTGTGTATTAGAGTGTGATATGTTTGGCTGTGTGTATTAGAGTGTGATATGTTTGGCTGTGTGTATTAGTGTGATATGTTTGGCTGTGTGTATTAGAGTGTGATATGTTTGGCTGTGTGTATTAGAGTGTGATATGTTTGGCTGTGTGTATTATGTTTGGCTGTGTGTATTAGAGTGTGATATGTTTGGCTGTGTGTATTAGAGTGTGATATGTTTGGCTGTGTGTATTATGTGTGATATGTTTGGCTGTGTGTATTAGAGTGTGATATGTTTGGCTGTGTGTATTAGAGTGTGATATGTTTGGCTGTGTGTATTAGAGTGTGATATGTTTGGCTGTGTGTATTAGAGTGTGATATGTTTGGCTGTGTGTATTAGAGTGTGATATGTTTGGCTGTGTGTATTAGAGTGTGATATGTTTGGCTGTGTGTATTAGAGTGTGATATGATATGTTTGGCTGTGTGTATTAGAGTGTGATATGTTTGGCTGTGTGTATTAGAGTGTGATATGTTTGGCTGTGTGTATTACAGTGTGATATGTTTGGCTGTGTGTATTACAGTGTGATATGTTTGGCTGTGTGTATTAGAGTGTGATATGTTTGGCTGTGTGTATTAGAGTGTGATATGTTTGGCTGTGTGTATTAGAGTGTGATATGTTTGGCTGTGTGTATTAGAGTGTGATATGTTTGGCTGTGTGTATTAGAGTGTGATATGTTTGGCTGTGTGTATTAGAGTGATATGTTTGGCTGTGTGTATTAGAGTGATATGTTTGGCTGTGTGTATTAGAGTGTGATATGTTTGGCTGTGTGTATTAGAGTGTGATATGTTTGGCTGTGTGTATTAGATATGTTTGGCTGTGTGATATGTTTGGCTGTGTGTATTAGAGTGTGATATGTTTGGCTGTGTGTATTAGAGTGTGATATGTTTGGCTGTGTGTATTAGAGTGTGATATGTTTGGCTGTGTGTATTAGAGTGTGATATGTTTGGCTGTGTGTATTACAGTGTGATATGTTTGGCTGTGTGTATTAGAGTGTGATATGTTTGGCTGTGTGTATTAGAGTGTGATATGTTTGGCTGTGTGTATTAGTGTGATATGTTTGGCTGTGTGTATTAGAGTGTGATATGTTTGGCTGTGTGTATTAGAGTGTGATATGTTTGGCTGTGTGTATTAGAGGTGTGATATGTTTGGCTGTGTGTATTAGAGGGTGATATGTTTGGCTGTGTGTATTAGAGTGTATGATATGTTTGGCTGTGTGTATTAGAGTGTGATATGTTTGGCTGTGTGTATTACAGTGTGATATGTTTGGCTGTGTGTATTAGAGTGTGATATGTTTGGCTGTGTGTATTAGAGTGTGATATGTTTGGCTGTGTGTATTAGAGTGTGATATGTTTGGCTGTGTGTATTACAGTGTGATATGTTTGGCTGTGTGTATTAGAGTGTGATATGTTTGGCTGTGTGTATTAGAGTGTGATATGTTTGGCTGTGTGTATTAGAGTGTGATATGTTTGGCTGTGTGTATTAGAGTGATATGTTTGGCTGTGTGTATTAGTTATGTTTGGCTGTGTGTATTATAGTGTGTATTACAGTGTGATAGTGTGATATGTTTGGCTGTGTGTATTACAGTGTGATATGTTTGGCTGTGTGTATTAGAGTGTGATATGTTTGGCTGTGTGTATTAGTGTGATATGTTTGGCTGTGTGTATTAGAGTGTGATATGTTTGGCTGTGTGTATTAGATAGTATTAGTATGATATGTTTGGCTGTGTGTATTAGAGTGTGATATGTTTGGCTGTGTGTATTAGAGTGTGATATGTTTGGCTGTGTGTATTAGAGTGATATGTTTGGCTGTGTGTATTACAGTGTGATATGTTTGGCTGTGTGTATTAGAGTGTGATATGTTTGGCTGTGTGTATTAGAGTGTGATATGTGTATTACAGTGTGATATGTGATATTTGGCAGTGTGATATGTTTGGTGTGTATTACAGTGTGATATGTTTGGCTGTGTGTATTACAGTGTGATATGTTTGGCTGTGTGTATTACAGTGTGATATGTTTGGCTGTGTGTATTAGAGTGTGATATGTTTGGCTGTGTGTATTAGAGTGATATGTTTGGCTGTGTGTATTAGAGTGATATGTTTGGCTGTGTGTATTCCAGAATATCAGAGGATTCATAGAGGATTCATCCTGACTTTCTTTATCAGTACAGTCAGGCTGGTTCGGTTATAGCGTTCGTTCAATGGAAATGTGTTGCTGTTGATGGAGGCTCACTATGTGGTAAATCCTGTGTTGTGTCAACATCATTGGCAAGTCTAGTACAGGCAGCCTTCTCAGTGGCACCGTGTGTCACTTTATTGCCTGGATCCAAAGCGGATGTATTCTGCAGAATATCTGGCATGAATCCTTCTACACATAAACAACAAGACACTTGTCACCTGATTCTTTCAGGTTTTTGACAAGCTTTCGGTTGTCTTTTCCACAACTTACAGAATTCATTATTTGAGAATGTTTAAACAATTAGTGTTTCAAAGAAGTAATCCAGAACCGTTCTAATTCAATCGGCACATTATTTATTGTTTTGTCTATATTGAAGGATGTCTTTCTCCCCACCTCTTTTCGGGGTGGTGTCCAATTCCAGCTGTGATTTGACTCCCCTCTGAGCTGCTAGATATCGTTATGTATCAATTTGATTGTCCCGTTATTAATTGGCCTATGACAAGAACCCATCACCAGCGCATTGAACAGTTTGTGCACCGGTTATCGCTTCTACAGTGCATTAGTTGTGCCCATAACACGTACCGCACACTTCAATACACACACACACACACACACACACACACGCAAAGTCTCACACTACTGTTTCCCAAATTTGGAAAACATTTCTAAGTTGTCCTTTAAATGTTAAGTTGGAGAGACAGTTGCTAACCGGTAGCCTTTATCCGCGTGACCTCGTGGCCAAGCTCGCACGCACAGACCAGCGCCTGCAAACAGCAGGGTGTCCGTTCTGACGTTGATTATGGGTGGCCGTGACGTGAGCGCGTATCCAGAGTTGCCGCGCGCACAAGCGTCGTGTTTAAATGTACACCTTAACATCCACACACACACACACACACACAATAGCCTGGAAGTTCATGTCGCTCGTTTCTATTGTGTTGTTTTTCGATTTGCTTCGACCGTGTATTGACAGCTGGGATGATGTGGTGAGACAGGCGACAATGTGGCGTTCATCTCTGTGTGTCGTACTGGGGAAGTGGAACGTGCCAGGGACCCGTCGGGGGGTAATAGACTGCACATTTTCACTGTGTTCCTTTACTCAGTTCATTTTCTCAGTCAATTTCCCTCCACCTCCATTTCCCTCTACATTCTCCCCCCACTCACTTGCATTTTCATTCTTCAGTCTTTTTTCAAATGTCATCGGTCTTTCTCGGTTTAATACACCCCTCCTTTCTGACACGCGCTGTCTTTCTGTCTCTCCGTTCTTTTTCCTGATGTCTGTCCGGTCTCACCCCTCTTTCTAATATTGGATTGTGATCTCCTGATGTAATGTTTTATTTGCTACTTCACTATTAAAACAAGATGAACACTGGCTGGTGCAGGCAGGCAGAAAGACAGACAGGGAGACAGACAGGCAGACAGACAGGCAGACAGACAGGCAGGCAGACAGACAGGCAGACAGACAGGCAGACAGGGAGACAGACAGGGAGACAGACAGGCAGACAGACAGGCAGACAGACAGGCAGACAGACAGGCAGACAGGCTGAGATCTATTGCCTAAATCTGAGGTTGAAAGGAGTCTTGACTCTCCAATATGTAATAGGATGTGAGGTGAGTTTGGGACCATATTTGGGTCTCATGGCCCATCCTTTGTTTAGCTGTTGATCCAGTCAACACAGGCTCATCCACAACCTGACTTGTAGAGGAACCAGTAACATTTGTCTCCAGTCTGAGAAGAACTTTGATGGCTTTAATGATTGCAGCCTACTGTAAAATACAGTACCAGAGAGAATGTGTGTGTTTGAATATAAAGACAGATGAGCAAAACATGACATGTTCACTCATTGAGGCGCAGGAAATTTAGTGTTAAACATTGCAGTCTGTGATGGAACCTTCCAGGATCTGTGGTGACGCTGGAAACACAGAGTTCCTGGGAGTCACTTTTCTCCTACCACCAACCCTGTCCAGAAAATAAACATAGGAACCACTGGAGTCTCACTGCTGCTCCCAAACTCAATCTGACCTTATAAGGCGTCAGAACTGTGTGTGAAAAAACAGCGGCGTGGTAGCTGGAATGTCATTTAACAGACTCTGAATATTGGCTTACTAGGAGTCATTTTCATTCACCTCTCTCTCTCTCCCTCTCTCCCTTTCTCTCTCCTTCTCTCTATCTCTCTCCCTCACTCCCTCTGTCTCTCTTCCTCACTCTCTCTCTCCCTTTCTCTCTTCCTTTCTCTCTCTCTTTTCCTCACTCTCGCTCCCCCTCTCTCTCCCTTTCTCTCTTCCTCTCTCTCCCTCCCTCTCTCCCTCTCTCTCCCCCTCTCTATCTCTCTCTTTGTGAGTATGCAGTAGCCAGGTTGACATCAGTCCTGAACAGAGCTCAACCAGGGACCCAGTGAGACTTCCCCCCCCCACACACACACACACAGTTAACCAAAGCCACACAGTTAGTGTTGTAAGTCAAACATAACAGTCATTGATTGGTTCAGAATTAAATAATTCAGTACATGAGCGATGGTAAACAGTTCAATTCGTGGCAGTTATTATTTTTCCATTTACATATTTGTCATTTAGCAGGTGCTCTTATCAGGAGTGAATTACAGTGAATGCATTTCTTCTGAAGATGGCTAGGTAGGTAAACCGAACGACTATGCTGCTGTAAGTCCAACTCGGTATATTGGGGTAGAAGCTAAATCACCGTAATATCGTCATGAAGTAGTTATCAGTAAGGTAATTTCCTGAAGGAAATGGAATGTGCGGTAAATGCATCGGTTCTCCCTTGGCTTATGCGGAGGAACCACGGAACCAAGCTGGCACGGCAGACTTTCTGTCGCAAGGTTCCCCCATTGGGGTTCCAGCTTTTAGGAGGAGCGGGGGGGAATAGCCCACGACACTTATCATAGGAGTAATGTTATGTCAACATTTACATTCGGTCCCTCAAATACAGTAATACCCTCGCTCTGGAAATCTGGATATTTTTAAGTACTGTAGGTGCGGAATTTATGCAATCAATCATTTATGTAAGTCGCTGTGGATAAGAGCGTTAGCTGAATGACTAAAATGTAAATGTAATGTTGGGTTGTCAATATGCTAATTCCTTCGCTCCCCAGAGCTCTGCTAGTGATGATGACAACTCTATCTCTGTTCGGCATGTAGGTTTAATATTTAACACTAATGTTGGCGAGTGGGCAATAGAATACGCTAATGTGTAAACACTTACTCGGTGAAACAGCTCCCCGGGTTACACTGAGAACAAAAAAACGTTTTGGAGTTGAAAGAGTAAGAAAGAGCAAGAAGAAGTTGGCTTCCGTTTACCTCCCTCGACTTTGACGCCTTCGCGCTCAACTCACCAGACCCCCCTCTGTCGTGTGCCAAGTGTCATTCACGCGTGCCCCCCTGGGAACGCGTCTCCTCTCAACCCTTCCTCGGCCCCCGTGGGGAGTCTCGTGACATATTGGTGATGGTGGAGATGAGGGCCGCCACAGTCTAAAGCTGTAAAGAATCAAACACTCCGACTTTAGATATACTGTGAGACCCTGAAGGGGACTGATGGCTCTTATCCCGTCGTTCTTCACTGTTCGTGTGTGTGTGTGTGCGTGTGCGTGCGAATGTTTGTGAACGTGTGCGTCCGCACGTTTTTTGTTCCATTCTCTTGGTGTGTGTGTGTGTGTGTGTGCCTCTGAGCTGTGATTATCTTATGAGCTATGTTTATCAGTGTTTTCCAGAAGATGATGATTCATGTCCTGGAGCTGTATCTGGCCGTCGATGACACACACACACACACACACACACACATACACACACACGCACACACACACACACACACACACGCACACACACGTTTGAAGAAGTGGGATAGCAGGGAGGAATTGCTGTATAATGAAATCTAAATAAAGGCTTTAGGCCCTGTTTGCTCTGAGAGGGGCACCCTAATAGTAATTAAGGAATTGTCAAGTTCAACTATTGGACTCAGATTAGTTGATAATGAAATATGCAGCATCAGAAGGACTGGCTGCTAGTCGGTTAGTACTATTCATTAATAGATTACATACCCAGGATGCATTCATCAATCCCATAGCAGTTTTTTCCCCAACCTTAAGAAGAAAGATAAAAGTTTGGTGGAAATTTGGAAGTGCTCACTGGCGCATTGCCAAACACATCGTGGTAGGAACACTATCTTAGATATGATTAACATTTCACATTTAGCAGACTCCTTTATTCAGAGCAACTTACGGTTAGTGTGTTGATTCTGGCGCAGCTAAGTGGAACCACTAAACAACCCAGTACTTATGGGAACACTCTACTTCAGGAATTAGTTATGAGCACAGTCAGGGGAAGAAAGAAGACAAAATAATGAAGAACACATTGGAAGTTTTATTTAGTGCACTCGTTCCTGTGTGCTGCGTGTCATGTTTGGGAAACACTTTTGACTTGGATAGTTTCGGAGCTGTCCCAAAGATTTCATACGGTGAACATGCAAATAAAAGTGTGAACCTGCAAATAAAAGTGTGAACGTTTAAATAAAAGTGTGAACTTGCCTATAAGCATGCATGTGCAAATCCATGCGTGAACATGCAAATAAGCGTGAACATGCAAATACAAGCGTGAACATGCAAATACAAGCGTGAACATGCAAATACAAGCGTGAACATGCAAATAAGTGTGAACATGCAAATAAAAGTGTAAACGTTTAAATAAAAGTGTGAACTTGCCTATAAGCATGCATGTGCAAATCCATGCGTGAACATGCAAATAAGCGTGAACATGCAAATACAAGCGTGAACATGCAAATACAAGCGTCAACATGCAAATAAGTGTGAACATGCAAATATGTGTGACCATGTATGTTTCCTCCAATCTCAGTGTTACTGAGGTAAAATTGAGGGTCTGTAGCTCAAACTACAATTAGTCTAAAAAGCTAAGAAAGCAGCTGTGGATGATTAAAGATGGTGCTTTATGCAAATTGATTTAATCTGGGACATTGTACAAGTGGCGTTAACATTTTTTTGTGCTGACAGGAAGAAATTCAGCGTTCCCTTAGACGAGCCGGGTTCTTTATCGTCACCCTAATCATGCACATTGCCGGCACCAGTACATTATTTCAACATTTGTTTGAGAAAGGAAAGTGCATCTTGTCCTAAAGAGCTGACGTTTAGTCCATACAAGTGTGTCCTGACGAGGATGTTGCTTTTCACGTTTTTATAAGAACCGGTGTTCCATGGACGTGCCTATCCATGCACAGCGTTTGGGGAATGACTCATGGCGGTGAAGAAAATCTATACTTGTTCTGAGATCACTTTCAGGATATTGTTTTGAGCAGTAGAGGGTGCCTTTCTATACAACTCTATCGATATTAGAGAAAGAAGAAAAATGCATATAGACCCTTTTTTTACAAAGACATAGGCTGGGCAGAAAGGCTACCTGCACAAGTTGACAACACACCGGGCCAACAGTAGAGGTTAAGAACACAGGTTACTAGTACAGGCTATCAACACAGGTTACTAGTACAGGCTATCAACACAGGTTACTAGTACAGGCTATCAACACAGGTTACTAGTACAGGATATCAACACAGGTTACCAGTACAGGATATCAACACAGGTTACGAGTACAGGCTATCAACACAGTTACCAGTACAGTTACTAGTTACAAGATATCAACACAGGTTACCAGTACAGGATATCAACAGGTTACCAGTACAGGTTACCAGTTACAGACTATCAACACCAGTACAGGTTACAAGTTACAGGACTATCAACACAGGTTACAAGTACAGGCTATCAACACAGGTTACCAGTACAGGATATCAACACAGGTTACCAGTACAGGATATCAACACAGGTTACCAGTACAGACTATCAACACAGGCTATCAACACAGGTTACCAGTACAGACTATCAACACAGGTTACAAGTACAGGCTATCAACACAGGTTACCAGTACAGGATATCAACACAGGTTACCAGTACAGGATATCAACACAGGTTACCAGTACAGACTATCAACATAGGTTACAAGTACAGGCTATCAACACAGGTTACCAGTACACGCTATCAACACAGGTTACAAGTACAGGCTATCAATACAGGTTACCAGTCCAGGTTCCCTATGACAGCATGACACTGTGTGTCCTCTCAGACCACCACCACCTCAGGTGTCTTCTGGTAGAACAGTGAGTAGAGCTAATGCTATTCAAACGACCCTGTCTGTGCTGCGGACTTAACCCTGAGAACAGTGCATTAGAGCTGCCAACAGACTTTTTATTACCTCTCTAATTAGATTGCAATTATGGAATTTTAATATGCGTTATTACATGCAGTACTCTGCACACATCGCTACCTCCAGAATTCATTTGCTGCTGTTTAGCCGCGCGCAGAGCTGACAGAGTGCTATCAGGAAAATAAGAGTCAACCCCTATTGAAATCCACATGACCCGGGCCTCGGGACAATATTACAGGGATTTGGCTTCTACCCCGTTATATTGATCGATACCTTTAGTAGCGAACTTACAAGAGTGTGACGATAAGGACCACTGGATAAACATTTTCAATAATTACCGTCCGGTAGCGTTTTGACGCAGTGTTTAGCTCCGGGTGGACTACACACCCACTGTGGAGGTCCTGTAAACTGATGACAATCTAATCGATTGGCATTAATTAACATATGGATGTTGGTTTAGTTCTCGTCGTGGCTCACCTACATTCCTCACTTCTATTGCTTCCCTCCCTCTCTCTCTTACCTCGCCCCTCTCTCTTACCTCGCCCCTCTGGCCTACCTCGCCCCTACCTCGCCCCCTCTCTTACCTCGCCCCTCTGGCTTACCTCACCCCTCTCTCTTACCTCGCCCCTCTCTCTTACCTCACCCCTCTATTTCTCTCTATCTATTTCTCTCCCTCTATCTCTCCATCTCTGTACCAGTTGCATCTAAGCTGTCATTATCTCTTTGTTGGTAGCTTTTTTCTTTAATCATCCCCGGTGCCGTATTCCTTTGTGTCTGCACTGTGCTCGTGCACCAGATGTCAGCAGAAAGAGGTTAAAACATCAATAGCCATAAATCGCTGGCATTTGAATATGGATCAGAGGTGGATGGCATCGACCGCACCAACAACAGCAGCAGCACTAAACACTAAGCCCCAGCAATAACTCCCAGATATCGGGCAGAGACAACCTGTGAGTTTATCCCCCTCGGGCGAAAACAGGCACCAGAGAGACATGGAGAGAGTGGGGAGAATTCAAGATGGGGAGGGAGGGAGGAAGAGGGAGAACAAAAGACGGATATACAGAGAGAGAGAGAGAGAGAGAGAGAGGGAGAGAGAAAGAGAGAGAGCGAGAGAGAGAGAGAGAGAGAGGTGAGAGAGAAAGAGAGGGAGATAGGTGAGAGGGAGAGAGAAAGAGAGGGATAGAGAGGTGAGAGAGAGAGAGAGGGAGAGGGAGAGAGAAAGTTAATGGGGAAGAGAGAGGGAGAGAAAAAGAGCAAGAGAGGGGGATTCAGAACAAGAGTGAATAAAACAGGGGAACCGGGAGAAAGCAAAAACCTCAGTAGGTTAATTGAAGTTCTTAAAACGACAGATTTCGAGCAAAGCTTTGGTGGTACGATGAACTCTTGAAGATTGTATTAAGCAATTATCAGCAATTAATGCATGAACATTTCTCCCACGTTGAGATAGAAAATTGGAGGAAGATCTGGATCCTGCAGATATATCTCATGTGGAGAGAAGGCACATGCACACTGCGGGCGACCTACAGCTATAAACTGACAAGCTACCATTCATTTCCAATGAGAGACAAGCTACCATTAAATTCCAATGAGAGACTAGCTACCATTCATTTCCAATGAGAGCCAGATACACACGTGGGAGGAGCTATGCTCCGATCCAAAATCTCCCAGCGAGAGCGACATTTCAAAGTTGAGTTGTTCAACTTTATGCTAATTGCGAGCAGTGACATAGTTTGCCGATAACCAATGGCAGGGTTGATGTTTTCTGCATCAGGAAGTCCCTTCTCGTTTCTACTTGCTAGCTTAGAACTCACAAGCTAGCTAAAAACATGAACGGGAGACTTTTCATTTCGGTGTCTGGTTTTCCTATTATTTATGATGCGTACTTTAAAAAAAATTATGGATGGAAGAATGTTTTAGAGATCGTTCGGCTCATCGGGCAGTGAAACATGCATATGTAATTAGTAATACAAACTAACCTGGCCATAGCTTTCCCCTATGGTGTGTCTTGATAGCATTTTGAAGCCGTGCCGTCCTTCACGGACATATTTGTTTATTTATATTTCTTGTCTCAGTATGCATTTTCTTTATAATTAGTAATCAATTCTTATTTGTTCCAGTCAGGGTGGGGTGGGAGGGGATTGTTTTGTGTATAAGAAAAAGAAAAACTCATATCTGTAACGATGTGTCTGTTTGCAATCAGATGTTTCAATAAAAAAGGTTTAAAAAAAAAAGTAATACAAATTTAATTTGCATGCTATGTGAAAATTGAGAAATCATGTTGATATGTTGATATGTAGTGCATTTTTGTAGTGGAGTCACAAACAATAACATTATTTTCAAAATTGCGGAGACTAATGTTTAAGACGACACACCCCACTCTTAGCTGGAGGTGTGCACACCAAAGTGAGCTCAGGTACAGCTCACCAGAGATTGGGAGAAGTTCGAGCGGAAGTAGCTGAAGTACTGGTGTGCATGTATGGCGACGTGTATGCAAGTGTGTGAGTGTGTGAGTGTGCTTGAGCTTTATACACACACTTCTGAAGCCTGCTATACATCATGTGACATCAACTTGTATTTTTCTTAAAGGTTAAATGCTTACCATCGTAACCTTTTTACCTGAAACCTTACCATATCCCTAAATGCCAACCGTGAATCTGTATGTAACCTTTAGCCTGTGTGTTTGTCATTCTGTATGTCTGTCATTCTGTCTGTTCCTCTGCCATCCCTGTAACTCTCAGTATAGATGCCATCCCTGTAACACTCTGTATAGATGCCATCCCTGTAACTCTCTGTATAGATGCCATCCCTGTAACTCTCAGTATAGATGCCATCCCTGTAACACTCTGTATAGATGCCATCCCTGTAACTCTCAGTATAGATGCCATCCCTGTAACT
This sequence comes from Dallia pectoralis, assembly GCA_029465975.1. NCBI lineage: Eukaryota > Metazoa > Chordata > Actinopteri > Esociformes > Umbridae > Dallia > Dallia pectoralis. Next base: position 10,653,002 of record CM055728.1, on the reverse strand, counting down.
CTCAGTATAGATGCCATCCCTGTAACTCTCTGTATAGATGCCATCCCTGTAACTCTCTGTGTAGATGCCATCCCTGTAACTCTCTGTATAGATGCCATCCCTGTAACTCTCTGTATAGATGCCATCCCTGTAACTCTCAGTATAGATGCCATCCCTGTAACTCTCTGTATAGATGCCATCCCTGTAACTCTCAGTATAGATGCCATCCCTGTAACTCTCTGTGTAGATGCCATCCCTGTAACTCTCTGTATAGATGCCATCCCTGTAACTCTCTGTGTAGATGCCATCCCTGTAACTCTCTGTGTAGATGCCATCCCTGTAACTCTCAGTATATATGCCATCCCTGTAACTCTCTGTATAGATGCCATCCCTGTAACTCTCTGTATAGATGCCATCCCTGTAACTCTCAGTATAGATGCCATCCCTGTAACTCTCTGTATAGATGCCATCCCTGTAACTCTCTGTATAGATGCCATCCCTGTAACTCTCTGTGTAGATGCCATCCCTGTAACTCTCAGTATAGATGCAATCCCTGTAACTCTCTGTATAGATGCCATCCCTGTAACTCTCAGTATAGATGCCATCCCTGTAACTCTCTGTATAGATGCCATCCCTGTAACACTCTGTATAGATGCCATCCCTGTAACTCTCTGTATAGATGCCATCCCTGTAACTCTCTGTATAGATGCCATCCCTGTAACACTCTGTATAGATGCCATCCCTGTAACTCTCTGTGTAGATGCCATCCCTGTAACTCTCTGTGTAGATGCCCTCCCTGTAACACACACACACACACACAAAAGTGCTGGTATCAACCTCAGGCCAGTCTCCCCCAGTCTCCCCCAGGCCAGTCTCCCTCAGTCTCCCACAGGCCAGTCTCCCCCAGTCTCCCCCAGGCCAGTCTCCCCCAGTCTCCCCCAGGCCAGTCTCCCCCAGGCCAGTCAACCCCTGGCCAGTCTCCCCCAGTCTCCCCCAGGCCAGTCAACCCCAGGCCAGTCTCCCCCAGCAGGTTTAATATGTTGGTGGTGGCAGTGTTAGCATGTGTTAAAGACATCAGGTCATAAGTCTTTTCCCCCCGTCAACAGTTGCTAGGTGAGATCCAGTGGTTGAAGAAACATCTGTGCGACATGAAATGTGAGTCACAACCTCTCAGAGCAGGTCACTTCCACGTTTTCTTCATTTTTCGTTAAGAACGTGTCACGCTCTTTTACTCCAGCCTGTCCCTCGCTCGTCTGGCGGGGCAGATATCAGCGAGATCACCAACACCAGGTATTTCGGATAAAAAACTGCACGCACACACACACACACACACAAACGCACAGACACAGACACACACACGCAAACGCACACACACACACACGCACACACACAAACGCACCCACACACACACACACACACACACAAACGAGCACGTGCACAAACCTCTTTGCGAGGTGAAGCACAGCAGACGAACACAGGGCGAGGTGAAGCACAGCAGACGAACACAGGGCGAGGTGAAGCACAGCAGACGAACACAGGGCGAGGTGAAGCACAGCAGACGAACACAGGGCAAGGTGAAGCACAGCAGACGAACACAGGGCAAGGTGAAGCACAGCAGACGAACACAGGGCAAGGTGAAGCACAGCAGACAAACACAGGGCAAGGTGAAGCACAGCAGACAAACACAGGGTGAGGTGAAGCAGTGAGTTGTAACTCTTAGGTTATAATTGTATTTTCTCAGTAAATTGCCCAGAGGAGAGGGCCAGTCGTCGGTGGGGGATTAATTCAGTCTAAACTGATTTTACCTCACTGCATTTCAGCAGTTGATTAATCATCGCCTATGAGCTCTTGATTTTATATATCCATTATGTCTTAATATGATTGCCCTGGTTTAGAGCGGTAACCTTTCCTAGATTACATTATTTATCCAATGTAACATGGTGGCACGAGAGAGGAAGACAAATGGAGCGGAGAGAGAGAGAGCCAGAGAAGGTGAGAGATGGGGATATGGTCTAGGGTGAGACTGGAATAGAGGGGTGGGAGAGACGGGAGTGGGAGAGACGGGAGTGGGAGAGAGGGGAGTGGGAGAGAGGTGAGTGGGAGAGAGGGGTGGGAGAGAGGAGTGGGAGAGGGGAGTGGGAGAGAGGGGAGGGGAGGGGGTGGGAGAGAGGGGGTGGGAGAGAGGTGAACAGAGCGGTTAGAAGGGCGAAGTGAGATAGAGGCAACGGAGAAAATGTGAGGAAGGTTAAGCAAATGCAGTCAAATGAAGCTGATAAAATGCTAGGTGGTCATAGCAACTAAACTAGGATACGCCGCTATTCCTGTCACTCTACTGTTATGTTTATAAGTGCTTTAAACATTAGCAAATTTTATTCTCATATATTTGCACATATCCTGACTAATTATTGTATTAGTCACTTCATATTCGTGATTATCTTCTTAAATGCGTTGACTTAGAGTGACTGAATATTTAGTCATCCCCGTTAACTATGTGTGTGTGTGTTGTGTGTGTGTGTGTTTATTCCTGTTAACTGTGTGTGTGTGTGTGTGTGTGTGTGTGTGTGTGTGTGTGTGTGTGTGTGTGTCTGCCCCCGCCCTTGTCCCCTGTCCATAAAGAGTGGCCGCATGCAAGCTTTTATTATGAATAATTGAAGCTGTGGTTAAATTATTAACAGTAAAAATAACTCTGGACTGCACCACACTTAATTAGAGTCCATTTAACCGTCGTCAAGGATGCCCCCGACGACCTGCTCTTTGACCCCAGTGACACTCAGCCTTCTGATCCATTTAAACGCTTTTCCCTTCCTTCGACCCTTCCTTCTTTGCTTCCTTCTTTCCTTCCTTCGTCCCTTTCTTCTTTCCCTCTTTTGTCCCTTCCTTCTTTCCTTCCTTCGTCCCTTTTTTCTTTCCCTCCTTCCTTTGTCCCTTCCTCCTTTCCTTCTCTCATCCGCCCTCTCTCTCTTGGTTCTCAGTTCATCCGTTTGGTGGCTTCACTATTCCTTAAACATTATGTGTTCTCATTATCACAAAACATCATGGGAAGATAAAAACGGAGGCACTCACTCCCTTCTGGCGCTGAGACAATCTATGAGGCTGGAGAATCTTGTTGATTTTCTTTTATGGAAATATTATAATCACGAGTAATTGCTCTTCGAGCTATAATTTGTGCATAACGGACAGAATGTGGGCGTTGTTTTGGTCGTGTTGGATAGTCTGTGCAACGTGGAGAGTCAATATTGTAAATTCATGAAGCCGCAGTGTGTCAGCAAACCAAAGAGAAAGAGGGCGCCAGTTTCTATACGTCTAGAAGACTGTTTATCCATTCAACGTGAGGCAATTTTACCTGAGAAACAAACGACTCGCTCGGAAACGTAAAGACCGCGTGTTGACGCTACGGGGCGGGTTTGGAAACTGGAGTGACGTGGTGTCCACAGACGAACCGATATACGCGAGCCGAGAGAAGACACAGACCGGAGGGGAGGGAAACAAAAGTACAGTGTTTGGTGTCCTATTTGTTTGGCTGACATTTGGAGGGACTATAGCATCAGTCAGCCACAGCAGAGTGTCCCAGGGTGCTGGAATCAGGGATGCAGATATCGATCAGGAAACACGGCGCTGAAAACAACAGGACGTCTGACGAATGAAAAACAAAGCGGCTATCTCATCACTTACTGAGCCACAGTCGAGAACGGGCTTGCCGAATGATCCGCTTCAAGATGGACGTTTGGACCCCAGGCCGAGTGGATGAGACAAACCAGGCATCCCAACCCAAGGTCCGTTGTCCCACATCCAACCCAGCATTCTGTTCAGTGACGCTGGGAATTCTGACCCCAGTACAGATCAACAGTCACCAATACAGTCCTATATTGCCATAACAGATGTAAGCCCATTAGATATGTTTGCGCACGCGCGCGTGCGTGTGTGTGTTCTGTGTGTGTGCATGTGTGTGTTCTGTGTGTTTGTGTGTTCTGTGTGTGTATTCTGTGTGTGTGTGTTCTGTGTGTGTGCATGTGTGTGTTCTGTGTGTGTGTGTGTTCTGTGTGTGTATTCTGTGTTTGTGTGTTCTGTGTGTGTATTCTGTGTGTGTGTGTTCTGTGTGTGTATTCTGTGTGTGTGCATGTGTGTGTTCTGTGTGTGTATTCTGTGTGTGTGTGTTCTGTGTGTGTATTCTGTGTGTGTGTGTGTGTGTGTTCTGTGTGTGTGTGTATTCTGTGTGTTTGTGTGCGTGTCAGTGGCAAACCCAGTAAGTCACAATGGCCTGCACTTCTCCTGTCATCTCCCTTCAGCTTGTACACACTGTCATCATCGAACCACCGTGTGGGAAGCTGAGGTCCAGAGTCATAGACGTTACACATCACCAAGACTCAGGACATTCCATTTAGCACACTTAATTGTTTCTATAGCGATGCATTCTTTATGTTGTCATTATTTCTCCGCTTGGATGTGTAGCATCTCCTATGCAATCCTGGAAGAAGCGTGACTAATTCCTCGCTTCTCTCCTCTCCTTCATGTGGACCTCACTTCGTCCATCCTGTCATTCAAACCAGGTAAGAGTTACTACGTTGTCAGTAGGACATGTGCCCTGGAGGCCACGTTCATTTTGTTCCCACCTGTTCGTCTCTTGCTAATTCCTCAAAGAGCATATGGACCCGCAGTCAACGATAACGATCTCCCGTTTACTAAAATAAAGCTGAGGAAGTGCGTTCGCTGTGATTGGTTCGCCTCAGGACGTCAGCGAGTTTACGGGCGAACGGCTGTTCGCTCGGCTTACTTCATCTTGTCTGTAGGTTTTTTTTCAGACGACGCTCAGCCCCGGAGCTAGCCGCGCTAGCTTAGCTAACAAAAGTCTGTTTCTTTGTGTCTCTTGACCCCAAACTCTTTCCTTCATTTGACCCTTCTCCTCCAACACACCTGACATTACCTGTGTAGGACATTACCTGTGTAGGACACCTAGCACCCAACTCTTTACACAATTGTAGGTTGGCAAGTTGCGATGGAACAATTTTACCGGTCAGAGACAGTGGGCAGCTCTGAGACCTGCGAAACACAATGTAACAACGTGACGAAGGAAAACACGGCCAGGGCTCGACGTGAACGTAACTTATGACGAAGCTATCCATTACTGGCCATAGAAGAGTGGAGGTTGTGAGCGTAATTACAGAGATCTCTCAATTTCTGCAAATAACAAGGTTGACGTTATCTGTTTACGGTCGAGCGGGACGCGTGTGAATACAGTCACATACGAACAGTCGCCCACGAACACAAAAATATACACACTCTCGTGCACAATAAAAAACCTTGTACAAACATTCGTATAATATCTCTCACTCACTCTCTCTCTCTATATCCTTTCTGTGAATCAGTCTCTCTCTTTCTCTTTTTATATTTGGTCATTGCTACATCTTCGGAGCTCTTTGTAGCAGCACCCCCCCCCCCCCCCCCCGGGTCGGGTGTAGATGAAATGTCACCTTTAATGGAAATCGGAATAGAATAACAAAAAGAACGGCGTTCCCAACAGCGTCTGCTCGGCGAGGAGGGAGGCAGCCTGCGTTCTTTTAGATTGTGCTGTTAGGACCTCGCTTGGTGGCCGGGGACGTATTTCGCGGTAGTAAATGCAACCCCGGGCGAGATAGAACTGCTTTTATAGGCGTTGTTGGAGAGAAAAGACCCATATTAAGTTCAATGCTGTTTCGGGCGGTGGAGGAAAATCGTTTTTTCCCCCCGAGTTGATCTGCAGCTGAAGTGACACTCGCATATAAAACGCAGATGATCTTATGTCTTTTTCTGTGACGACGCCAATCAGGTTAGATGCTGTGATTGTCGGTCATATTTGTACATGCATATCGTACAACCCCCTGGTTTGCCACTGTCGTCTTTCTTATCGCAGGCAAGATTTCATTTTGACAGCGATTTTTTATGTTTTCTATGAATTATTGTGTAACTATAAAATATTTCTGTTCTTTTAGTATGCAGCGTATTTCATCAGATGTGTAATAATGCAGACATTTTTGTCTTGTCTTTATCACTGGTGTTGATCGTTGTGGAGCCGACTATATGTTCCCCACAGCTATGGATTCTATTGTTCTCCCTGTCCCTCCCTGCATATTAGAAAATGGCCTGGCTGATGATGCTAATACACAGATACATAGGAGTAGGAGGTGAGGGAGTAGGAGGTGAGGAGAGGGAGTAGGAGGAGAGGGAGTAGGAGGTGAGGGAGTAGGAGGAGACGGAGTAGGAGGTGAGGGAGTAGGAGGAGACGGAGTAGGAGAAGAGGGAGTAGGAGGTGAGGGAGTAGGAGGAGAAGGAGTAGGAGGAGAGAGAGTAGGAGAGGGAGTAGGAGGAGAGGGAGTAGGAGGAGAGGGAGTAGGAGAGGGAGTAGGAGGAGAGGGAGTAGGAGAAGAGGGAGTAGGAGGAGAGGGAGTAGGAGAGGGAGTAGGAGAAGAGGGAGTAGGAGGAGAGGGAGTAGGAGAGGGAGTCGGAGGTGAGGGAGTAGGAGTTGAGGGAGTAGGAGTTGAGGGAGTAGGATGAGAGGGAGTAGGATGAGAGGGAGTAGGAGGATAGGGAGTAGGAGGTGAGGGAGTAGGAGGTGAGGGAGTAGGAGGAGAGGGAGGAGTAGAGGGAGTAGGAGGTGAGGGAGGAGGAGAGGGAGTAGGAGGAGAGGGAGTAGGAGGAGAGGGAGTAGGAGGAGAGGGAGTAGGAGGAGAGGGAGTAGGAGGTGAGGGAGTAGGAGGAGAGGGAGGAGGAGAGGGAGTAGGAGGTGAGGGAGTAGGAGGAGAGGGAGGAGGAGAGGGAGGAGAGGGAGGAGAAGGAGTAGGAGGAGAGGGAGTAGGATGTGAGGGAGTAGGAGGAGAGGGAGTAGGAGGAGAGGGAGTAGGAGGTGAGGGAGTAGGAGGTGAGGGAGTAGGAGGAGAGGGAGTAGGAGGAGAGGGAGTAGGAGGTGAGGGAGTAGGAGGAGAGGGAGTAGGAGGAGAGGGAGTAGGAGGTGAGGGAGTAGGAGGAGAGGGAGTAGGAGGTGAGGGAGTAGGAGGTGAGGGAGTAGGAGAGGGAGTAGAGGGAGAGGGAGTAGGAGGTGAGGGAGTAGGAGGAGAGGGAGTAGCAGGAGAGGGAGTAGGAGGTGAGGGAGTAGGAGGTGAGGGAGTAGGAGGTGAGGGAGTAGGAGGAGAGGGAGTAGGAGGTGAGGGAGTAGGAGGTGAAGGAGTAGGAGGATAGGGAGTAGGAGGAGAGTGAGTAGAGGGTGAGGGAGTAGGAGGAGAGGGAGTAGGAGGAGAGGGAGTAGGAGGAGAGGGAGTAGGAGGAGAGGGAGTAGGTGAGGGAGTTGGAGGTGAGGGAGTAGGAGGAGAGGGAGTAGGAGGAGAGGGAGTAGGAGGAGAGGGAGTAGGAGGAGAGGGAGTAGGTGAGGGAGTTGGAGGTGAGGGAGTAGGAGGAGAGGGAGTAGGAGGAGAGGGAGTAGGAGGAGAGGGAGTAGGAGGTGAGGGAGTAGGAGGTGAGGGAGGAGAGGGAGTAGGAGGAGAGGGAGTAGGAGAGGTAGTAGGAGGAGAAGGAGTAGGAGGAGAGGGAGTAGGAGGAGAAGGAGTAGGAGGAGAGAGAGTAGGAGAGGGAGTAGGAGGAGAGGGAGTAGGAGGAGAGGGAGTAGGAGAGGGAGTAGGAGGAGAGGGAGTAGGAGAAGAGGGAGTAGGAGGAGAGGGAGTAGGAGAGGGAGTAGGAGAAGAGGGAGTAGGAGGAGAGGGAGTAGGAGAGGGAGTCGGAGGTGAGGGAGTAGGAGTTGAGGGAGTAGGAGTTGAGGGAGTAGGATGAGAGGGAGTAGGATGAGAGGGAGTAGGAGGATAGGGAGGTAGGAGGTGAGGAGTAGGAGGAGAGGGAGGAGAGAGGGGGAGTAGGAGGTGAGGGAGTAGGAGGAGGGGGAGGAGGAGAGGGAGTAGGAGGTGAGGGAGGAGGAGAGGGAGTAGGAGGAGAGGGAGTAGGAGGAGAGGGAGTAGGAGAGGGAGTAGGAGGAGAGGGAGTAGGAGGTGAGGGAGTAGGGAGGAGAGGGAGGAGGAGAGGGAGTAGGAGGTGGAGGAGGGAGAGGAGGAGAGGGAGGAGGAGAGGGAGGAGAGGGAGGAGAAGGAGTAGGAGGAGAGGGAGTAGGAGGTGAGGGAGTAGGAGGAGAGGGAGTAGGAGGAGAGGGAGTAGGAGGTGAGGGAGTAGGAGGTGAGGGAGTAGGAGGAGAGGGAGTAGGAGGAGAGGGAGTAGGAGGTGAGGGAGTAGGAGGAGAGGGAGTAGGAGGAGAGGGGAGTAGGAGGTGAGGGAGTAGGAGGAGAGGGAGTAGGAGGTGAGGGAGTAGAAGAGGGGGAGTAGGAGGTGAGGGAGTAGGAGAGGGAGTAGAGGGAGAGGGAGTAGGAGGTGAGGGAGTAGGAGGAGAGGGAGTAGCAGGAGAGGGAGTAGGAGGTGAGGGAGTAGGAGGTGAGGGAGTAGGAGGTGAGGGAGTAGGAGGAGAGGGAGTAGGAGGTGAGGGAGTAGGAGGTGAAGGAGTAGGAGGATAGGGAGTAGGAGGAGAGTGAGTAGAGGGTGAGGGAGTAGGAGGGAGAGGGAGTAGGAGGAGAGGGAGTAGGAGGAGAGGGAGTAGGTGAGGGAGTTGGAGGTGAGGGAGTAGGAGGAGAGGGAGTAGGAGGAGAGGGAGTAGGAGGAGAGGGAGTAGGAGGAGAGGGAGTAGGTGAGGGAGTTGGAGGTGAGGGAGTAGGAGGAGAGGGAGTAGGAGGAGAGGGAGTAGGAGGAGAGGGAGTAGGAGGAGAGGGAGTAGGAGGTGAGGGAGGAGAGGGAGTAGGAGGAGAGGGAGTAGGAGAGGTAGTAGGAGGAGAAGGAGTAGGAGGAGAGGGAGTAGGAGGTGAGGGAGTAGGAGGAGAGGGAGTAGGAGGTGAGGGAGTAGGAGGAGAGGGAGCAGGAGAGGGAGTAGGAGGAGAAGGAGTAGGAGGAGAGGGAGTAGGAGGTGAGGGAGTAGGAGGTGAGGGAGTAGGAGGAGAGGGAGGAGGAGAGGGAGGAGGAGAGGGAGTAGGAGGTGAGGGAGTAGGAGGTGAGGGAGTAGGAGGAGAGGGAGTAGGAGGAGAGGGAGTAGGAGGAGAGGGAGTAGGAGGAGAGGGAGTATGAGGAGATGGAGTAGGAGGTGAGGGAGTAGGAGGAGAGGGAGTAGGAGGTGTAGGATGAGGAGAGCTACTTTACAATGCGATCAGACATAAACATCTAATTTTTACAATGCGATCAGACATAAACATGCCATTTTTACATTGCGATTAGACATAAACATGCCATTTTTACAATGCGATCAGACATAAACATCTAATTTTTACAATACGATTAGACATACACATGTCCTTTTTACAATGCGTTCAGACATAAACATGAATCTGAGTATGCGCACGCACAAACACATTTAGCCAGACACCGGACAAATCCATCCACCTACTCCCGTGTCCACTGGGAACTAATTGTATTGACAGCGCTAAATCTGTTCTCACCAACACGCTGCTAAACTGCAGCAGCTTGTCCAAAATTAGAGTAAATTAGCTTTTAAGCAAATGGCAGTTGTGTAACCTAAAATGGCAATGTTGAAAGTCAATGCAATCATGGCTAAAAGCCATTAAAACATTGTCATTAACAAGGTTTGCCGCCAACGCAATTAGTCCCTCTTGCGTTAGTCTCGGCAACAAGCCGGCTAATACAGAAAACAACGGCCAAAAGAACAAAAGGCTCGTCTGAAGACGCAGAGACACAAAGGAGAACCAATGTTGGAACACAGAGAGCAGAAGACACAGGGAGACGGGGACAGAGTGAGTTGAGGAGGATATAATGAACAGACGGACAGAAACAAGAAAAGTAGCTCGAGGAAAATAAAATTCCAGTCAGTAAGGAAACTAAGCTGAAGAAACGACAAGGCACTTAAAACCGTTCCATCCAATTATTTGCATTCTTTGCGATTGCAATATGTCCGCCGTGGCAAAAACTTTGAGAATCAGCAGTATATTGACAATGAGCGTTTTTTTACTCCTCCGTGTTATTTGTGTTGGGAACTTTTTCAACCCGGATAGAATCTCATGCACTACAAGACATGACACTTTAATTAAAGAAAGCGGGCAAATCTGTAAAATGCGTAGAGGCTTTACTCCGCGGGTCTATTGGACAGGGGCCTTGTGTAGCTGAAAACCTGTATACATTAATCATGACAACCTTAATACTTACATGTGATATTATGTACATAATACATATATATATATATCACTGTGTGTTTTCTCTTAGACCGCAGATAATTGTCTAATTTGTTTGTTTTTGCTCAGTACTTTGGTGACCCTCCTTTAAAAACTCAGCGACCAGGCTGTTCATCAGATGCACACAGCATTTTGAATCTTTTTCTGTGTTTTCTGTCTCACCCTGTTTCTTAACACTTATTTATCATTATTTGTCATTGTCTCCTACCTCATTGCACATTCATTATTTCCTTTCGTACAACACGAGTAACAAGTTACTTCATATAGTTATTTTACAAGCACATTAAACGTCACTATACATGTTGAGTGTGGGATGGAAGTGACACCTTCTTATCTACTCACCTGGTCAGCATTTCTTTACTATTTTCCACCTTGTAAAATAATATTTCACTGTAATAATATTCTTAATGCGTTACCAACAGCCCTGAAGGAGTTTCCACCTATCCTGAGCATTTATTTGTGGCTTCTTCCACTCTGCGGTCCGACTCATCCAACAGCATCTCAATTGGTTTGCGGTTCCGGTGACTGTGGGTGCCGAGTCATCTAAAGCAGAACTCTAATACTCCCTTTCGTGACAAACAGCCCTAGAACTGCCTGAGGGTGGGTTTGGGGTCATTGTCCAGTAGAAAAACAATTGAGAGTCTAGTCGCTGTGGCCATGCTGTTTGAGTTTGCCTTGAAGTCAAAATAAATCACAGACACAGTGTCACCGCCAAAGCATCTCCACACCACCACAGCTCATCCCTCACGCTCGTCACCACGGTGGGAACTACGCATGTGGAGATCCATTTCTCATTTTTCTCGGTCCAAACAGTTCTCTCGTTATTAGTGTCCTTCCGTAGTGTTTTTCAGCAGAGATTACAATGTACAAATTCAGGAAAAATACATAATTTGTTATGGGTTTGGATACTTTTACAAGATGCTGTGTTTGTTCGCGTATATTCATTACAGTAAAACTGTATATGTTCCTTGGTCCATTTAGAGTTATTTCTCCTGGCAGAAAGTGTTTAGGTGCTTGTAAAAATAACAGATTTACACGGATGTTTTTTTCCACCAGGGCAGAAATAAATGATTGACATCTCAGTCACACACGACCGGCTAACATCGTGCCTCCACAGAGATAAAATAAATCTTCCTTTAGTTACTCCCAATCACTCTTTCAAGGTCAATGTATTAGCAACACAACCAGACAGTGCTGCTGTCACAACCATCGCTACGAGTCATTGTGACATCACAACTCCTACGCGGTTACAGGGCATTGTGACATCACCGTCCTCCATTGGCTAAGAAAACATGACATTCCGACGTCCCCGTGGCTACAGGTCTTTGTGACAACATAAGTCTTACACAGCTACGGGCCTCGTCAACAACACTGACGACAAAACCTTTCACGCAGACCTTAGCTAATATCTTAGCTCTCCTATGGCAACGTGCTTTTGTGACATCGACTGTAATACTAACAGCCCCAGCGTGTTGTCTTTGTGGGAGGCAGGGTGTGTTGGACCGTGGTATCCCAGCACAGCACTCAGGCAGCAGACGTGAAGGTAATGAGAATGCAAATGTGATTAAAACCATCTCCTCAGGCTTCTGGCGTTGACCTGACTTTAAAGGACCAGTACTGTCAATATCATAATGTAACATCCCTGTTTTAGATGACATTTTCTCACTATCAGGTTAAAGTAACACCAATCTGGCCAGAGTCATGATCATGCGCTTATTTAGCGTTAAACCGTTAGACAATTACCTCTAGAATTTCAGCCTGATTAGGTGGGATGGAACTTGCTTAATAAACCAAAAAGAAAGACCGCGCCAACCAACCATCTCAGCCAATAACAGCTAGTTTTCATTTCCCCGTCCACCTACTTGAGAAACTGCTCTCCGCGCAGAAGCTATTTTGTTGCCAATTGTACTGAGAACAATCACATCAAGGTACTTTTTCCCCGAACAGATTTAATGTTAGAATAAAAACGTCAGCACCGGGGCTTGGGAACCAGCGGACACGCGGCCATTAGACCTGAACCATCACACTGTTCAACTCCAGAACTTCCCTCACCCCTCTCCATTAATACTGACGCCCCTGCACACAGACGTCCCCTAAACTGGAGCTGGACACAGTATAGCTGGACACAGTTTGACCCCACTCATCACTCGCATACCAGCGGACCGTTTTATTTATTCATTTTTATCCGGGGGGGTTTGGCCTGCTCTAGTGTGCAGCATGTGTCTGTCTGATTGGACGGGGGAGTCAGGCTGCCGTCCAGCGTTGTGAGTCGCCTGCAGACGGATAATGGAGGAGAACGACGTGGAGAGCCGGGCCACGTTAGGTCCGCAGCCCGGGGTGAAATGAGGCGTGATCCGGCTCTTGAAATGAGCTCGGGCAAGTCCGTCTGATAGATGCTGATGGGTCCCTTCATGGCGGAGAAGGAGAAGGAGGCGATGCTATTAGCATGAACCGGCCCGGACATAAAATGGCCTGGTTGGGGAGACAAAAGAGAGCTTGAAGAATGGGAACTGTCTCTCTCTCTCTCTCTCCTGCATTCTACCGTGTCAAGTTCAAGTGTGGACGATAGTGTAATATCCAGGCCTGGGGGGGTCCTATTATGATCGTCAATGTGAGCCAAATGCTTTAGTCTGCTGCGGACTGCATGCTTTTGGGAATAGCTTTTCACTTGGACTTTTATTCAGTATATTTTACAGAGTCCATCATTTGACCAATGTCAAAGTCAGGCTTCAAATTGCGCCGCCATAACGGTTCCGGGGGTGACCTTTGCGCACATATGCCTCCATTCCTTTCTATCATGCAGAACTGCGTTCGCAACTTAACTCGGTTATTCTCCCCGCGGCCATTAACCCATCGTCAGGGAGTGTGTCTAGACTGTGCGGGACAGCATTTTCCTGCCATTACCCCTTTCACATGAAAAATACTGCAATTATTGTGCGGAGAAGTACAGTCAGGCAGCTCAAAGAGAGAGCGAGAGAGGAATAAAGACGGCTTGCAGCAGACAGCCTCATTCGATTCCTTCTCTCCTTCTTCATGGACATTATACAAGCAGGTGAACACTTTAGCCAGTCAAAGGAAGTTAGGCGATTGGGTCGTCAGAGAGAAGTAACACCTTCCATCCTGTTTATTTAAAATGTGACTGCCCGTATGCGTTCCCAGATTCCATGGATTCGCGGCTCTGTGGAGGAGCCTAGAGGTTTGGGACGAGGTTGTTTTATAGTAGTGACTGGAAGCACATCCTTGGGTCTGGTTTGGATATCCTCTACGATGTTTGGGATACATAATTCCTGTTAAACCTGTCTAATGATGACAAGACAACTATTGGACTCGGGTCATGGGGGATGAGATGCCTGCACTGGATCACCATGTTGGTTTTCCGACAGCGTATTGGCCCGTGCCAGTGTTGCATTCTGGGTGATGTGAACCAGACATGTACCGATCATGAAATGAGTGTTTTGGATCACCGAAGGCTCCTGTCATTCCATCTAGACACAGACGCACTCGCGCTCGTAGTCATCCGCACACGGTTCCGCACACACGGAACGTCACGAGCACACACCCGGAATCCGGTCATATCACGTGCACACAGGTCGTACCCAACCGCTTAAGCTACCGGTGCCAATTTCAAGTTTACGAGTGTTTACCGGTAAACCGTAACATTGCCCAGTCAAGCTTACATCCGTTTGTTGCTTTATTATATGGAATGCAATTTTTATCACCACCCGATTTGTTACCATAGCGACCGCGCCGGGAAAAATGGCCATGTGGATCAAACACACTGGCAACATTAATGATACTCACCCCTCCCCTTATTTCATATGGCCACGCCTCTAACAGAGGACTCAGTCCGGATTCTCAGGTGTGTTTTCTGACAGACAGGTAGGTTTGTATCTCTCCCTTATTTACTCGACTGCTTCAATACATGCATGTCACCCCAAGCAGAATAATCTGTTGCCCGCGGAGCCTTATCGCTTCCCTCTCTCTCCTCGGCGGTGAGTCTGTCAGGGCCGAGGTATCCATTCTCGGCAGTGTGCGGACAGGATGTGCGGTAACGATTGCCTCCGTGATGAAAGCTAAATGCATCCTGCAGCACTCGCGGAAAAAACCTCAACTCCCGCCGCCGCTCATAATCCGAACTAATCCATAGCCGGTGCAAGGTAAGCAACGAATTATAAAAGTGGGATTTCTCTCATGCATTTCGGAACGTGCTGAGGTGTAATGGATCCGGCGCCCGACGAAGAGCCTGTCGAAAGACCCGGAGGCGCCAATGCTATCGCTTCCCCCTCGATGACCCGTTTACCAGTCCACCGCCCCCCCCCGTTTGTTAGTCGCTGATCGAACAAGTATTCACTCAATCTGCCGAGTGTCACAAACGGGGCGCCACACAGCCCCAGCTATCACGTAAGGGGACGCGGAGCATCCCGTTCCTCAGGCCTGTTCCTCTTCGTGTGCTAATGGGATTTCGGTGTGAGTAATTTGCGGGTGCCGGGCCACGCCTGATAAGGTTGCCGGAACCATGGTGAACCTATCAGCCGGCTGATAAAGGAACAGCTGGGGAACTGAGGTGGGACGCGGATGACACCCACGCCACAGTCTGGTGCTGCTGGGCCTTTATCAGCGAGGCCTCAATGAGAGTTAGACTGTTGATTTGACAGTTATTGGGTTCGACACGAGAGCAGTGGAGAATCAAGCCGCGGCATACTTGGTTCATTCTGTGATTCTGTGGAGAAGGCGGATAAGATAATAAACTATGGCTAATGAATCCTTAATGCAAACAGGCTGATATGTGCGATTTTTACCTCCATTCCTGTGATTGACGCTCTCGTATGCCTCGGCTATCATCCAATCGGCATTCAGGATACACAGGGTATGATCGCGGGTATGACAAAGCGGGTATTCCTGTCCTGTTTTACTAGGGTTGTTAACGTGGGTTCTCATCGCAGTAAGGCACCTTGGGTTTGTTGTGTACGTCTGTATGTACATTATATCAGCGCTAACCGGCACTTGAATTGCTACGCGACTACACGCGGCACCTAGTTGTGGTATATAGCTCTCGTTCCACACACCCCCGGTGCCATATTGCTTATAAATACCATACATTTGGATGCACGTATGACGTGCACATCTTTAGTGTGTGTCAAATGTCATTTTAAAGTACTTTATATTCCCCAGAAAGGTTTTACGGTACACTTTCACCGTATTGTCAGTGGAACGGTTTGGGAAGGTTACAGCTTGAAGAGATTGCCGTTTGGGTGTCCTCTGACTAGGCAACAGCCTGCGCTTAACACGGAGTTCACCTTCATCCATCAGCTCCTTCCACCAGCCGTGTGCGACTGGAGCACCGGAGAATCCTCCCCTAATAACTCATCCTGGCCAAAGGAGCGAGAGGGGCAGGGACGGAGACAGACAGAGACTGAGAGCCAGAGTAGAATAGGAGGGAGAGAAAGAAGGTGAGAAAAAAGAGGTGGCGTGAGAGAATAAAAAAATTAAGTACAAGCAGTGATAGAGTGATTGATTAAAGAGCAGAAAAAACAACTACCCTGTGTTCTCGGAGGTAGGAAAGGGGACCGAGATCTTTTCTGGGGTAGCAAACGGCCTAGAATCAGAAAGAGTTTTAACCGTTCTGCAACAAACTAGGACTTCGTTCTGGCCCTTTACTGCAACACGTAATACACACATTAAGGATGAACACAAACAATAGAGAACAATACATAACTATATGTAAATAAGAAAGGTACAAATGCGCAAATGTCTAGTTATCGTTGTAACTGACTATGTCACGAATACTTTACGGTGTAGCGCAGGAAGCCATGTGTAGAGCCAGGTATTTCCGTTCAAAGACAGGTTTATTCCAATAAACATTAAAAAAACGTAAACGACGGAAAAACATTAACTGTGGGAATAAAAGAAATGCGCTAAACTGCGGCTTATAACAAACATTCAATCAACAGCAAAACATCTTTAGATTAACAGTGTGACAAAGTGGTGACAAACTTAAATAAACCAGCTAATAGATAAATCACCCCAGCTGTGAGATTTTAGCAAAACAAGAACAGGAAGTGCTCACCCATAAAAGCTACTTGTAGAACAGAAGCCGCACCACACTCATGACAGTCTATTTGGGTAGAGTTCAGTGTGAATGTGAATGTGGGGAGCAGTCTATAGAGAGTTTAGTTCCCGGGGCATGTTACAGCTGTGGGGAGGGAACTGTCCTTGTGGCGTGAGATTTTGGTCTTAATAGACCTCAGTTTTCTTCCAGAGGGGAGAGTTCTGAAGAGTCCAATTCCAGGGTGAGAGTGATCAGCCGCAAACTTTGCCGCCTGTCTCCGTGTCGTGGAGGTGTGTAGTTCACCAAGAGACAGAATGTCTAGAGATCCGCTCAGCAGACGGTGATGGAGGAGGTCAGGATGGACTCAATGGTGACAGTGTAATAGCTATTCATCATAGTCTTTGGCAGTTTGTAGTTTTTAAGCTTAGGCAGGAAGTGCAATGTTGCTGGTTCGAATCCCTTAAGACCCTAGGTTTACTCATATTGTCCATCAGATGCTCGGCATACGTGTCTTATGTTTGTTTGTGTTCCTCTGCTATCTTTAGATGGCCTAATGTACAGCTTACATCCAATGCTCCATCCTCACCTAACATCTGAAACGTGCCCCATGACAGGGAACATGTCTCTCGCCCCGTGCCCTTCCGACTATCGGATTACCTGCTGGGGAGTCTGCCTGGCTACGTGTCCGTCTTTATTCCAGAGGTCCTTGTCAATTGAAGCGGCTGATAAATAGATTGTGTCTCCGGGAGGCCCGCCAGGCCCAGTCCGGACAGCGCTCCAGATCAATGAGGTATAAACTGTCTGAACACGTAATGCTAAAGAACTGCTCGGTGGACACGAGGAAGTGGTTTTGCATTGGTTACATCTCCACTGGTATCCTCAGAAAACAGGCGATGACCTGGCAAAGACGTTCAAGCACGCACTCTTTACAAGGCAGCGCATGTTTTTGTACCAGACCCGACAGGATTCGAACCCGCGACCCCAAGTGTTTGTTTGGTTTGGTCTGATGTTTTTCCCGACGACATTGTGACATTGTTAGCGACGGAGCTGAAGAAGACGGCGGGTTATTCTTTCATTTACGCACCGTTAGCGGGCGCCACTGACAGCAGGATCTCGGTTAGATGTTGTGACAGCGAGTGCGTGGTGCCGTGTTCGTGGTCCCAACGCACTAATAACAATCAAATACCGACAGACCTGGGACACACACGACTAAGAAGGTGGTCTCACCCCAGAGGGCTGCTCCACGTAAAGATAGCCTTGGGAGCTGTCTGTTCTGGCAGTGAACACGGCCGGAGTGCCAAAATGAAGAGCTAATATAGACAGAGTCGAAGGAGAAACGCAAACAGGCAAGCGCACGCATAAACACACACACACACACATATACAAACGCACACTCTTCGGTGTGTCTGTGCGGTCTGGCTGACAGAACATCACACGTTGTTATGTCTGGCAGAGAGCTTTCCGACTGTGAATGTATCCGTGTTTATGCTTGGGGATTTCTATGGTCTCCAGTCGTCTCCCCCGGACGGCAAAGTGTGTGGGGGAACGGACTCTTAAAAAAAGAGACGGGACGATGAGGGGTAGAGGGGGTGGGGGTGGGGGGTGTGGGTAGAGTGAAGTCCGCGCAGTCTTAAACTCGACATCCCGCGGATCCCGTCGAACGAATGCCGAGCACAGGGATGTGATTGGAGAGGGAAACTCCAGATCGAGAAAAGGGCTCGTTGAGAAGAATACCCGGGGAAGAGAGAGAAAGGGGTAAGAGGAGAAGAAGATGGGTGGATAGAGAGAGAGAGAGAGAGAGAGAGAGAGAAAAGGGGTAAGGGAAGAGGAGAAGAAGACGGGTGGATAGAGAGAGAGAGGGAGAGAGAGAGAGAAGGGGTAAGGGAAGAGGAGAAGAAGACGGGTGGATAGAGAGAGAGAGTGAGAGAGAAAGAGAAAGGGGTAGGGGAAGATGAGAAGAAGACGGGTGGATAGAGAGAGTGAGAGAGAGAGAAAGGGGTAAGGGAAGAGGAGAAGAAGATGGGTGGATGGAGAGAGAGAGAGAGAGAGGTAAGGGAAGAGGAGAGATCGGGCGGGAGCGGTGGGATGGGGTGGGGGGAGAGTCCATTTACAGGCAACCTGGGGATTAAGGGGCATGACACCAATCCAAACACAACTAAAGACTGGAACATGAGTTAATGGAGCGAAGAGAGAGGGGAGAAACATGGGTAGAGAGAGAGGGAGGGAGGATACATGGATAGAGAGAGAGAGAGAGAAAGAGGATACATGGATAGAGAGGGAGGGAGATTAAAGAAAGAAGCAACTTCATATTCTTCAGATTCTTATTGCCTAGACAGTGGTCTGGAGGCTCCAGAAACTGGATGGAGGTCTAATGGGGAACATGTGTAGCAGATATGTTTTGGTCCACACAGTTCCGCTGTTATAGTCTGAAGCAAAGAGCGAGAGACAGGTAGACGGACAGACCACCATGTCCTCAAACATGTTCAGAACACACGTTGGCTCGTTGAAATGGGCTGATGACACTGATAGCAGTGGTTCTGGAGACGGATGGGCAGATATGTTCACACACACACACTCTAAGGCACCCATTGGCACCCCTATGGATTATATGAATGAAACGAAAACAAGATCGAAAACATTTGAAAGCAGTTTATCTTGTGTAAGGAACTTTATTGTGGGCCCTGTGTCGCTGGGGTGTACAAATGAGGTTCAATCAGGCGTTGTCAAAGAAATGTGCATGTCAACATCAACATGAGGAAAGCAAACAACTGACAAATAAAAGACACAAATGGTTGTTAAGCTTCGTTAGCCAACAGGTACAAAAGAGCTAAAGGCCTATGTCGTTTACCACTATGTCACTAGAAATGTCACAATTAAACAACGGGAAAGTCCCAAACCTGACCGTTGCAAGTGTGTATCTTGTCTACACAGTGAGGAAGGACGCAGTGAGGAAGATGTTTTGGGAGGCACAAATATGTAGTGAACATAGGTGTAACTGGTTGTGTATTGGGCTAAATGTGAGTGCCTTGGAGTTTAGTAAATGGTGTTGGGCGTTTGGACCGGAAACAGGTTGGATCGTCAGATGAAGTGAACATATTGTTATTTGGCCACGGCCACAAGCAGTCGGTTTGGCGTGAATGACCTTGCGTGAATGCACTTGGAGAAAACAGAATCAGATAACATACAATATGGTGGAATATGGTTGAAGTCATGGTCAGTGGAAGGAAAAGCCTTTGCGCCATTTCCTATGGATTTACATTTGAATTACATTTTTACACTTGCTTTTCTGGAAAATATATTTTAATGTTTAACTTTGGTGGATTCCTTTGAGTTCCCTCAAGAAAACACAACATTTAACAAATGTTAGAAAGGTCATTACCTGTCTGGCTCGATATTGGCTACTTTCACCTAGAATTGTATTTACTTTCGTCATACTGCACTGTTGAGGCGAGGCCTTGAGAGAACATGAACTTATCTTGCTATGTCAATGCTTCTTCTATCAGTGTGGAGATCATATGGGGAGAGAGTGTGTTGGTATTTCTGTGTAAACAGGCCCCCCTCACATGTCACAGTAAAAACCTACACCACAGGATCATGCAGAAGGGTAACTGTTCACTAACACCTCAGAGGGCCCTAGTTTACCATATAACCTCTCCTATGAGTGATTGTTCCATAGTACACACACACACACACACACACCAAGCTGTTTTTGTCAGTGTGTGTTGGCCGACATGTCATCTGTCAGGGTTCTGAGGCTGGTGTGACTGACAGCGATGCCAGTGGGATGTGACAGTGTCCTGGTCCTTCTGCTGCCTCTGCGTCGCCACACGTCTCCTCAGACTCCCAGATCCATCTCTCCATCCGTGGTCTCTCTCTCCCAGGCTGCTGCCATCTCTCCATCCACACTGTCTCTCTCTCTTCCAGGTTCCTGCCATCTCTCCATCCACACTGTCTCTCTTTCTTCCAGGTTCTTGCCATCTCTCCATCCACACTGTCTCTCTCTCTCTTCCAGGTTCCTGCCATCTCTCCATCCACACTGTCTCTCTCTCTTCCAGGCTCTTGCCATCTCTCCATCCACACTCTCTCTCTCTCTCTCTCTTCCAGGCTCTTGCCATCTCTCCATCCACACTGTCTCTCTCTCTTCCAGGTTCCTGCCATCTCTCCATCCACACTGTCTCTCTCTCTTCCAGGCTCTTGCCATCTCTCCATCCACACTCTCTCTCTCTCTCTCTCTTCCAGGCTCTTGCCATCTCTCCATCCACACTGTCTCTCTCTCTTCCAGGTTCCTGCCATCTCTCCATCCACACTGTCTCTCTTTCTTCCAGGTTCTTGCCATCTCTCCATCCACACTGTCTCTCTCTCTTCCAGGTTCCTGCCATCTCTCCATCCACACTGTCTCTCTCTCTTCCAGGTTCCTGCCATCTCTCCATCCACACTGTCTCTCTCTCTTCCAGGTTCCTGCCATCTCTCCATACACACTGTCTCTCTCTCTTCCAGGTTCCTGCCATCTCTCCATACACACTGTCTCTCTTCCAGGCTCTTGCCATCTCCCCTCAACTCTCCATTCATCTTCTGCCTGAGTCCGACCAAAGGGGTTTCTCTTTCTTTCCTTCACATTTTCTTGATCAGTGAGTATGTCTAGACACAACACTGTCTGAATCTATCGACTGTATACTTATATCTTCGATTATATCTCTGAGATACAGTTGATGAGTGTATGTCGATCTGTCCGTCTGAATCATCTGTCTGTCTGAATCATCCGTCCGTCTGAATCATCTATCCGTCTGAATCATCTGTCCGTCTGAATCATCTGTCCGTCTGAATCATCTGTTCGTCTGAATCATTTGTTCGTCTGAATCATCTGTATGTCTGAATCATCTGTCCATCTGAATCATCTGTCCGCCTGAATCATCTGTCTGTCTGAATCATCTGTCCGTCTGAATCATCTGTGTGTGTATCTGACATCAGCCTTCAGGGAAGTGGTCGTAATGAGAGCCAATAACACATCAGTGGCGGTTTCAAGTGACATCATAGTAACTCGCCGCGCCGCTTCACTAGCTGATAATTACCCCGTGTCTCATCCTCCATTCCGTCTGTGTCACACACACACACACAAACACACACACACTAACACACACAAACACACACAAACACACACACAAACACACACTCTGAACTGTTAATTGATGAATGCCGTCATACAAATAGATTTCAGTCAGTGCTGCCTACATCGCCGTCGGACTTATTTAGCCTCTTTCGCCCATTTTCTCTGTTTTTGTGTTTGTTTTCACGGTATTTTTTCACGTCTGCGAGCGAATATTCTGTTATTTCTTTACGCTTTCTTTTCGAATACATGTTGTTGTAAACCTGTTGCGACACCATTTGAAGTAACGCAGTGTGGATGCACTCTTGTTTACATCTGATGCTTTCTGTGAATGAGAGTAGCCGATGCTTTTTATTTGATTGATATATTGAAATTGCTTCAGGGTGTGTGAAGAGCTAAATGAGCTTAGAGAACGATTCCTTTTATTAAGCAAAATGGACACTTGACTGTTGTTTTCACGTCACACGCTATCTATCTACTGGTACAAAGCAGAGGCGTTGTCTATTTCTGAAACCGTGGAGATAAGGGCCTTTGGGCTGATGAGATGATTCAAAATCATTATAAACAGATTCAGAATAATTCATCTAATAAGGGAAGTAGATGCTCTCACCTATTGTTTAATTATATGTATATTAAGGTATGCAGCTACTACAGTTTTTATAGCTTAGTGGTAAATAATATACACAAATCATAAGAGACATCAGCGCTTATATACAGTAATCAGGTAATCGTAGTGCTTAGTCCTGCCCAGCCAGTTGACTACATTTAACCCAGCATGGCATCAGATGCACATGTAGAGAAACATGGTAGACAGGCACGGAGACAGGCACACAGACAGGCACGCAGACAGGCACGCAGACAGGCACACAGACCGGCACACAGACAGGCACACAGACAGGTACAGACTGGCACACAGACAGGCACACAGACAGGTACAGACAGGCACACAGACAGGCACACAGACAGGTACAGACTGGCACACAGACAGGCACACAGACAGGTACAGACAGGCACACAGACAGGCACACAGACAGGCACACAGACAGGTACAGACAGGCACACAGACAGGCACACAGACAGGCACACAGACAGGCACACAGGCAAGCAGGCGATATTGGCAGACAGGCACAACTTTTAAATGCAACTCAGATAAATGGGTGGATAGATGGGTGGATATGTAAAGAGCAGCGGTAGAGATCGTGTGCGGATACGAGCGAGCGGGGAGTTGATCAGGGCAAACATAAAGATGAAAACGATGACACGGACAGAAACAGGAAGATGATATCAGGTTGGGAGTAGGAGAGGAGTAGGCAGAGGGGAGCAGATAGGAGGAGAGGAATATGCAGAGGGGAGGAGATAGGAGGAGAGGAGTAGGCAGAGGGGAGGAGACGGGAGGAGAGGAGAAGGAAGAGGGGAGCAGATAGGAGGAGAGGAGTAGGCAGAGGGGAGGAGACGGGAGGAGAGGAGAAGGAAGAGGGGAGGAGACGGGAGGAGAGGAGAAGGAAGAGGGGAGGAGACGGGAGGAGAGGAGAAGGAAGAGGGGAGCAGATAGGAGGAGAGGAGTAGGCAGAGGGGAGGAGACGGGAGGAGAGGAGAAGGAAGAGGGGAGGAGATAGGAGGAGAGGAGAAGGAAGAGGGGAGGAGATAGGAGGAGAGGAGAAGGAGGTGATGAAATAGGAAGAGAGGAGTAGAAAGAGGGGAGGAGTGTAGGAGAGGAGAAGGAAGAGGGGAGGAGATAGGAGGAGAGGAGAAGGAGGTGATGAAATAGGAAGAGAGGAGTAGAAAGAGGGGAGGAGTGTAGGAGAGGAGATATCAGGGGAGGAGTATGGAGCTGGGAGGAGTAGGAGGGTGGGAGAAGGAGGAGGGTAGGAGGAGGGGATGGGCTGTAGCATTTGATCAGCGAGTGACAGGAGATGACTGATGGAAGGCCACAGAGACTGAAGGTCATACCAAACGCCCTGGCATTTGCAGCTTTATTGTAACAGGGGGGGAATGAATAAAGTCAAGTGCACTTTGTTTATTCTTTCAGCTTTACCCGTCGCGTTTGGAGACGCAGATAGAGAGATCAAATAAGGGTGGTGGCAGATCTGGGATTAGATTATTCCGCCTCCGATTTGGTTAGTCTCCTGGCGTGTAGTATTTGTTGTAAATGAAGGGGGGGGGGGTGACACGTGTTATCAGGTTCTCTCGGATTCTTAACGACATTGATTTGATTAAAATAAGCATAACGCGCAGTATTTACAGGAGCTCGTCTCTAGTGCTGTTCTACTGGGTTCAGCGTTGACAACGGGCTGACAGATATCAAACTCGTCTTCTCATGCTTTCAGATTCCCACCGGACTAACGCTTGGCACCCTTGTGTGGGAGTGTGTTTTTCTGCCCCTACAGCAGTGTGTGTGTGTTAGTGTGGGCGCGGGGGGGTCATTCTCCTGCCAGGCAGGCCAGAGTGCCTGTGGCCATACCCAGCCATATTGCTGCCCAGCCTCTAATATCTGATCAAGGACCATCTGCTGGGAGCGGGAGACATATTCTTTCCCGCCCCTGTTTCTCTCTGACCTCTACAAACACAGCCCGCTGGGAAATCAGCCTATCAGGGCGCCATTAGAAGGACTCTGGTCATCATTTAAACGGGAACGTCGCAGACGGAAATTAGATTATTCCAACAATGCTGCTGTTTGCTTATTTATATGGGCTATTTATTTAGAAAGATGCAGCTGTCTCCACTTTATTTCTCTTTCCCTCTCTTTTAATTTCATCTCTCTCTGCCTCCCTCTCTCTTTCCGTGCGTATATCTCTTTCCCTCTCTTCTTATTTCATCTCTTTCTGCCTCCCTCTCTCTCCACATGCGTATATCTCTTTCCCTCTCATTTAATTCCATCTCTCTCTGCCTCTCTCTCTCTTCCCATGCGTATATCTCTTTGACTTCCCTCTAGGTCTATCTCTTTGTAGCTTTACCTCTTCATCAACTTACAACGACCATCGTGTATCACGGCATCTTTCAGTTCTACATTTTCACTTCCTTAAAGCGCAGGACGTTAATCGCGTTTTTTGTCAGATTTGCCTCTGTTATTTTTATTACTATCATTCGTGGCAAGTGACAGATTGCTATTGCTATTGACAGGCTGGGCTGTGTGTAAGAATAAAGGGATGTTTGGTGCCTGGGCGCAGTGCAATGTAATTAGTTTGGAATTGGATTTTATTGCAATGTACCGGGCACTGGCTAAAACTCTGGCCTGTCTTCTAAAACCCACAATTATCATGGCAGTAAAGTGTGTGTGTTCTGTGTGTGTTTGTACTGGTGTGAAAGTTCATATTGCATTATTGCATTATCGCCAATCTATGCCATTGCATTAATACAGTATACATCTGCATTATACATATTCAGTATATACATACTTGGTATATACATATTCGGTATCCATACGCAGTAGTGTGGTCCAGTGGTCCAGTGTGGTCCAGTGGTCTAGTGTGGTCCATTTGTCTAGTGTGGTCCAGTGGTCTAGTGTGGTCGAGTGGTGTAGTGTGTTCCAGTGGTTTAGTGTGGTCCAGTGGTCTAGTGTGGTCCAGTGGTCTAGTGTGGTCCAGGTGGATAGACGTGGGGTATTGCCTTACCTGGGGTAGATGTGGGGTATTGCCTCAACTGGGGTGGATGTGGGGTATTGCTTCACCTGGGGTTGATGTGGGGTATTTCCTCACCTGGGGTGGATGCGGGGTTTTTCCTCACCTGGAGTGGATGTGGGGTATTGCTTCACCTGGGGTGGATGTGGGGTATTTCCTCACCTGGGGTGGATGTGGGGTATTGCCTCACCTGGGGTGGATGTGGGGTATTGCCTCACCTGGGGTGGATGTGGGGTATTGCTTCACTTGGGGTAGATGTGGGGTATTGCCTCACCTTGGGGTCGATGTGGGGTATTGCCTCACCTGGGGTGGATGTGGGGATGTCAAAAGCCATGTCTTGCCGTTCTCTGGCGGCTCCTTGTGGTCTTTTGTGGTTCCTGCAAGCTTTGTCTGGGTTGTTGGCTGGGGAATACACTGCTCCAGAGCTTATATGCTGGTTATTAAGTGTTATTAGGGATGTGCATGGGGAATACACTGCTCCAGAGCTTATATGCTGGTTATTAAGTGTTATTAGGGATGTGCATGGGGAATACACTGCTCCAGAGCCTATATGCTGGTTATTAAGTGTTATTAGGGATGTGCATGGGGAATACACTGCTCCAGAGCTTATATGCTGGTTATTAAGTGTTATTAGGGATGTGCATGGGGAATACACTGCTCCAGAGCTTATATGCTGGTTATTAAGTGATATTAGGGATGTGCATGGGGAATACACTGCTCCAGAGCTTATATGCTGGTTATTAAGTGTTATTAGGGATGTGCATGGGGAATACACTGCTCCAGAGCTTATATGCTGGTTATTAAGTGATATTAGGGATGTGCATGGGGAATACACTGCTCCAGAGCTTATATGCTGGTTATTAAGTGATATTAGGGATGTGCATGGGGAATACACTGCTCCAGAGCTTATATGCTGGTTATTAAGTGTTATTAGGGATGTGCATGGGGAATACACTGCTCCAGAGCCTATATGCTGTTTATTAAGTGTTATTAGGGCCAAACCGTCTTGGCAAGATCTGCATCTGAGGACATTTGTGATAAGACTCTTTCAACGTGAAGTTGGTTCGACCTACACAACGAATGGAACAGAGCCTGTGAAGGTAGAATACTGGGGTAAACTCATATGAGGAAAACATTCAACAACACCATGAACATACATAATATACAGTTATTTCGATCAGCTTGGTGCGGTTCTGTATTCCATATGCACAACAGAACAAACAGAAGGACAGAGAACCCTTCCCATGTGTGGGCGGTTGTGTTGATCTGTTTGTCCTCCCCAATCTGGGCCTCCTATTGTGCGAGTATTAACTCGTATGGTTGCCAAATCTAGTATTTGCTTTCTCAAGGGGGCCCGTTGCCACTTGTGACAGTTGCCTAGCGAGCAGCACACTCCTCGTGTTGTCTTTGCGCTGCGGCACTTTGTGTTTTCATTACGATATTGCAACGGTAATTAGTCCAGCTGAAACTGTAGCGCAAGCAAAATAAATGTTTTCCATTTTCAATAATAGGCAAGTCATTAGTACATAATGAGAGAGAACGATGTCCCCTCCTCTGCGTGGCTGTGAAACACGTAAAAAGTGAAGTGGATGACACCCCCCCCCCACTCGCTGTGAATACGTATTGCAAGGCTTCCTATTATTCTGTCCTCTTCTATCAAAGCGGTAGGCGGTTGTAGTAATAGGATTTAGCGTTGTGAATAACAGCTGATCCTAGATACGGTTTGAGAATAACTAATGTGATACAGAAATACATCTATTTCGGCCTTCCCTGCATCCCCTACTAAGTTAGTCCAAGTTGTGCTTTTGGATTCTTCCTTTTAGACCGAGTTTGTGATTCTTCTATTATAATAATAATAATAAAGGCTCATTATCACTGCTTCTCCAGTAGTTCCTGCCACTTATGAACACCTCACTCTCAAAATCACCAAACCGGAACAACTTGTTATGGACTCGCAAGGACCACTGCCAATGCACTGCAGATAGCGTCAACTTCTCCAGAGACTGAGGGTTTACAGCTCTCTGTACATGGTGACAACTTCCTGTTGGCGTGGGTTGTTGCTTGCTGCCTGTTCTCCGTCGGAACAGAATAACAGCGGCTCTGACCTTTCGGCCAGCAGACGAGAGGCAAAGAGCAACATGCGAGATCGGGACCTAACTTTATCAGTCGTTCCCCCGTCGTGTTTACGACACGCTAGCTCCCGCTGCTAACTCGACCCGGAGACACAGGCCTTATAGGAGACGCACTCTGCCTTTTGTTAAAACAGAGAGTAGAGAGGGTATTAGGGTTGGGCCGACAGCCATCGAGACATTGGGAAGGCATCGTAATTCGAACCCGCTCCCACACATGAGAACATTTTAGTCTCTTACGCTATATGCTGTTGTAACGCATGTTGTAATTTCCACACAAACAGAGCTTATTTTGATTTAGTTATTTTATTACAGCCTACCTGTTGCCTCAGAAAATTAGGACACAAGTCTTTATTTGTATTGCCCAAGCTGAGGCTAATTAACTGAGACTTCAAATAATCAGAGACTTCAAATAATAAATGACTTTTTTCTGATGCGCGTTATAAGAGCCACAATCGACAAAAACATTTTTTTAATGCTGTAAATCGAAAGTTGTTCCTGATCACAATGTCTTCACAGAAAAATTACTGAACAAGGGCACCCTTATTGTGTTATAAGATAACACTCAGGACATTTATTGTTTTTTAGTTAAATTAACACAATTTATTTTAAACACAAAATGAATTATCGCCTTTTACAGGACCAAAACAAAGTATAGAAGAAGAACAAAATCATTTAAATTGGACCAAACAGGCCACCTAACTTGTCGTCTCTGGGGCCTTCAGGGGCGGGTTGAGGGGCTGGTTCAGAGGCTGGTTCAGGGGCTGGTTCAGGGGCTGGTTCAGGGGCGGGTTCAGGGGCTGGTTCAGGGGCGGGTTCAGGGGCTGGTTCAGGGGCTGGTTCAGGGGCTGGTTCAGGGGCGGGTTCAGGGGCTGGTTCAGGGGCGGGTTCAGGGGCGGGTTCAGGGGCGGGTTCAGTGGCTGGTTCAGGGGCTGGTTCAGGGGCGGGTTCAGGGGCTGGTTCAGGGGCGGGTTCAGGGGCGGGTTCAGGGGCGGGTTCAGTGGCTGGTTCAGGGGCGGGTTCAGGGGCTGGTTTATGGGGTTTATCATGGCCAAAGTCCTAATTAACCCAGAACCAGATCCGTTCTATAATGACAGACATTACCTTGTGATTCCGAGGTCAAGTGTGTGGCTTCTTTGGGTTTTATAACTGCATTTTATAATGTGGTGTCAGCTGGCCGTGCTGACTGTGTAGGAATATATCCTGATGAAATTGAGATTTTCGCAATGATATGTAAATATATAAAGAGAGCTGTTGTTTTTTTACTCAGTGCTGTGCATGTGTCAAACACACAAACAAACGGGCACGCAAACACACAAACAAACACACAAACAAACACAAAAACAAACACACAAACAAACGGGCACGCAAACACAAAAACAAACACACAAACAAACGGGCATGCAAACAAACGGGCACGCAAACACACAAACAAACACACAAACAAACACACAAACAAACGGGCACGCAAACACACAAACAAACACACAAACAAACGGGCATGCAAACAAACGGGCACGCAAACACACAAACAAACGGGCACGCAAACACACACACACACACGCATACTCGCAAGTTTGCCTTGATCGTTATGCTTTCATTTGTCTTGATAAAGTGGCGATTAGCTGTGAGGATTCTTCAGTTCATGACTGTTCTAAAATCGAACCCAATTTCTGTTTTTAATTAAAGCTATTCCCAGGGCAGAAGCTTATAGGACCACAACTTAGAGGTCAGCGTTAGACAGCTTCCCAATGCGCTCGAATTCAATCACAATTTGTCCGGACTCCCAGGGAGTCGCCGACAGCCCTTTAGAAAAACGCCACCATGTTTGAAGGCCAACTTTTT
Organism: Dallia pectoralis; assembly: GCA_029465975.1. NCBI lineage: Eukaryota > Metazoa > Chordata > Actinopteri > Esociformes > Umbridae > Dallia > Dallia pectoralis. Next base: position 10,624,044 of record CM055728.1, on the reverse strand, counting down.
CGCCGCCACTTTCAAACATTTGGATAATCAGCAAAAATTAACACCAGCTGAATTTTTGTTCAGGGTTTGCCATAGAGGCAGCTCCTCCTCTAAGGTAAACGTAAATGACACGGAGTGTTATAAGTGTTTAAAGGTTGAGTCCAAGTCCGGCTCCGGCACCAGATGCAGTTCAAGTTTGACCCAAGCCTTATATTAACAGTACTGGGCAGCTCCACATGAAAACAGCTGCACTGACCATGTTGTTTTCTGGACACAGATACACATACATACACACACACACACACACAGAAACACACACTTCCAGACGCCGCTTCCCAGCTGTGTACGCCTTCAGGTCGGCCTCTGCGTACTTCATGTCAAGACCCAGCTGCCCTAAGAAAGTGCTTCTGGGAGATTAAGACAAGAGAGGGGGAGGGCGTGGGGCAGGAGGGCAGGAGGGCAAGGACGAATGGAGAGGAGGCTGAAGGGGGAGCTCAGCAACAGGAGAGCGGAGAACAGAGAGCAAAGCGTGCGAAGCAGATGAGAAAGAGAGGTGCTGTAAATAAGTGATGTACAGAAGGAAAATGTGATTGACAGGATGAGAGAGGGAGAATGAGAGAGAGAGAGAGAGAGAGAGAGAGAGGGGTGGAGATTCAGCCGTCGGAGCAAGGGAATGGCTATTTGGAGGTTTCTGTCCCCTTCGGTGGTGCATTTGGTCAAAATGGTTGTCCGCGGGGTGCTGTCATCACTATCATTATCAAAGATAGAAAGACCTTCTCACATCTGGACAGACTGACTGACTGTAACATGCCTCCAGCCACCTCGAGAAAAACAACGCTGCTCTTAAAAAAAGCTGACTAGTACCAGACCTGAGGATATAAGTTCTCAAGGGTGTGGATCGTCTTATTTTTTCTCTCATCCTTCTGCAATTTCATAGATTTTCCAACAACAGCGCTGTTACGTTCCGGAGTAAAACAGACACACAGAGTATACTTCTTCCTGAACATCACCATACATCGTTTATGATATCGAAGCACCCAAAAATGTAATGTTCCTAGAAGTTTCCCTATTAGTTGAAGCCTCTATTTCTAAAATAATATACATTTTATAAACAAAAGCCATTTAAAAAATTGTCTTGAGAAGCGGAAAGACAACCAGATAATTAAATAATCCTATTTATAATATACAATATAATATTTATACACACATATATATATATCAGCTCATATTTATCACAGATCTTTTCTATTCCTTTAATCTATTTAAATGTCCACAGCAATATGCTCATTCAAATCGTAAATGTTAAGAAAAACGATGGAATTATTATAATTAGTATCGCTTTCCGGTGCTGTGGATTTGAAAGCAAAGATTCTTGTTAATCTGTCTTTAGCTTTCCAGTCCAGTCACAACATTAGAACATCGTCCCCCATCTTATCTCCGGTTGTTTTTCATTCCCCCAGAGAATTCCCCAAAAAAGGTTGTCTCAAACTCTGTCTTCAAATAAAATACATCTGAAAAAGTAGAAAGCGAATTACAACATTAGCGTCCATTTTCCAAGTTTGTCTCACTAGTTACAGTGCCCCCTGAGAGAGCAGTCCCTCCAGTCGGCAGGTTTTGTCCGTCTCAGGGCTGGCGTTAGCTGTGCTTGCATAAGTCTGCCTGCCGACTGGGATCCCTGTATTGACGAATAGCCTCTTTTACATAATACCCAGGCGACACGAGTCTCGTATTGGCCGTGCGTCCGCGTGAGGCGCCGCTCACATATTCACAGGATATTACCCAGGATCCATCTAAGCCACCGGGCAGAAATCCGTCCCGGTCGATGGTCTGGCTGGGAGACGGGGGGGGGGTTGTAGCTTTAGCTTCCGAACAGTCTGATGTTTACGTGAACGCAGGAGGCTGTCACGGGGCTGCTTTATGACGCGTATCGACGCGTGAAGAATTTTCATAGTCAGCCGGCTGAGGGGAAAAGGAACTAAAGCCACTACTGTTATTCTCGCCGTCGCAGTAGCCGTTGGCAATGATTAAACGACATTCGCTTTAGCGTCGGCCGCGTGGGCCCCGCCTATCGGACTCCGTATCGCGTGTTCCGAGTGGAATCGTAGGCCCGGCGTTCTGCTGTCTCACCGTTCCGGGGCTTTAAGCTGCGTACGTCTTTCTCCGTTTGATAGCACGGTCAATTTCCAGATGCGGAGCGCGAAACAGTGGCCATGCATAATAGATGGCCGATCAGTCTGAGACGACTACTGTTTCTATTTCTGTTAACATGGCAGCATCGCATTCATGTTTTATAAGATATTTGCTACTTGGATAAACAGTTCTCTCTTTCCATTGCACCTCCATCCGTTCCACACTCCCCACTGTGTCTGTTTCCCCACCCTGCCCCCCAACGCCTCGCACACCTCCACTACATACATGCATCCCTCCTTCCTCCTCACCCGTCTCTCTCTCTCTCTTTCTCTCTCTCTCTCTCTCTGTGGGAATGGAAGATAAGGCTCTCCTGAAGAGAAAACTGATGTGAGGAGACAGACAGATGCTGTCCATAGTGCTTGTCAGAACCCCTTTAGCTGTCACTCTCACTCTCTCTCTCTCTCTCTCTCTCTCTCTCTCTCTCTCTGCCAAGCTCTTATCTCTCTCTCTCTCTCTCTCTCTCTGTCTCTCTCTCATATACATATTATATATATATGAGAGAGATAAAAACCCACTCTTGTAAATGTTCTACTTTTGATGGACAGATATGAGTCCACCCTGTTGGTCTCTCTAAGTCTCCGGTTAAGTCACTTGGCTCGAGACGACGCGTCTTCCTCGGCATGGTTGAAAGGTCTGGAACATATTCCTTATCTCGATCAATGGGGGATTCAAACCATACTGTTTCAGCCTCAATGTTTCGACCGTTACATGAACAGCTCACGCAGCTGAATTGTTTTATCAACCGTCACATAGTGTTTAATGGCACCAGGGCATTTGCCGGATCCATCTGGAGAACCCGGCTAGTACCACATCTCACTTTGGGACACAATTTGGGACACGAAGCCGAACAAGAGACCCCCTGACGCCGCAAACACCCTCAAAACAACGCGCTGCGATTTTCTCACCAATGCCACAACGAAGGCCATTAACCCGATGCAAATCCAACCGTAATCAATTATTCCAGGCCTCCGTTCCCGTGGCCGGTCTTGTGAGTTCGGCCAGTACACACACGAGCTCGACTGTTCTGACTGATTCATCTTCTGTATTCTTTCTACTTTCCATATTTTTGCAATCCTCCCGACTTGACGAGCCTATTAAATAAAGATGAAACATTGGAGGCTTACAGTGTTGCGCTAAATGTTTCATGAGAACAATAAGCAGAATGTATCATAGATGAACTCCCCTTTTTCTTCTCTTTTGTCCCGGCACATAAAGGGACTACTAAAACCAGCAGGCCTCCACAACCGTCCTCTTAAAATGTTTATTTTTATCCGCACCTTTTTGGTGCCAAGTGTCCCGAAATGCCTATAATGTTTTAGGGGGCGATGCTGCTTCTCTAGGAGCCCTGACGCTATTGGGTTACACATCACCCATCTGCGCGTTTAGTATCTGGTAGTATATTGACTGTGGTTTTCCAGTGTTCTCTCTCTCTCCCTCCATCTCTCTCTCCCTCCATCTCTCCCTCCATCTCTCCCTCCATCTCTCTCTTCCTCCATCTCTCCCTCTCTCTCTCTTCCTCCATCTCTCTCTTCCTCCATCTCTCTCACTCTCTCTCTCTCTCAGTCCCCTTCTTCAGTATGGTTAAACGCCATCAATAGTTGTGTCCACATGTGTCTGTTTCTGTGGAGTGGTTGTGCCGTGGGTAGGGCTGAGATGAATGCATGCCGTTTTGTTTATCCTCGCGGGCCACATCATCGTTCCCCTCCCGGCGAATCACAGCCTGCCGCTGTCATCTGGGCCATTTGATGTGTCTCCGAGACAACAGCCTGTCAGCCCCTAACACACTCCTCTGTCTGTTTCATCTGCAGGTACGGCCCTGTCATCTCAACAAGGTAAGACCGCACGCTCGCTGTCACCCGCGTCGCTCTCCGCTGTGTGAGGTGTGGTTTTCTTGGTGTGTGTGTGTGTGTGTGTGTGTGCGGTTATAATACATTCAATTCATTCAGCCCATAATTTACCAGGCATGTCGGCTTAAAATTAAGCACATTTACAGCAACGTCCTTCCGTGTGCTTTGCCTGTCCGAAGCTTCGCGTCTTTTTCTCGTTGGCAGAAGTTGGCCTCCAACCCCATCCCCCACCTGCCAATCAGCGGCGTGGAAACGGCGCGCTAGTTAGCATGTGGGCGGACCGAGGCATTGTGTTCCTCTGCGGGACCGGGGTCGGGTACGGTTGTGTGGGTGGGGACCATTAACGTCTGTCGGGCCGTTCTGAGCACGGAGGAAATAGGCCAGGGGATAATGAGAGAGAGGGACCTTTGTGAACATCTCCAGGGGGTTGTGGTGACTGTCAGCGGGGCGCTGGATAGATACCCGCTACGACATGCCACCCACCGATATTCAGCAGAATGAAGGTGATGGATGTGGGGTTTGGCCTCTGATGGATGTGGGGTTTGGCCTTGCTGATGGATGTGGGGTTTGGCCTCGCTCATGGATGTGGGGTTTGGCCTCGCTGATGGATCTGGGGTTTGGCCTCGCTGATGAATGTGGGGTTTGGCCTCGCTGATGGATGTGGGGTTTGGCCTTGCTGATGGATGTGGGGTTTGGCCTCGCTCATGGATCTGGGCTTTGGCCTTGCTGATGGATGTGGGGTTTGGCCTCGCTGATGGATGTGTGGTTTGGCCTCGCTGATGGATGTGGGGTTTGGCCTTGCTGATGGATGTGGGGTTTGGCCTCGCTGATGGATGTGGGGTTTGGCCTCGCTCTTGGATGTGGGGTTTGGCCTCGCTCATGGCGACGGGTTTGGTCTCGCTCGTGATTCCACAGGAAGAAAAAATAAGCGTAGCAGCGTAGCGGTTCACACTCTTGACTTTTTTCTCCAACCTTTAACCTTTTGTTTGGAACGGCGACGCGGCCGGGTGTCACCATGCTACGGTGTGGGAGGACTGAGCGTCTTTGTTTCCTCCGGAGAGTTGTGTGTTACATGTTTTACATCTGTGGATGTGAGGTGTGTTACGGCAGTGCTGTGTGGTCTGGTGGATGTGAGGTGTGTTACGGCTGTGCTGTGTGGTCTGGTGGATGTGAGGTGTGTTACGGCTGTGCTGTGTGGTCTGGTGGATGTACGGCTGTGCTGTGTGGTCTGGTGGATGTGTGTTACGGCTGTGCTGTGTGGTCTGGTGGATGTGAGGTGTGTTACGGCTGTGCTGTGTGGTCTGGTGGATGTGAGGTGTGTTACGGCTGTGCTGTGTGGTCTGGTGGATGTGAGGTGTGTTACGGCTGTGCTGTGTGGTCTGGTGGATGTGAGGTGTGTTACGGCTGTGCTGTGTGGTCTGGTGGATGTGAGGTGTGTTACGGCTGTGCTGTTTGGTCTGGTGGATGTGAGGTGTGTTACGGCTGTGCTGTTTGGTCTGGTGGATGTGAGGTGTGTTACGGCTGTGCTGTGTGGTCTGGTGGATGTGAGGTGTGTTACGGCTGTGCTGTTTGGTCTGGTGGATGTGAGGTGTGTTACGGCTGTGCTGTTTGGTCTGGTGGATGTGAGGTGTGTTACGGCTGTGCTGTGTGGTCTGGTGGATGTGAGGTGTGTTGTTTGGTCTGGTGGATGTGAGCTGTGTTACGGCTGTGCTGTTTGGTCTGGTGGATGTGAGGTGTGTTACGGCTGTGCTGTGGTCTGGTGGATGGATGTGTTACGGCTGTGGTACGGCTGTGCTGTTTGGTCTGGTGGATGTGAAGTGTGTTACGGCTGTGCTGTTTGGTCTGGTGGATGTGAGGTGTGTTACGGCTGTGCTGTGGTCTGGTGGATGTGAGGTGTGTTACGGCTGTGCTGTGTGGTGGATGTGAGGTGTGTTACGGCTGTGCTGTTTGGTCTGGTGGATGTGAGGTGTGTTACGGCTGTGCTGTGTGGTCTGGTGGATGTGAGGTGTGTTACGGCTGCTGTTTGGTCTGGTGGATGTGAGGTGTGTTACGGCTGTGCTGTGTGGTCTGGTGGATGTGAGGTGTGTTACGGCTGTGCTGTGTGGTCTGGTGGATGTGAGGTGTGTTACGGCTGTGCTGTGTGGTCTGGTGGATGTGAGGTGTGTTACGGCTGTGCTGTGTGGTCTGGTGGATGTGAGGTGTGTTACGGCTGTGCTGTGTGGTCTGGTGGATGTGAGGTGTGTTACGGCTGTGCTGTGTGGTCTGGTGGATGTGAGGTGTGTTACGGCTGTGCTGTGTGGTCTGGTGGATGTGAGGTGTGTTACGGCTGTGCTGTGGTCTGGTGGATGTGAGGTGTGTTACGGCTGTGCTGTGTGGTCTGGTGGATGTGAGGTGTGTTACGGCTGTGCTGTGTGGTCTGGTGGATGTGAGGTGTGTTACGGCTGTGCTGTGTGGTCTGGTGGATGTGAGGTGTGTTACGGCTGTGCTGTGTGGTCTGGTGGATGTGAGATAAAGTGAAGATTGACATGATGACATCATAGCTGAACAGCCACCATCCTTCGTGACTCTGAAAAAGAGACACAGACATACGACCACACTGCTTCATGTCTGTCTGTCTGTCTGTCTATCTGTCTCTACATGTCTGTCTGTCTCTACATGTCTGTCTGTCTGTCTGTCTGTCTCTACATGTCTGTCTCTTCATGTCTGTCTGTCTCTACATGTCTGTCTGTCTCTACATGTCTGTCTGTCTCTACATGTCTGTCTCTACATGTCTGTCTGTCTCTACATGTCTGTCTGTCTCTACATGTCTGTCTCTACATGTCTGTCTCTACATGTCTGTCTGTTTCTACATGTCTGTCTGTCTCTACATGTCTGTCTGTCTCTACATGTCTGTCTCTACATGTCTGTCTGTTTCTACATGTCTGTCTCTACATGTCCGTCTCTACATGTCTGTCAGTCTCTACATGTCTGTCTGTCTCAACATGTGTGTTTCAACATGTCTGTCTGACCCTTTATGTCATGTAAGTTTTCGCCGCAGTCATTCTGTTCAGATGATTGATTTTGATGTTTCTGTCGGCCTTTGCCTGTGTGTGTGTGTGTGTGTGTGTGTATGTGTGTGTGTGTGTGTGTGTGTGTGTGTGTATGCACTAGTCTAAGCGCATGCACACATCTTAAGCACAGTCCCCCATTTCCTTCAAACATTGACACACTCAAACACACGGACTTGTGCTGAGGGATGTGTTGCTCTATTCATTTAGCCACATTGAGCTAGGAGGGGATTTACAGATATTACAACACCATCGGCACTGGGCAGCCTCCAGGGCTGGAGCTGAGATGAAACGCACACTATTAATGCTCTCTCTCCTCAGCATCTCTCGTCCTGTGTGTCTGGGTGAGCGTGTGTTTCTCGCGGGTCACTACCGGCAGTGTCAACTCGGGCCCCTCAGATGGCAGACACTCTATCTGTTCATGACAACTGATGGGTTCACGTCACGCGTGATACCCGGGAGCACGTGGATTTCGGGTGGGGTTTTTTTCCGCCTCAAAAGCGTGCGGTGTCAGTAGCTGGGTGACCTCCGTGACTCCGTCATTAGCTCCGTGTTGGACAAACTCCTCGTTATGGTTCAACCTCCAATCAATATCTGAACATCCTCCCACTGACACGCGTTTCATTAGGTTTCTTTATGTTTCCCTCTTTCTGTTTTCTATCTGTCTCTCTCTTTCTATTGCTCTATCCCCTTACCATCTCTCGTTATCTTGCTCTCGCTTTCTGGTTTTCACTTTTCTATCTCCTCATCACTACGTATGCCTTTCTCTCTCTCTTCCTCTCTCTCTTCCTCTCTCTCTCCCTCTCTCCCTCTCTCTCTCTTCCTCTCTCCCTCTCTCTCTCTCCCTCTCTCTCTCTCTCTCCCTCTCTCCTCTCTTCCTCTCTCTCTCTCTCTTCCTCTCTCTCTCTCTCTCTCTTCCTCTCTCTCTTCCTCTCTCTCTCCCTCTCTCTCTCTTCCTCTCTCTCTCTTCCTCTCTCTCTCTCTCTCTTCCTCTCTCTCCTTTTCCTCTGGCCCACAGTCTCAATGCCATATTAAGTATATTTATGGCACCTGCTTGAAACACAGTCTCTGGGAGACGTTCCTCTGATTTCATTTTCAAAATGCCAGCGATAAATTTATCAGATGGGCCGAATCGAATCGGAGTCTCACGCAGGCACATCCGTCATGGCCTGTCCTCAGGGAGCTGTGGGTGTAGTTAAACCAGCCAAAACCCTACACTGGCAGAAGAAAGAGAGAGAGAGAGAGAGAAAGAGAGAGAAAGAGAGAGAGAGAGGGAAGGATGGATGAGGAGGTGGGTGAATTAGGAAAAGAGAGAAAGATGCTGCTGTGTAAAAGAAATTGGAATAAGTCTTTGTCAAATCACCATCGACAAAACGGCTTCCTCACATGTCCTCATTTCCTTTTTATGGAATTAAAATACACACACATCTCCCTAAGGATTATAAGGCCTCGCAAACATGTGTATTTCAGTACTTCATGTGTGTATTTCGGTATTTCACTTGTGTATTTCAGTATTTCAGGTGTGTGTATTAGTACTTCATGTGCATATTTCAGTATTTCAGAGACACGTTTCAGTATTTTTCGTGTGTATTTTAGTATATCATGTGCATATTTCAGTATTTCAGAGACACGTTTCAGTATTTTTCGTGTGTATTTTAGTATATCATGTGCATATTTCAGTATTTCAGAGACGCATTTCAGTATTTTTCGTGTGCATTTATTCATAGTATATCATGTGCATATTTCAGTATTTCAG
>CM055728.1:10580291-10614725 GCA_029465975.1 Dallia pectoralis | reverse complement strand
AGTATAACAGCACACATCTGGAGTATAACAGCACATATCTGGAGTATAACAGCACACATCTGGAGTATAACAGCACACACCTGGAGTATAACAGCACACATCTGGAGTATAACAGCACACACCTGGAGTATAACAGCACACATCTGGAGTATAACAGCACACACCTGGAGTATAACAGCACACATCTGGAGTATAACAGCACAAACCTGGGTTTGCTTGTTTGTTCAGCAGAGTGTGGAGACGATGTGTGCATGTCTGGGTGTTTATTTATGCGTGTGTCTATAGAGGGGTTTAAAGGTGGATTCGTGTGTGTGCTCTTACATGCTAATGGAGAGGCATGGAGTGACAGGGGCCGTGGCTCGGTCAAAAGGCTGCCCCTGTCAGAGTGGAAGGGGGAGAAGAGGGCTTGCCCTGTTAGCCAAAGATGCTAATTTACCTGTCAGCTTACACAGGGAGCAGAGTGATCCACAAGACTCCACACACACACCACCAACACACAACCTCTGTCTCTCTCTCTCTCTCTCTCTCTCTCTCCCTCTCTCTTTCCCCCTCTCTCTCCCTCTCTCTCTCCCTCTCTCTCTCTCTCTCACCTCCCTCTCTCTCTCTCTCTCTCTCCCTCTCTCTCTCTCTCTCTCCCTCTCTCTCTCTCTCTCTCTCTCTCTCTCTCTCTCTCTCCCTCTCTCTCTCTCTCTCCCTCTCTCTCTCTCTCCCTCTCTCTCTCTCTCTCTCTCTCTCCCTCTCTCTCTCCCTCTCTCTCTCTCCCTCTCTCTCTCTCTCTCCCTCTCTCTCTCTCTCTCTCTCTCTCTCCCTCTCTCTCTCTCTCTCTCTCTCTCTCACCTCTCTCTCTCTCTCTCTGTCTCTCTCTCTCTCTCTCTCTCTCTCTCTCTCACCTCTCTCTCTCTCTCTCTCCCTCTCTCTCTCTCTCTCTTCATCTCTTTCTGGGTCTGTCTGTCTTATTCTTTTTCTCCTTTCTCTCTTGCTCTTTATCTCTCTCTTTTTCTCCTTTCTCCTTGTGTCACGTTCATTCTTGCACCTCTACACTTTCTCCCCCCCCGTGCATTTCTCTATCTGTTTTTGGTTGGTTCCTTTTTTCGGATAATCCTCCTTCTGGCGCAGCCACCGAAACGGTGTTTAATTGAAATGCACACGCATCTCCCCGCCTGTGTGTGGGCGCCTCTCCAAGTCTCTCACCTAGTCCTCTGCCAAGACAAAGCTGTCTATAGCTGCCGAGGGTGGGATGTATAAAAGCCGAGCCCCTCAGCCGCCGCGCGTTCGCTCCGTCACAATGGATCTCGTTCGCCTGGGACAAGCAATGGCGACGTCCATTATTTACGTCCATGCGTCTCGAGCGTTCGTCCAGGACCCGGGAGAGCATGAGTAAGGTAGCGGTCAGGGCAGTTGTGTTTGTGCTAAGAGTGTCCCGACCGTAACAAGACCTCTCCGTATGTCTAATTTACAATCGCTCGCTCGCTGCTTGGGTACCAAGGTGATCATTGCAGTGATGATGTCACTTGTTGTGGTTGTAACGACGGCTCACTGATAGGCTGGCTTTTATCTTTTTGGGTTGAGGCCTGTGGGCTGTTATTTTCTGGTTAGGCCAACTCACGCTGAAACAAAATGATAAGAAAAAGACTCTAAACTCAAATGCATATAATATTTAATAAGACCAACGTTTCGACAGACATGCTGTCTTCATCAGTTGGGTAGGCCAACTCACGCTACCAGTGTTTGACGAACATACAGACTGCGAGCAAACTCTCACGCAGGTGCATGCACACGCACACCAACGCACACCAACACACGTACAGAATCTCTCGTCCAGTATCTTGTCCTCATTACGCACAGTAACATTTTTCTCCGTCTGCCTCTGACAGAAAAAAGAAACGGCAAACAAAGGAAAAGTCTTCTGAAATTGAGACACATAACAAGGCCTTTTTTGCAGAACACAACTCTCCCAGAGTTTCAACTTGCCAATTAAATGTGGAGGAAATTAGGAGGTTTTTCGTGGCCAGCCAGCTTAATTTGTTCTGTGTTCTTCCCATCATGGGGTCGTGCGTGGTGATTGCGGCGGGCGGGTGGCGATGACGGTGTTTGGGAGAACGGGAGATCGGGCATTTTCGCTGTAATTGTCTTCACGACGTCAACTCCTCATCAAGCACATTGTGTCAACATCTGCCTCAGGCAGGCGAGGCTTTCTCAGGGCGTTCGCGCGCTACCTCGGCCCATTGTCTTCGGCTCGGGCGACGCTACTTCGACGCTTAATGCTTACCGCGTCGCGGTGGATCTCCGCTCGTTGCTGATTGGCCAATTAACCAACGACGCAGTCAGTGGCGAGAACCGAGGCGTACCCTGGAGGATAACGACTCTCCTTCAAGTTTGAACACTGTGATATTGTTCCCGACGCTTCCCATTGGCTCCTATTGTTCACTACGCCCACCTACACTTGGGTGAGTTGGAGCGGCCATGCCTCTGTCAGATTAGAACCGGGGAACAGCACAGTACGAGGGGAAGCCACAGCTTGCTGGTAGCATATTGCTCTCAGTGGGGAGGGTCCGGTGTGTGCCTGGATCAGCAGCCGGCCCAGGCGAGCTCAGTTAGGCAAGACGAGGCACCAGGGGAAAAGAGACTGAAGTCGTGTGTGTGTGGGGGGGGGGGGGCACACGATGGTAGATGCATCACATTCTACTTCAGAGTGTGCGGCCTGTTCCCTTTGAGAGTGTCTCTGCAAAGCCTGTGAAACGGCAATGAGCAGTTCACACTGTGCCTCTTTCTCAACAATAAAAAGCAGCCCCTCATCCAAACTACCTTACATTACACTGCTGAAACACAGCAATAGCCGGAAATGCAAAACCTTCAATTTTGCTTTCCACTCCGTCTGTACCCTCCAACCAGGTTCCTTTTAACCACCGGAGGTGCTCGCTTTTTGATAAGGCATTGGATCGTGGCAAATGTGCATATTCATGCGGAAACGCGTCGTAACGAGATGCGCCCGTAACGAGCTGCGCCCACCGCCAGCTCGCAGTCACGCTAATTAGGCTGGCATTTTGCTTCTCCAGTTTGTTGCATTCTCCGGCGCTGCCTCGTCAGACGCTCAAAGGGGTGTCACCAGGGTAACGCCGGCAGATGGATAGTTCTGGAGAGTCTTCAAGAGAGAACCCAGCGAAGAAGAAAGAGCGTTGCGAAAACAACAACAAAAAAACACTATACGGCAAAACAAACAAGAAAGATAGATAGATGTATCGAGTCTCTTTTGACAGCCTGCTGCTGCTTAGCAAAGTGGAAAACCTGCCCCTCCTCAAGCACTTTCTTTTATTTTTCGGCCGACAAACAGATTTGAATTCGGTCCAGGCAAGTTTTTTTCTATTACCAAAACTACCGAGGCGAATTCCTCTCGCTTTGCAAACCCGGAGAACACGGCAAAATGAGGTCTCTCATTGTGTATAGCGGAACGGGAGACCTTAGCGTGAAAGAAAGACTCGCTGTTAAAAACAACCTACTCCCACATTTCTTTCTTTCTCGCCTTGTTAGAAGCTTGTCGACTGTTTTATAAAAAACACTGTTTTATGTTCAGTAAGCCCTGTTGCCAGTACAGGTGAAAGCATTTGGTGCCATCCTCCCATGGTAATAACATGCCTACTCTGATCCAGTTAGACACATAGTACCTCGAATGGCGACATATTCCCTGTAGTGAACGTCTATAAAGTAGTGCCCTGGTTCAAATGTAGTGTACTGCACTGTTAATAAGGCGTTGCTGAGGACACAGCAGGTGAAGAACTATCACATTACACAACGTTTTGTCCCACGACACCGTCCATTCCAGGTCGCTCTGCATTCCCAGGCTGCCGTCTCTTGACATCCTAATATTCTGAGGATTTACACTTTCTCTGGGCGGGTGCAAACCCTCGGAGGGAGATACGTGGGGGTGGTGGCTGGGCGGACGGACATCCAGAAGCTTCTTCAGGACCCAGTGTTATCCAACGTTCTCTAGGAGCCCACCAGGGGATGGGTCAAACGGATTCATCCGAGGTGAAGGATCATGTTTGCAGTAGAGAGACAGGAGCGAAGCCGACGCCAAGGAACGTCATCTGACTTGTTCAGGGACCGGGAGACGACGGGAGACAGGTTAAGCGCCGTTTGGGGAATTCCAATGGGGAGGAAGAAGTGAATCGGGAGTAAGGATAATAAACGTTAATCTCAGACTGTCCGATCCACCTCGCAGTGCTCCGGCAACCACCCCCAAATACTGGTCGGGACCATTCAGTTCACATTGGAGAGGCGACGAAGTTCAGAGGTCGACAGTGAGTGTAGGAAGGAGACACCTGACCAACTCTCTGACGGCTTTTTCTTTTCTGCTCACATCGGTCACAGCAAATATCTGGATTGGCGTCACCTCGTGTAGACAGTATCCTGGCCTGTTGGGCATTTTTGCTTTCAGCTGTAAATTGCCAGGAAACACATTTAACCTGCTCATTAAACTTGACACTCATCACCTGGGTGAGAAGGTGTCTTCACCGTCGGGCAGATTATTTATTCAGAGTACAGTTTCAGCTCTTGACAATGTATAATTCATGCAGACCCTTGAGGTAAACACAACTTAGCCCATTAACGTCGGAAAACAGGCGGGCTGGCAGAAAGGCGAGGTCACAGCTGCACATAACGAAACTGGAGCGCACGTAAACGCACAGTTTCTGTAGGCGCTGAGACAAAAACGTTGGCCCTCGAAATGCAAGCAGAATGCTCATTAGGAGCTAGCGGTTGACATGCACGCTGGCCCTATAAAGCAGCCGGGTGTTGCATTAGCATAGCATTGATGGGAATGATGACAGAGTTTAGGCTATTAGTGACAGCTGTGTGTGTGTGTGTGTGTGTGTGTGTGTGTGTGATTTGTAAGTGTCAGCTTTGTTCCGGAGCTACAGTGGACCTGTTTGAGTGTATCTCACCCAGTCAGGGGGAGCTTAAAGCTTAAACATGCTAAAGCGGATCATACTTTATTCGCTATCTTTCTTTCACTCTATTTCCGTCTCCCAATCGCACCCTTTCATTCACTATTCGACTTTCCTTCTTCTTGTCAGTTTCTATTTCATTTTTGCGAGTCTTGTTTCTTGTGATCGTCAGGAAGAAGCCAACCGGGTGAGTCGAGATCCATGTTATGTTTTTGTTGCTTTGGTTTTATTCCGTTATTCCTCATGTTGTTTCCCGCCTGAGAGAATGGGTACTCAGGCCTTGTCCTTGCTCCCTTCCATCCCATCCTCCTCTCCACTCCTCCACTGCCTAGGCAGGACATTTCTCCGCAGACGAACTAGCATCTGTCTCAGACAGGAATGATATCTTAATCATCCCCAGGAGAGTAACTACAGGAACATAGGCATTTTATGTGACTTTGAAGCTTCCACTATTAAGGCGACTTCTTGGGAGGGGAACGACAGTTCACTGCCAGACGATTCATGCAAAAGTTCAGGCGTGTGTGCGAGTGTGTGTGTGTGGGTGTCGTCACGTTATTACAATGTGGTATTGAACGAAAATGTAAAATCCTGACATTACAGCTCCGCCCTTCAGTGGAGCCTGCACGTCTGAATGCACGTCTGCTCCAGAACAAACCGAAGCTTTTAGACTTAAATGATATATATAGAGTTATTATAGGCCCTTTGCTAATATTAGCATGTCTACGTATATATAGAGTTATTAGAGGCCCTATGCTAATAGTAGCTTGTCTACGTATATATAGAGTTATTAGAGGTCCTATGCTAATATTAGCATGTCTACGTATATATAGAGTTATTAGAGGTCCTATGCTAATAGTAGCTTGTCTACGTATATATAGAGTTATTAGAGACCCTATGCTAATATTAGCATGTCTACGTATATATAGAGTTATTAGAGGCCCTATGCTAATATTAGCATGTCTACGTATATATAGAGTTATTAGAGGTCCTATGCTAATATTAGCATGTCTACGTATATATAGAGTTATTAGACGTCCTATGCTAATATTAGCTTATCTTAACCAGGGTTTACAACACAAGCTGGCTACATTAACTCAGGGAGGAGAGAGTTAGGGTTTACGACAGAAAAATGAGGACAGGCTTTTCCGTACACATGGTTCATAACAGAGGATAAGCTCCAAAATCCTCCTATATCCCCTACATCCGAGTCATTCAGAGATCAGAGGGTTTCCATGTGTTATTGGAATAGAAAATCCCCTCACATGATTGGATATATCGTGCACATTACACCGTTACCGCACGCAGCTACATTCCCACCTATGCCGAACGGCATACGAGCATCTTGTGCTACGTCCTTCAGCATAATGGATTTGGGATATGTTTTGCCATGCTTGGTATCATTAGTAGTAATACCAAAGTTCATAGGATCGTCATTATATTATCCGCGGTATCAAAGTTCATAATCTCATCTCATTAATCTGAATACCAAAGTTCACGATTTCATATTATTTCCTTCAGAATATCAAAGTGCACACTGGGTCGTGGTGAGGTGGCATGGCAGAGGCACTGGAGTGGACAGAAGACTATTTAAAAGTACTATGGCTTTTCTTTTTCTTGGAGCGATATCATTACAGTGCATTACAGTCGTTGCATGGGACAATAAACCAATACTTTTTAAGGGCAATCATTTGAAATTGGTTCTCGGAACTATTATTCCGTACTGTTATGTTTTTAAGAGAAATAAAAACTATTAAATTGAACCATATGAATCAATGATAAAATCAAAATAACGATAAGGTTTGGTTTATTTTATCCGGGGTGGCTGTGGCCGTGGCAGTGGGATGCGAGTGTAAAGTTGGCTCACGAAGAAATTCTAGCAAAGAATAGAAATCCATGAGACGACCACTGCAATAGGCAGGGAGCTGGCTCTGTTGTATCATTATCCACCACCAGGAATGCTTCAGCCAGTCACTGATGCACTACTCACGGGTTAAACCCAAGACACATCGACCAAAGGTGTCAGTCGTTATTACAAAATACACCGAAAACATGAAGTGGTTCTTTCCTCCTCTCCGCCCCCATGCACTCCATGCCCCAGGCTGCCCTGGGGAACAAAACACAGGAACCAGTATATCCTCGGTCCCCTGTGACTACTCTGTAGGTAATGAACTACAGCTAGGGCCCCGGAGTAAGAGGGCCACTTCATTATGGTTAGCTGTTGTCTCCTCTCCTCCGCGACTGACAGTCCCCAGAGAGCCAAGGGGGGACAGAGGAAAGCCACAGGCCAAACAGCCTGCGGACCCACAGGCAATCTACACCAGACCTGATTGCCATCCTGCCGTTTCCCCGGGCCTTTTTCCGGGGGAAAAGTTCCCTCCGCCTCTCCTCTACCTCGGTCTTTTATCGGGAGAGCCAAGTAACAAGCACCCATTCTGTCTTCCTCGCTATCGGTATCCCTCGCTTTGTCTGCTCCCCTCTCTCTTCCTTGATCGTTGCTCCTCTCCTCCCACTCCCTCTCTCCCGTTCTCCCTGGTGGCTGCTGGCTTTGAGGAAGTGTGAGTGTGTAGCGGTCAGGTAGTTCTGGGGAATGTGTGGATCATTCCGTGTCTGGACAGGTGTGCGGTGAACAGGCTGGAGGACAGCGGAGAGAGTTGGTGTACTTACTGTGGGACATCTCTGGAGCTAAAATAATCCATTTTGTTGAGAACCAGGGGCAGCACAAAACAGAAACCCCCCTCGATTCGACCCACCTGTTTGTGCTTTTTTATTCTGCCTGCTACCGGTCGTCAGTCCAAAACGCACTCTAGCATTGCAGCTGGCCAGCCCAGAGATACATCCCTACAGAAATTACTACACAGAAACCATTATTACAGTCAACTTTTTCTCAAGACTCCAGCGAGATAAATACTTGACTTCGTTCAGGACAAAAGCCTCCCTTTTTATCTCTCCCTCTGGTGAAGTGAACCAGACCGGATCACCAAAAAACTGTCTGCTCTCCCAGATCACCAAAAAACACCACCACCCTGTTCCAGTCCCGGTTTACAAGCTTCCCGGCAACAATTTGTTAATGACACACCCCTCCGTACCTAGCCACCTTTCTGTCGTGTCGCTTGGTAGTTCAAAGCTGCCGTAGTGCGGGCGTTCCGATGTTTTTTTTTTTCCTCTCACAGGTGTTCACTCTCAAACACTCTCCAGACAGGAAGGGCAGTGAGTGATGGATGGATGGACAGAAGATTAATGGAGGCTGTGGTGCCGTGGTAGTTCTGCCAAGTACGCCGCTCTCCATTGGAAAGCCAACGTTTCTATAAAAGAAAATTTATACCACTTCATTTAATTTGCGAGGAGATCATTAGAAGCCATTAGTTCCGTTTTTACATTAAATACTGAATGTCTAAATCATAATCTGCGCTCCCGGAGATATGAAGATCGGCAGCCTTAAAGCGAGCTTAGGCAATGTTCCTCTGTGGAAACCGTTCGCAGTCAACACGAGTGGGAAGTACTGTAATGTGCTGTGGGTCTTCTCGAACATTCAAACTGCAATGTGTAAACCGCAAACAAACTTTTCAGAGGAGACTGCTACAGCTGCAGACAGTTTAAATGTACACCAAGCACATACCTAATTCAGCTCGCAAAGATCATTAAAGCACCATTGGCTGCCAGATAAATAGTGCGTACTGAGCCGTGCCGCTTATCGCCTGAAAGGTGGAAAGTCTCGTGCAAAAAGACGGAAAGGAAAGCTCAAATCCCCTGTTATTAGAATTAATTACCAGGAAATGATTAGGAACTCTCTCTTTGCACTTGCCCACAGTAATCACCATGTGAGTAGGATGTTGTGTGTGGGTGAGGGGGGGGGCTGGGGGGAGTGGGTTTGGCTGAGCTATCACAATAACGTAAAACGAATGCACTTCATTGAGCCTCACAAAAGAAAACATTGGCCCTTTGATTTCAGTTTTCAAAAAAGCCCATCGATCTGGACAGAGACCAACGCTCCTAATGTCTCTTCTTTGTGCGGACACACGGAGATCAGAGATTAATGGTGTGATTTGTAAAGTCACAGCGGCGTGTTTTGAGACAGAAAAGAGTGCACCATTTAACCCCTTCTGGCACTGACACTGTCATGGCGGGAGCCCGGTGCTTAAACCGACCTGGATGTCTTTGTCTCCGTCTTCTTTATCTCCTCGCATCTTTCTTTCAGCTCAATGCAACCGTACGTTCCCACCTATCGCCCTCCATTTCCATCTCGTCCTCCCTGCCTTTATATTCACACCACTCTCTCTTCCCCTCTGTTTCTCCCCATGTCCATGTTTGATGAAATATTGATGGTGGCAGGATGGGAGGGGGGCGGGGCTTATGGGGGAGGGGTGCCACACTCCTGTATCCTGTGTGGCCTACTTCTCGGTTTTTAATGGGCCGCGGCCCGTTATTCATGTACCAGCTAACCTGCTCTGGCACCTCCACGGCCACGCAGCCGCAGCTCATCTGTGCCTCGCTGGCACGTGGGAGCTGGGTCAACGACCTTTTAAATAGATGTCATGTCTGGAGAGCTGGAGATGGGGCCATGCATGAAGATGTTCTTTATTAGATACGGCGGAGTTCAGAATGGCTTTCGAGAAACGGACTCTAAATGAGAATCGCGTTAATGTGTTTGCATGTTGTGAGCCGGTGTGTTTCGTGCGTACGCATATTAAACCTATTAAACGTGTGTGTGTGTGTGTGTGTGTGTGTGTGTGTGTGTGTGTGTGTGTGTGTGTGTGTGTGTGTGTGTGTGTGTGTGTGTGCGTCATGGCCTGGTGGTGTTTGTACATCAGATTACACTGAGGTCTCTGGTAATTGTATGTGAATCAATTAGCGTTAACACTGTACATCACACATCTGTCTCTTCTGTATAATTAATGCATATGATGCCTCTAAACGACTGACTTTAAACCACATCAATATTTCAGCCCTGACAGACCCAACTTTAGAAATTGTACATACAGCGTCTGTGCCCAGAGGAGTTCACGTTCACAAACACACACACACTTTCAAAACGTGTGGTTTGTCCCTCCTCAGACCCCTGACGCTAGCTACTCACCACTCCTGACCAGGATACCCCACAAAACTGACCGGGAGACCCCCACAAACTGACTGTAAGACCCCCACAAACTGACAGGAGATCCCACAAACTGACCAGGAGACCCCCACAAACTGACTGTAAGACCCCCACAAACTGACAGGAGATCCCACAAACTGACCAGGAGACCCCCACAAACTGACTGTAAGACTCCCACAAACTGACCAGGAGACCCCCACAAACTGACTGTAAGACACCCACAAACTGACAGGAGATCCCACAAACTGACCAGGAGACCCCACAAACTGACCGGGAGACCCCCACAAACTGACCGGGAGACCCCCACAAACTGACTGTAAGACCCCACAAACTGACCAGGAGACCCCCACAAACTGACCAGGAGATCCCACAAACTGACCAGGAGACCCCCACAAACTGACCAGGAGACCCCCACAAACTGACCAGGAGACCCCCACAAACTGACTGTAAGACCCCCACAAACTGACCAGGAGACCCCCACAAACTGACCGGGAGACCCCCACAAACTGACCGGGAGACCCCAATAAACTGACTCTAAGACCCCCACAAACTGACCAGGAGACCCCAACAAACTGACCGGGAGACCCCAATAAACTGACTCTAAGACCCCCACAAACTGACAGGAAGATCCCCACAAGCCCTGCTGTTTCTGAGATGCTCTGAACCAGTTGTCTGACCCAGTTGTCTAACATGTTGTCCAAGTCACTCAGATCTTTACTCCTGCACATTTCTCCTGCACATTTCTCCTGCATCCAACATGTTGACCACAGCTAATGTTCACTTACTAATGTTCACTTAATCTACCCAGACCGTGAAATGTGATATTGACATGTGATCTTGACATGTGATCTTGACATGTGACCTTATTAAGAGATGATCAATCTTATTTACTTCATCTGTGAGTGGTCATAATATTTTGGCTCATCAGTATATTTTGGAACAGGTATGTGTTTATTACAGAGGCAATATGTTTACTAGATACTGGCATTACAGCTTAAAGTAGAACCGTCCCCATTGTCTCTCAGGACAACAGTGTTCAATAACAGACAAATAGACACACAGAGAACGCTGTGCTACAGTCTTATGTTAGTTGACTGTGTTAGATGGTTGGTATTGGTGTTCGCTGCTCCTGTAACCTAACATGTAACATGCTTTAGTTCTCTCTCTGGCTTCCTGCTCAGACTGACTGGGTTTATTAAATACAACACAACAGGAGTTCAGACACACACACGCGCACGCGCACACACACACGCGCACACACACACTCACCCGCTGTGGCACAAAGACAAACGGGTTCTGCTGTCGCTTTACCCAGGCATGGTCTGTGTTGCATTGCGGGACAGACCCAGAGGCAAAGCCTGTCTCTCTCTCTCATGAAGTGTTTTACTGTCTGTCTCTCGCTCTCTCTCATGAAGTGTTGTACTGTATGTCTCTCTCTCTTTCTCTCTCTCTCTCTCCCTCTGTACTGTCTGTCTCTCTCTCTGTATACTGCCTGTCTCTCTCCCTATGTACTGCCTGTCTTTCTCTCTGTACTGCCTGTATTTCTCTCTGTATACTGCCTGTATTTCTCTCTGTGTACTGCCTGTCTCTCCCCCTCTGTACTGTCTGTCTCTCCCCCTCTGTACTGCCTGTCTCTCTCCCTCTGTACTGTCTGTCTCCCCCCTCTGTACTGTCTGTCTCTCCCCCTCTGTACTGTCTGTCTCTCCCCCTCTGTACTGTCTGTCTCTCTCCCTCTGTACTGTCTGTCTCTTTCTCTGTAAGGCTTTGGGCTACAGTGTTGTACTTTACTGATCATGCAGCCCAATAAGCTCTGGTAAAGCAATTAGGGCTGTGGTCTGGCCCTGATGTGTCAGCTCCAGTAAATAAGACTCCCTGC
This sequence comes from Dallia pectoralis, assembly GCA_029465975.1. Taxonomy (NCBI): domain Eukaryota; kingdom Metazoa; phylum Chordata; class Actinopteri; order Esociformes; family Umbridae; genus Dallia; species Dallia pectoralis. The sequence goes on along the minus strand of CM055728.1, from coordinate 10,602,814 downwards.
AGCCCTTGGCTTTGCTTCACACAGCCAGCCAACCCACTTCTGAAACCTCGGAGCAGAACAGAGCTTTTGGAGCTGAAAGGGTCACGCTATGCAGGCACCCAGACGGACAAATCCCGCCAGTTGACGGTGCCGTTGGCCGATCCGTCAGGGTGAAGGTGCATGTAGTGGGTGGGGGGTATTTCTGACCCGTTCCATGAAGCCAGACATTGGGGAGCAGGTGAGTGTCCATGCGAAAGTAACTGACCGCCCAGCCAGCTAATGGCCTCTCTGACCGCGTGTCTGGGTCGGGAACGCCGGCTCGCGGCAACAAAGAGAACCTCTTGACTGCTCTGCTGCACGACAAAGTTGTGTAGTCTACCGGAGGATTTTCTTACACGTTATTTCCTCCTCACGCTCGGAACAAACGCGAGTTGTGCAAAGGACACGTTGTCAACGACCGATTGAAACGGTCAACAACCTAAACGGTGTGTCGCTTCCGGTATCAGCTGTTTTGTATTATCTCTAAAGTCGACGCCTTCCATGTCCTTGAGACCACCTGACTCTCCACTCCATCCAGTCGCCACGGGTGACCGGTGAGATCTACAGGGCTTGCCACCAATCAGAAATCAATGGCCCCATCACACCTCCAGTCTCTACCTTCCGTCCACTACCGCTACCCCAAGCTGATTGTCTTTTATCTGTCCAGACAGATGCCTCACAGATCGACATACCCAGACACACACACACACACACACACAGACTCGCCTTCTCCCATCACTACCCAGTAAGCACGTTCATACCGTAAAACACTCAGCTCAACCTTGAAACTGTCCACCTTCTTACAACAAAGAAACTTTCTCCCCGATCTAACTTTCTATCCCTGCTGTCCCCACGGCAACACATGAGGAATAAAAGCCTAAGCTTTCCATTGTGGACTTGTTAATTGTTCGGGTTTGAGATGCGTTCCTCGCGGGCCGCGTTATGATCAACCCGGGTGAAGAAAAGAGAGAGTGAGAGCATGATTTCCCCTGTGGACGATGTGGCTTTATCGAGGGCTCACCCATAATGGGGCTCACCCCATGGAGTCCTGGGGCTCGGCCAATCAGAGGCAAGACCGCAGACAACCACAGCTGTTGTGGCACCGGCCCTCAGATGTCCTCCTCACACATGGAGAACTCTGAGGTAACTTAATGAAAGACGGCGCTTCTCCAACAGCACTGAGCGCACGGGTGGTTTCCGACCTGGGGCTCGTTTCATTTCATAGCTGTACGGTGACGATATTACTTAATTTGATGACTGCTACTACTTTAAAAATAGTCTGACCATTTTAAAAATACCTTTTCTGGATATGACTGAGGTTACGGTGTTCGCAGTAACCACTAAAATCGGACGAAAAGAATGCAGAATTTTTTTTTTTTTGAAAATCTGTTTTTCACACTGTAGTACTCTAATGTGATGGGGTATCAACAAAACTACCGCGAATGAAAATGTGGTACAGTTCTGTAAAAAGTATCGTGTTATAACGTAAATAATGTGGATGTCCTTCGTAATCTGACAGACCTGGAACTGAAGTCTCTATTAGGATGTACAGTAGGCTTTTAATGGCTGTTTGCAGTTCCGCTGTCTATGTCATTAATTTGTTCAGACCTGGTGTACACTTCTTTACTTTCCTCTTTCTTTCGACATCGATCCAAGCAAGTTACAAAACACATCAGCGTATCAATTTGACTAATGTACCGTACAGCTGTATACTTTTTCTGGTACTATGAGCACTGCTTATGAAAAAAAAACAAATGCTATATTTAGCAGCTGGACTGATGTATTTTATAGCTTAATGGAACCAACTGCGAAATAGCAGTAGTGCATGCAATTTTACAAATAATATGAACAACATGGCATTCTTATTTTATTATACGAAAACAAGATTAAAAGACAGGACTTTGGAGCTTTTTTTTGAGGGGCTTTCAAATACAAGCACATCTGCTGAGAGTAATGCAACTCTGTCTTCTTTTTCATGACTATTGAAAGCGTGAGTTAGAAGGAACTACAGTAGGAAGACGTATGAACACACAGGGAATGTCTCTAGGTACGGTGGTTCAAAGTGAATTCACAAACAAATCAAATGGGACTATTCCACCCGGCTATTGACATTACAAAGTGCTTTTATTATACTGTAGATACTCTCATTAGGCATTGAGGCACCGCTAGATAAAACGCTGTATCTATTATGAGGTGATTGACAGCAGTGTGCGGGACTAGCCGGTTGGTTTGTTCACAGAACCAAGGACTCATCAGAATGCAGGTGTTATTTAGTAATGATGATCATTGTTTTATTCATTCCAGTTTTATTGAATCCTGCAGCTTAACTTGAATAGTGCGAACAAGATTAATTGGATGGATTAATACGCATGCAGTTCATTTTTGGAAAAAGTTGAATGGATATTAGGTAGGTAGGAGCGTATGGAATTTGTGGTGTTTTGTTTAGGTCAGCAAAAGGGTTACAGAAATGATAAAATGTTGGTATCGACGTTAACATTGAGATATTTTGTTAAATACATACTGGATATTGGTATAGTCCTAGCGTTTCCTAATTTGTGCATCGCTGGTTAAGTCCTGGATATGAACATGCATCAATCAGTGAGTTTATCTTAGTGGGCGTGGCCTATAATGAACCCAGAATAAGCCACACCCAACGGAAATGCACAACAAACAGCCTTGTTTTAGGGAGACTCAACTTGTTCACATAACCTTCCAGGCAGTCGAATATAACCAGGAATACATTGGTCTTGCATTGATAACTGTCAGATAAAATCCTGGACTTTTGTTCAAAGTGAGTCTGTCAAGCTCCGGCAAAAGTATCCGCTACCTAACGCATGTGCGCTATGTGCCAATATGTACCGCTATGTGCCAATATGTGCTGGTATGTGCCAATATGTGCCGGTCTGTGCCAATATGTGCCGGTCTGTGCCGCTATGTGCCAATATGTGCCGGTATGTGCCAATATGTGCCAATATGTGCCAATATGTGCCGGTCTGTGCCAATATGTGCCGCTATGTGCCGGTCTGTGCCAATATGTGTCGGTATGTGCCAATATGTGCCAATATGTGCCGCTATGTGCCGGTCTGTGCCAATATGTGCCGGTATGTGCCGCTATGTGCCGTTATGTGCCGGTCTGTGCCAATATGTGCCGTCTGTGCCGTTATGTGCCGCTATGTGCCAATATGTGCCGCTATGTGCCGGTATGTGCCGCTATGTGCCGGTCTGTGCCAATATGTGCCGGTCTGTGCCAATATGTGCCGCTATGTGCCGGTCTGTGCCAATATGTGCCGGTCTGTGCCAATATGTGCCGGTCTGTGCCAATATGTGCCGGTCTGTGCCAATATGTGCCGCTATGTGCCGGTCTGTGCCAATATGTGCCGGTATGTGCCTCTATGTGCCGGTCTGTGCCAATATGTGCCGGTATGTGCCGCTATGTGCCGGTCTGTGCCGTTATGTGCCGCTATGTGCCGGTCTGTGCCAGTCTGTGCCGTTATGTGCCGCTATGTGCCAATATGTGCCGGTCTGTGCCGGTATGTGCCAATATGTGCCAATATGTGCAGGTCTGTGCCAATATGTGCCGCTATGTGCCGGTCTGTGCCAATATGTGCCGGTATGTGCCGCTATGTGCCGGTCTGTGCCAATATGTGCCGGTATGTGCCGCTATGTGCCGGTCTGTGCCAATATGTGCCGTTATGTGCCGCTATGTGCCGGTCTGTGCCGCTATGTGCCGGTATGTGCCAATATGTGCCAATATGTGCCGGTCTGTGCCAATATGTGCCGCTATGTGCCGGTCTGTGCCAATATGTGCCGGTATGTGCCGCTATGTGCCGGTCTGTGCCAATATGTGCCGCTATGTGCCGGTCTGTGCCAATATGTGCCGTCTGTGCCAATATGTGCCGTCTGTGCCAATATGTGCCGGTCTGTGCCAATATGTGCCGGTATGTGCCAATATGTGCCAATATGTGCCGGTCTGTGCCAATATGTGCCGCTATGTGCCGGTCTGTGCCAATATGTGCCGGTATGTGCCGCTATGTGCCGGTCTGTGCCAATATGTGCCGCTATGTGCCGCTATGTGCCGCTCTGTGCCAATATGTGCCGGTATGTGCCGCTATGTGCCGGTCTGTGCCAATATGTGCCGGTCTGTGCCGCTATGTATGTGCCAATCTGTGCCAATATGTGCCGGTCTGTGCCAATATGTGCCGCTATGTGCCGGTCTGTGCCAATATGTGCCAATATGTGCCGGTCTGTGCCAATATGTGCCGCTATGTGCCGGTCTGTGCCAATATGTGCCGGTATGTGCCGCTATGTGCCGGTCTGTGCCAATATGTGCCGCTATGTGCCGCTATGTGCCGGTCTGTGCCAATATGTGCCGGTCTGTGCCGCTATGTGCCGGTATGTGCCAATATGTGCCAATATGTGCCGGTCTGTGCCAATATGTGCCGCTATGTGCCGGTCTGTGCCAATATGTGCCGGTATGTGCCGCTATGTGCCGGTCTGTGCCAATATGTGCCGGTATGTGCCGCTATGTGCCGGTCTGTGCCAATATGTGCCAATATGTGCCGGTCTGTGCCAATATGTGCCGCTATGTGCCGGTCTGTGCCAATATGTGCCGGTATGTGCCGCTATGTGCCGGTCTGTGCCAATATGTGCCGGTATGTGCCGCTATGTGCCGGTCTGTGCCAATATGTGCCGTCTGTGCCGTTATGTGCCGCTATGTGCCGCTATGTGCCGGTCTGTGCCGCTATGTGCCGGTATGTGCCAATATGTGCCAATATGTGCCGGTCTGTGCCAATATGTGCCGCTATGTGCCGGTCTGTGCCAATATGTGCCGGTATGTGCCGCTATGTGCCGGTCTGTGCCAATATGTGCCGTCTGTGCCGTTATGTGCCGTTATGTGCCGCTATGTGCCAATATGTGCCGGTCTGTGCCGCTATGTGCCGGTATGTGCCAATATGTGCCAATATGTGCCGGTCTGTGCCAATATGTGCCGCTATGTGCCGGTCTGTGCCAATATGTGCCAATATGTGCCGGTATGTGCCGGTCTGTGCCAATATGTGCCGGTATGTGCCGCTATGTGCCGGTCTGTGCCAATATGTGCTGTCTGTGCCGTTATGTGCCGCTATGTGCCAATATGTGCCGGTCTGTGCCGCTATGTGCCGGTATGTGCCAATATGTGCCGGTCTGTGCCAATATGTGCCGCTATGTGCCGGTCTGTGCCAATATGTGCCAATATGTGCCGGTCTGTGCCAATATGTGCCGCTATGTGCCGGTCTGTGCCAATATGTGCCGGTATGTGCCAGTATGTGCCAATATGTGCCGGTATGTGCCAATATGTGCCGGTATGTGCCAATCTCTTGTCTAGATTGGAATTGAATGGCTGCCTGAGGAATTATAGTGATTGTACGTATGGATTAAGCACATATGAACAACATATTACACATTTACCCCAAAGTGTGGGGTATCTTTGTTATTTGCAAAAGTCCCTGGCTCATAAGATCATCGGGAAATCCTGTGAACCCATTATTTGCTGCTCATAGCAAAATGTTGACTTATTTCCTTGTCTCTCTCTCCCTCTGTCTCTCCCTCTCTCCTTTTCACCTCTCTGTGTCTCTCTGTCTCTCTCTCTCCCTCCGTCTCTCTCTTTCTATCTCTCACATTCTCTCTTCTCTCTCCCTGTCTCCTTCTCTCTCCTTCTCCCTTCATCTCTCTCTCTCTTTCATCTCTCCTTCTCTCTCCTCTCTCCCTCTCTCCTTCTCTCTCCCTTTCTCCCCTCTCCCTCTCTCCTTCTCTCCCTCCTTTGAGCTCCCTCTCTCTCTTTCTCTATCCCTCTCTTTTCTGTTTCTACCTACTTCCTCCAGTCAACTCCTTCATGTCTTATTTGTGTCATTATGCACATGACAGATTGAGCTCCGCTTGTGCTGATGTCGGCAGTTTGCAGAGTGTTTTGAAGGGCTTTATTAGGGATATGGGTTGTTTGGAGATGTTGGTAATGTGATTCCACTAATGACGCTAGTAATTGCAGTGGCTAGAGCGGGAGGGAGAGCAGGTAGGGAGAAAGGGATGGAGAGAGAGAGATGGGAAGGGCGAGGGAGCTGGCCTGGTTGTTGCTGAGCTTGTAAAGGAACGCCTGAACATGCACCTGCCATCTCCAGAGATCCTCATTAAAGAGGAGAGATGGCAAGACACAACATCTCCCCTAGAAGTTTCAGTAGACACACACACACACACGCACGCACACACGCACACACACGCTCACATAAACACACACAGGATGGGACACCGAGCGGGTCCGAGTTGTTGTGGGCTTTTGTATTACAATAACGGTAGCTCTGTCTAAATGATCACCTGTAGTTTAGACCTCACAGCTGGATGGTTCAAGGTGGTCCATCGATCTAAACGGCTTTGTGTGAGTGAGATTCAGCACATTCGCCTTTTGTATTTCTATTCATCTACAATAAAAGCATCACAAAAGTCGTCTTTGGTGAAACCATTGCACCGAGCCGACCTCCAGCGAATTCTTTACACAGCCTTGTTTACGAAGTATTTCTGCAGGTCGTTAAAAGCGAAACCTTAGGATTAACCCTGACGTGCATGTAGTAATAGAAATAGTTGTACAACTGAATGCCTTCAACTGAAATGTGTTCTCTGCATTTTACCCAACCCTGAGGTACCGGTGGCAGCCCTAATCAGTTACCTGATTTGACTTCCACGTCAATGGCGCCCGGGGAGCATTTTAGGGTTAAATGTCTTGCTCAAGGACAGAACTACAAGGTTTTTTACCTTGATGGTCGGCGGGATTAGAACCAGGGACCTTCCAGACTCAAGCCCTAGTCCCTAACCACTAGGCCACCTTGCAGCCCTTAGACCCGGCCTTGTGACATGTCGGGTGTGCCGACTCCGTATAAAGTCAGGTAAGCAGAGAGAGAGATCTCGTTCATATAGAGAGAAATGGACTGCACGTGCCTGAGCCAAGGAACCAATCGTCACGCTGGGTGGTATTGTCACGGCAACAGCGTATAATAAGCGTATAAAACCAATGTCTCTGACAGCACTAGTTAGACAACACGTGTGATGTCCATGTTGTCTAGTCAGCATTGCCCTTATGCCAGATAAAAGACGGCACGTGTAAATGTCCTTCTAAATGCGGGCGGCTCAGTGAGATCGGCCACGTGTTACCAGGAGCCGTTTGCTTTACACCCGTGCGCGTGTTGCCGCGTCGAGGGACGTTACGCGTGTCTGAAACCTTTGCCGTGCGTTTATTTGTCGCGTGCCTAACGAGAACAATATCCTCGGAGCGCAGAGCCGGTGTGCGGGGAAAAGTCACAGAGGATCAAAGAGTGGAGGCTGCAGTCACTGGGGATAATATCCCTAGGACAGAGACAGGCAAACAGACATGAAGAGAGTTAAAGAGAAAGCAATGAGAGAGAATGTGATCGTACACGTTTCCTTTATCCCAACAATCATATTGATCGTAATGATCATTGTCCTGGCCGTATTTAGGCCGTAGTCCGGCGGTTTGGCGAAACTTGAATTTCTATCGGGTCAGGCTCTTTTAAGGGTAAAACAAATTCACTTTAGGAACAGATTTAATCTAATATTTTATAGGAGATGCAAACTGGGGGTAGTGGTTATGGGGAACTCAACTCTGATGCTTTTGTTTGTACTGGAAATCTGGTTGATCAACTGTCAGAGGTAGAGAAATTTAGCACATGATACAGTTTGGCAATCACTGACAGAAGATTAGGTATAATTATTTCTGTTATTTTAAGTTGTTTAGGGATGGGAATTAATTCTGTATAGTTGAGTTAAAGAATGGGTTTATGTTTAAAACAAAGGCCATGGCAGTGACATTAAATACTTACCCATCAACGATTTACAAAAAAATGTCCTAGGAAACAACACGCCTATTTATTCACACTCATCGTTTGTAACAATGCTTGGGGCACAAAAACACGTTCCTGGGTTTGAAATTCATAAAAATAATTGTATGCACAGCTTCTGGGATAGCTTCGTTTCCTGCCGTTTCATTGGCCGGTCAGTTTTCATAATCGTGTAGAAATACTTGTGTGAATCCCAGGATATTGATGCTCGCTCCTGAGACGTCTTCCTCCAACTCATTAAAACGTTTGCACTGCAGGGAGATTACAGATTCATAAACGGACCGGTCATGTTAGATCATACATCTATTGTGTTTTTAATATTTTAAAATAACACTTTCATCCTGCATTTTTACTCCTGTTGTCGGCCATCTCCTCTTCCTCACCAGCTGCGGATGTCCATTGCAATTTGTTTTGCCTTATTAAAAAGAAAAGTAAAATCAAGCAAAATTACAAATGGAACTAAAAATGGAACAAAATACACGTAAACAAATCCGCAACGGAACAAGTAAACAAATACACATGAATACATCTAATTATGTTCAGTACATCAAAACATAAATACAGATGTTCAGATTTTGCAGTTGTCAAATACGAGCCTCTTCAATTTATCTTTGAACAAGAGAGGTGTCATGAAGGGGGCAAGTTGTTCCAGTCTCTGGGGTCCGCAAACCGAAATAAACAACTGAAAGATTCTAGTTGTGACAATTACAGTCAAAAACGGTATTTTATTGAGTTGTTGAAATGTACAAATGTGTGGGTCGGCTCAGTAAGACAGAAAATAGATTGCATAGAGTCTCACTCAAGGTAGTTAATAACCCCTATTTCCCCGGCTATATGACCAGGAATAGCAGCGCTTGTAAACTAAAGACGCTACAGGAGAGAAGTACCTGACCATTCACAGCAGTCTCTGAAGCGCCCTGCAGTTTAATGCAGTTTCCATAACAAGCAGTTGCAGTCTGTCAAGAGACTATCAGTGTGACTACTGAGGGTTTAGTGTAGAGAACTTCAATTGACTCGTTTCACCAAAAATCCCAAGTCAAATCCTTTGCTAATTGTTTTGATGAAGGATATCTAACGAATCGGTTAGAGTAATGGCCACAGTAATGTTGAGTATCTTTTAATGTTTAAGACGAGGAAAGTACTTTGGAGCTCCAAAGTAAAGTAGTACAAGCACTCTGTCTGAACCCTGTGTGCAGTTGGGTTCAAATGTGTTGGATCCTTTTACTTTGTCTTTAATTATTAGTTATTATTTCAATTATTCAATATTGATATACATGCAGTTGAGGTCAAATATAGTGCATAATGTTGTTTTGTATTTGATTGTTAGTTCTTTCTAAATCTAATTGTATTGAAAGAAAAAAATGTTGGTCTGCAGACAATGTTTTTGGATTTACACCAATGCTGAGATCTTTTTTTACCCATTTTTATTTTGAAAATGCAATTGACATACAGAAAACATTGGCACCTAAAACTTGTTATTGGCTACAAAGCCTCTGGCCTAACTATTTGCATAAATATAATTTCTAATAAGATGAATGCGCTTGCTGCACAAGTTATTCTGTTATTCTTTTCCTGCTGGAAAATCCCCAACCTCCAAGAGACTGTTTTATGTGTCAAAAAGAAAAGGGATTTGCCAAGAAATGTGTCCAGATCAGAATCACATCCATACACTATGTGAGTGCTAAAGGCTGCAGTTGGTGGAGGTCAGCCCAAACGTTGAAGGATTGTTTACTGCTGGGTGAGAGAAATTGCCTGGAAAAAGGCACAGAAGGCATACAGTTTGGCAGCTATCTTGGCCAAAGTCTGTGCAACCAAGTGCTAGCTCTAATTAAAAAATGTGAAGTAAAACTCTGCAATGTTGCAATGCGGACCAAGTGAGAAAAGAGAGAAAAATGGAGGAGGTTGGTAGAGAGGAGGGATGGAGAGGAGGTGAGGAGGGATGGAGAGGAGGTGAGGAGGGATGGAGAGGAGGTGAGGAGGGATGGAGAGGAGGTGAGGAGGGATGGAGAGGAGGTGAGGAGGGATGCAGAGGAGGTGAGGAGGGATGGAGAGGAGGTGAGGAGGGATGGAGAGGAGGTGAGGAGGGATGGAGAGGAGGTGAGGAGGGATGGAGAGGAGCAGAGGAGGTGGAATGGGAGGAACACTGTGCATGAGAACATTATATATTTGCTTGTAAATATTTGCTGTATTACTTTGCTTCTGAAACCGTTTGATGTAATGGATCAGAAATCATCAGAGACTATAAAGTCAGAGGGGTTGACATGTGAGCTGCCAGAGTGCTCAGTGTCTGTCCCTCTCATGCTTCCTGTCACTGTCTGCTAGAGGAGGCTGAGTGTACTGGGGGGTTGGTGGGGCATATGGGAGGCCTGAGGACACTCTAACATGACCATAGAAAAGGTTGTCATAGGATAACTCAGCTGCAATTACATGGACATTTACATGTGAGCGGTTCAGCACAAACTCTTATCCAGAGTGACTAACAGCAAACTCATACCAAACCAATCCTCATAAAATCACGCATTCGACGGCGCCTTAAGTAACAATATTTAGTTTGCTCGTAATTATTAGTCGTAATATCCTGAACGGGTCTAACAGTTTCACCATTAATCTATCACCCTTGGTATGTAACTTCATTATCCTAGTCTGTTCTGCTTTTCTATATGTCACCTGCCATCACAATTTAAACATACCTTGCCTTGTATTCCTTGTTTGATATTTCATATTTGAAAGGAGGCAGTGACATGTTTGGTGGTGGTGCTTCTGCTGTGGCCTGCCTAAGGACATATTTAAAGGTTATCAGCGGAGACGCGGGCCAAACTGATCCCAGTACCATTCGCACCTTACCTTTAACTGCATTAAGGCGCCGGATTAGAATTTTATCACCTTGTTGTTCCAGGATATTTGCAGCGTTCTGGGAAATGAAAATGTCTAGAGTTTTTCATCTTTATAAATGCTTGCTACGATTTCTACCATTTCCTGTTGCTTCAGGAGTCTTTCCTGCTGTACGAAACAAGTCAAATTATGATCATTATATACGCTCACACTTCCTACCTACTCTTTATGTTTTCTGTTTTTTTTCTGGCAACTGTTCAAATGATATAGAACTGGCTTGCAAAACTACACTTTTAACCACTCGTGATAAGAATCTGGATCTGCTGTTTTTGTATTCTATCTTTCTTTGATGGAGAATTTATAAGCATATTATATATCAGACAAAAGGATGAGAACTAGAGCGAGAGAGGGGAAAAGAGAGAGGAGGAGTGGGGTTCTTTAAGAGAGGCCTCATTTGAGTCCCAATCTCTTCTTATTTTATGATCAAGGCATATTTTTAACATGAGAAAATAAGAGGAAAGAAACGGAATACACAAGAAAGGAAAAAGAAAGACTGAGAAGAACGGAGGGTTGAAAAAACTGAGGATAATCAGAAAGTGTGAAATAAAGGTGGCAGGGTGGCTCAGGGTTGTGTATGTGTGTGTGTGTGTGTGTGTGTGTGTGTGTGTGTGTGTGTGTGTGTGTGTGTGTGTGTGTGTGTGTGTGTGTGTGTGTGTGTGTGTGTGTGTGTGTGTGTGTGTGTGTGTGTGTGTGTGTGTGTGTGTGTGTGTGTGGGCGTGTGTGTGTGTGCGGGTGTGGGTGTGTGTGTGTTTGTGTGCGTGTGCGTGTTACGTTGTACGCAAACACTTTGTACTTGTGTATGCACATGCACAAGTGTACCAAAGGGCAGATGACAATAGAGCACAGCGTTTTATTTTTCTTCTGAATTAGCCTATTATTCAACTGACCGGACGGCCCGAACTGCTGTTTCAAGATATGAGGGAGAGAGATAAGACCGAACGAGAGAGAAAGAGAGAATGGGCAAGAGAAAGACACCATTATTTTCTTCTCATCTGAATTAGCCTATTATTCAACTGACCGGACGGGCCGAACAGCTGTTTAAGATAAAAGAGAAATGAGAGCCGTTCTCGGCCAGCGGAGAAATCGCCTAGTTATTATTACGACTGTTTTGGACCCTGCTAAAGATAAAATGAGATATTCTAACCATCCAGTTTATTACTCTGTACGGCCACAGAGACCAGCTGAGCACCCGAGAAATGACATCCATGCATACCGTATACGGTCACTCCCTGAAAAGTGCTAGCTGTAGCGATAAAAGACAAACCTGGATTATATTGCTACTTTACCTTACGGCGTGTGGTGCACACGGTTCAATACAGGATTGAGCCTGTCTTCGCATCCTCATCATATTTTTTCGTTGCCCGGGCAGTTTTTGCTCCGTTGAATAGCTGCCTTACCTGACCGGAATATATCCGAGACGGTTTGATTGGGCTAAGGAGGAATTCTAACGGAGTCGTATTTCCTCACATGACAACTGTCTGCAGGAGTGTACCTTCCTGTCTGGCTCACGTCCTCTGCCTTCAGACAGACTGACAGCACAGGCCTGATTGGTTTGTATCCATGGCAATCTCCAACCCCCAAATGTCATATCTAATATTGACTCATTAAAGTATGAATGTTTAATAAGCCATTGGAAAAGGAAGCCAGACCCCAATCAGTCTGTGTGCCTGTCTGTCGGCCTGTCTGCCTGTCTGCCTGTCTGTCTGTCTGCATGCCTGACTAACTGTGTGCCTGTCTGTCTGCCTGCCTGTGTGCCTGTCTCCCCGTGTGCCTGTCTGTCAGTCTGCCTGTCTGTCTCCCCGTGTGCCTGTCTGTCAGTCTGCCTGTCTGTCTCCCCGTGTGCCTGTCTGTCTGTCTGCCTGCCTGTGTGCCTGTCTTCCCGTGTGCCTGTCTGTCTGTCTGTCTGTCTGCCTGTGTGCCTGTCTGTCTGTCTGTCTGTCTGCCTGTGTGCCTGTCTCCCCTTGCGCCTGTCTGTCTGTCTGGCTGCCGTGTGTAATCTTTTTCTAGTCCACAATTTCCCACTCTCCTTATGCTCTCCTTCCTTTCCTCATCTTCCTTCATTTCCCATTTTAAATTGAAAAGTGCACTTCGTTCCCTCGTCCTCCATTTCCCTCCCATTTCTGTTCTATTTTTGTTTGTCGCTTCCTTTCCGGTTTTCCTCGCTGCCGTCCGCTCCCTGCTGTCGGCTGATTGGGCCTTTTGCCGGGTCGCTGTGTACTTCATTACTCGTTTTCTTCCTGTCTGCCGTCGTGGAGACAGACGCTGTGTGAGGAGTCTGTTTTTGAAAATAAAATCGCCTAAACCTTCGGCGAAGCGTCCGCTTCTTTGGCGACTGGCGGCCTCGTGCGCACGCCTGTGCGTGTGACAGAGGTGGGGCGTGACACAGAAGCCATTTCTCAATTGTGAGTAAAGAGAGAGGGAGGACAGACATCGGGTCATCCACCTGGACCCGGGAACGGTTGGCGATACCCCAGCGGCCCTTCCACATGACAGCAGATCTATTTAGGATTAGCCGGCGCCCAGATGCCATCCAATCGCCATCGGGTATTCCGGCGGAAGGAAAGGTGTTATTTCAGGGCTGTGGGGAACGACGCCCTCTCTCTCTCTCTCTCTCTCTCTCTCTCTCTCTCTATTTCTGCTCAGATTAAGTGTGTGAAGTGTAATTACTTACCGCTGGAGCTCCTCTGCTTTTATCTCCACTATTGGGACATGAGCTACATGAATGGAACCTTCTGCCTGCCCCGAGTCTCCAGTGTGTGTGTGTGTGTGTGTGTGTGTGTGTGTGTGTGTGTGTGTGTGTGTGTGTGTGTGTGTGTGTCTGCGCGCATGTGTGGAGTGGTGTTGTTTTGTGTATTTGTGCGTCTGTGTGTATGTGAATTTCCCTACAAGAGTTTGTGTGAATTGAAGCACGATTGGTGAGTGTTTGTTTGTCGGGGGAAGGGGGCGTTTAGGGGTTAAAGATCTTTGCCACTTCATGCAGTTGTTTCTGCTGACAATGCCACCGGTAGTCAAGACATGGTGCGGTTTGATATCTCGCCCTTGTTTGAGTCTTGGGTCAGAGGCCCTGTCTGTACACTGAGGAAAAAAGGCTCTGCTCAGCATTTGAAGATCTGTCTGTCTTTTGAACATCAGCTTTAACCCGTTGGCCTCTATACAAGCTTATTCAAAACTGCGTTGGGGGAGACCAGGTTGTAGTGTTTTTTAGGTATTTCGAATTTCGAAGAAAGGCTGTTGTTTAAAGTAAATAGCCTTATATGTATTTGTTTTTTTAGGTTAATCAGATTTATTGAAGAGAGATTTAAAACACCGGGACACCTATTTATTTGTAAAGAATAAACACGTTCACTTTCAAACCATAAGGACCCCCGATACAGTACAGTCTGGATGCGGACATCTGGATCATTTGATTACTCTCACCACCTGGCTAAGTAGAGTACAGTTTTGACGAGTTGATTCAATAAATACCCACTTGTACTTTCTCTCACCTTGCCTGTTTGAACGAGAGCTAGAAGTAATTGAAGGCTTTTAGTTGAAGAAAAGCAACAGAAGCGACAGAAGAGTGGCTTAGAAGAATTGAATGTCACGCGGACCTGCCTCGTTGCTCTGACATTTATCAAACATGTCAATTTGAAAGATCTGTTATTTAAACGGACAGACTGGCCAGACGCAGTGTGCAGGAATGGACGTGTCGTCATCTATCTCTTCTGTTTCTGTCCCTTTTTATTAAACCATTTGTCTCGCCCTATCGTTCTACTCTCTTCCTCTCAAACTCTTCCTCTCAAACTCTTTCTCACCTGTGCTTTTGGTCAGATGTTTGAATCCCACAAGTGGGATAGCCTAGTCCACTTATAACGCTGGGCAGTTATCTTTTACTTAAAAATAGTTTTAACGTTGTTTTAACTCACCTCGCTCCGGAGAGTTGAAGATCAGCGAATGTGTCCTTCACAGCACACCCCACCCAGCCATTCTGGTTCTTTTTTTTACACATGAATTATGTGTTTGACGCACACACACACACACACAGCCACACGCACACACACACAGCCACACGCACACACACACACACACACACACAGCCACACACACACACACACACACACACACACACACACACGCCACACGCACACACACACACACATACACACACAGCCACACGAACATACACACACATACACGCAGCCACACACACACACACACACACAGCCATACACACGCACACACACACACACACACACACACACACACACACACACACACAGCCACACACACACACACAGCCATACACACACACACACACACACACACACACACACACACACACACACACACACACACACACAGCCACACACACAGCCACACGCACACACCTTGCCACACATCTCTCCTGTGAAACAGCATTAACACCCCCCATGCAGCTCTACTCTCTCACCCCCTCCACAGAGTTAAAGCATGTTGATGATGATGATGACAGCGATGATTATGACAAGGCCCTCTGTGTCTGCTGCATATTAAATCTGATACAACGGCAGGTCTATCTAGTACCAAACAGCCCACTGAGGTGGACCCAGTCACAGACATGCAAGCACAGCGATTGTGTCTTAATGGACTTTGGCCATTTGTTATCGCTGAGTACGCCGAATGTGATGTTAGAGAGGAGGGCGTGGTCTCCCAAACATCATGAGTACGCCGAATGTGATGTTAGAGAGGTGGGCGTGGTCTCCCAAACATCATGAGTACGGCAAATGTGATGTTAGAGAGGTGGGCGTGGTCTCCCAAACATCATGAGTACGCCGAATGTGATGTTAGAGAGGAGGGCGTGGTCTCCCAAACATCACGAGTACGCCGATTGTGATGTTAGAGAGGAGGGCGTGGTCTCCCAAACATCACAAGTCTACATAGCTCCAATTATTAACCAGATTTCGATCCAACTTTCTGTCCATCTTTTTGCTGTCAATTTACTTTTGGATGAGCCATCTTGAAAAAGACAACAGCTCGCGGTTTCTGTCGTGCAGGTGAGGAAAAAGCATATCGTGAAACCGTTAAAAGAGAGTCCCGTGTCTGTCGGAGGGGCTGTCGAACCAGACGTCTGACTGCTAATCAGGCAACAACAGAGAGGAGTCGTGAGCCCCACAAAGACACTGAAGGAAAAATGGTAACAGAACTAGAAAGAGTTGTGCTGTGTTTGTTTCTCCCCCACATCACAACTCCTGACAGTCGTGCTTCATCCTGAATCTGAACGCGTACGGCGTCCTCCTCTGATCGGCTCGGTCCCACAAAGAGGAGAGGAAATGTAACCGCGCGACGATACATCGGCCTTTAGGACGTCCTCTGTCTTCAGAAGGATGCAACGTACCCCTGGATGTTCACACAAGGTCCATGAACGCTTCTGTTTGCTGGGTGGAATCCCACGTAACATTTTAGCTATCGCCAGAGCGCACACAGGAAATAACAGACATCTATAGACTCACCAGTGAATGTGGTTGAAGCAACATCAACCGTTGAGATTGTCACCCGGACGTCTCTCGTCTCGTTTTCCTCCTCTCATGCTCGAGCGTGGGACGGGGTTGTGAGATGGAGGGAATCACATGTGGCTGTCAGCCAGCGTATTCATGCTGCTCGTCAGTCTCCAGGAGAGAACTGCCATGATTTTGAACATACGCCTTCATCCTATTCCGTTTCGTTCCAGCCGCTACTATGCTGCCTCCTCCCCTCGCCGTCGTTCTTCGGCGTACGTCCCGTCTTCTTCACCCGCAGGACGTAGAGATGTTATGAACTGTTTGTCTACCTCGCTCTGGCCCCCCGGGGTGGGTTCCTCCCGTTCGTACCGTGTTAATGTCCAGGGCTTCTGTGGAGGAAAAACCCATTGTCCCTCCTTTTGGCTTAGCGGTTTAACATGAGGTCTGTGTCTGTCTGTCTATCTATCATCTAGATAAGTATATTTAAGCGGCTTTCCGTCCATCATCTGGATAAGTATACAGTATATCGGTCTATCCGTCCATCTAGCAATCTGTCTCAGTGGTTGTCAAGCCTGAGGGACCCGGAGGTTTGCACACACATGTATAATGAAATCGAAATAAACGTGTGTCGTTTGGGGTTCCCCGGACCACGATTGAGAATCAGCACGTTCCGCAGTAACCCGCTCTACTGACCCTGTGATGGGTCGGTAAAACATGCAGCGGCTTTGGTTTCTTTCTTTCTTTTACCAGTTACTTGCATGACGAGAAGAAACAATTCTTTCTTTGAAAATATAGATCATAGGGACTTGATGTTTGTGTCCATCTGTTCATTTCTTCCAACCCGCAAATGTGTGTGTGTGTGTGTGTGTGTGTGTGTGTGCGTGTGTGTGCGTGTGTGTAGCCGGTAGAAGAAGGAGTTAAGTGGCAGAGATGGTGAGCGGAGCTGTGGCTGGATTAATGAGTCGATTGTTTTGGAGCGGACAAACTGTCACTCAGGTCCTGATTTCCACGGTGAGCTCTGCCAGGATCCGCCTCCACTGCAGCCCGGAAGTGCTGATGGAGCAGAAAACCAAATGTCGCACTTCACACACAGAGAAGGCCGGGGGGGCGTGGGGAGGACTGAGAGGGGGAGACAAAAGAGAATAGAAAGTTGGGAGAATGAAGAGCGGCGAACAAAAACAACAAAAGACGGCAGGGTAGGGAAATTGGGAAAAAAAGTATTGAAATTGTAAAATAGTCGCAAATGGGATTGCCGGTGTGGGGAGCGAGGAAACGAACTATGAACGGAGATAGTAGGAGAGAAAATGAAGTGCGAACGATGGAGTGAGATAAGTAATGAGACACATGGAGAGGGCGGTGTGAATAAGTAATTGAAGTGGTTGGATGAAGACAAACACGGTGTTTCGACTGGAGCCAGTGAGAATTAGAAATCGAAATCCTATTCTAACGTAGCCTATTTCTAGCAGCAACAGTGTGTGAATCCTATTGACTGGTGACGTCTTCCTCTTTTTGGCGTTGTCGGCCGTGTGTATTTCTGACAATATTGTAAATGAAAGGGAAACGCATTTCTTAGCAGAAAGAGTTGCGGAGGAGCAGTTTGTTTTTCCATTTAAAAAATATTTGATTGTAAAGCGCCGTCCATCACAGCACATTTATGCTCTCGTATTTGGCAAATTAGAGGCGTTCATCAGCTCACAGAACTGAGAGGAACGCCTCAGGCAGAACACAAAACTTTGACATCACGAATATATTATCTTTGGTCTGGGAGCACATTTAACGATGCGCATGGCTTGATTTGTATTTGCATAAATTATTGGCAGTGTGTTGGTTTTTTTCCTTCAGTCTGGAATGTACATGTATGTTTGTGTTTGCCTAACTCTCATGGGACTACTGCAGTGCACATTGGCCACTGGGCGTGTTTGTAAAAGCAAACACAACTGTCATTGTCAAAAGGGCTTTAAGAAATACATTTGATAGATTGAGTGCTTGGTCTATTACAGTAACTAGGTTGATGTATTGTACTTGAAACAATATGTAGGCAGGTTCCCTGGGAAACCTATATCCAGCTGAAATCTCGGTAAAGATATTTTAAGATATTTAGTGTCTTTGTTTATTGTGGAACTCTTTCGATATGATTGAGTTTGGACTATTCTATTTTACCCAAATTACCAATCTAGTCTAAAGTTAGTTGGGTTAGAACGCGTTAGCCACTAGTAAATAGTTGAATTCAAAGACAAGAGTGTTCTGCCTGGCGGTTTTACTTGCAGCTGATGAGGCAACATAATATTTGAAGTGGGAGTGTGGAATCTAGACCCGCTGGGCTGTATCATAATCGTTTAACACTATAATAATGAGAGCACGTAATCTGGCCGGTTGCTTTTGGAAGTTATTTGCCGCAGTCAACTTGAGTTTACCTCACAGAGGTAATCCTCTATCAGTAGGCGTTTT
Source organism: Dallia pectoralis (assembly GCA_029465975.1). NCBI lineage: Eukaryota > Metazoa > Chordata > Actinopteri > Esociformes > Umbridae > Dallia > Dallia pectoralis. The sequence goes on along the minus strand of CM055728.1, from coordinate 10,584,120 downwards.
TCCTTTAAATCCTACAGAATACAACAGGACTATGTCTCGCTGATATGAGTGCCTCGGCTGCCCTCAAACAGCATACAACTGATCACAGCTCAGTTTGTGTGGCCATAATTGACGTGCATACACAATGCCATAAATGAACACACCATTTCTTAGGGCGTCAGTTGCATACAAGTTTGAGTCAGAATGTAACTTTTCCCCCGAACCGTCTGAATTGGAGAGGTCATGATGCCACACCAATGAGAACCCAGGGATATTAGTTGACATTTCATTCGTTCCAGGATTTCATCACTTTCACTCTGTGAGATTAGCCAGTGATATTTCCGGAAATGATGGGGTCAAGGAGTGAAGCAATTTGTTATGTTCGGCCCATCTGTCTGTCAACCAATCGTTCTTGCGTTGTGGTGAAAACGATCGGTTCACTTGGAGTCACATGGTTACTAATCTTACCGTCATAAAATACTAGAAAACTAAAATGTGAAAAGCTCAATGCAGTTGTCCAGACTTCCGATCTGAATAAGAATATTTGTCAGGGGATTTGGGTAGTGCCGTTACAGGACATAGAAGAGGAAGTGAAAGTCCTGTTTAAGTTGTTTCTAAACTCTTCCGCCAGGGAATATCATGAATGAATGTCTGTGAGACTTGATGCTTTTGACAGAAGTTTGCGTAAAGCAAAGAATTATTCATGATTCGGAGCTGCTCGTTAAACATTGTCCAATTACTGTCTTTTGCATCTGTGGTCTACAGCAGAGAGAACAGGGTTTTAGACAGGACACTGCATTCATATCCTCTAGTCCCTGCCAGACTGAGGAAAAGTGCAGAGCAGCACTGAAATATGGAGGGAGGGAGGGATGGAGGGAGGGATGGAAGGATGGATAGAAGGATGGTATAGAAGGATGGATGGATGGAGGGAGGGAGGGAGGGAGGGAGGGAGGGAGGGAGGGAGGGAGGGATGGATGGATGGATGGATGGATGGATGGATGGATGGATGGATGGATGGATGGATGGAGGGAGGGAGGGAGGGTTTGGATGGATGGATGGATGGATGGATGGAGGGAGGGAGGGAGGGATGGATGGATGGAGGGGAGGGGAGGGAGGGAGGGAGGGAGGGAGGGATGGATGGATGGATGGATGGAGGGAGGGAGGGAGGGAGGGAGGGAGGGAGGGAGGGAGGGGATGGATGGATGGAAGGAGGGATGGATGGATGGAGGGAGGGAGGGAGGGATGGATGAAGGGAGGGAGGGAGGGAGGGATGGAGGGAGGGACATCATTCAATAAATGTAATAAATAAAACTCCAATGTGAGGCATTTTTGTAAGCATATCAATATTAGTTTGATATTCACATAGATATGATATTGCTGAAGCTTCACCTTTTAGTGATTTTGTTTCAGTAACGAGAGCAATTTAGTTTATTATCTCGCACTAAGATAGCTGTATGGGATAACCTCTGAACCCAGTAATATGGGATAACTTCTGAACCCAGTAATATGGGATAACCTCTGAACCCAGTAATATGGGATAACCTCTGAACCCAGTAATATGGGATAACCTCTGAACCCAGTAATATGGGATAACCTCTGAACCCAGTAATATGGGATAACCTATGAACCCAGTAATATAGAGGTCATTTTACTCTAAAACATGGCTCTCAAGAAAATCAGAGCAGGAAGTCGACCAAATGTTTGAAGATGGGCACCGTAAAACCATGACGCGTCAAACAAAACATATCGATCTAATCTTGTCAAGTTAACAGGCCTGTGAATCATCACTAAACCCATCACATTTGTTTCACATTAACCTCGGCTCAATAGTTTTCATAACCATCAAATTTGACATGTAGCCCAATTGTTCCACAGAGCACCTTAGCTCCGTGAAATGATGGTACAATCTGAGCGCCCGCTTCCTGTGATGTTTTCATCACAGGAAAGTAACAACAACACTGACTCGGAACAGTATGTGCTAGAAATGAGTTTCTGCACGTATTTCGGTCCGAGTTAAACACTGTTTGTAAGAGTTTCATTTTCCCCCTGTCAGTCAATCTTTGTGGGTGAGATTTTCATGGGGGGTGTTTGTGACTGACTGGGTTCAGAGACCCGTGTGTCAATCACTGTGGATAGGAGTTTAAGGGAGATCGATTAGTAATGTAGTCAGCAAAAAAAAAACACTCTTATTGTTATTGTGGAAAGAAATGTCAGAGAAACCCGGTGTCAAGAAAAAAAATATATATATTTATATCACTCAAATATAGTATTAACTCAAATAGTATTGTGACTCATCCTATAGGTGAATATGTGTATGTGTGAATTGTCCAACTTTGTAAACGAATCATTAGTAGTTGGGATGACGACTCCAAGCTTGACATGGTGTGAACAGAGTTTCTGATTCACCTCGTTATTATTTCACCTCGTTATTATTTCACCTCGCTATTGCACGCATCTGTAAATGGAGAACGGGTGGAGGAGTATGGAAAGGGAATTACATATCATTATTCCTGACATCGTGTTGTAACTGCTGCCAGCAGTAATCCAATGAAACACATGTTTACAGGAACCTATTGACACGCCGTTTATACAGGCCATGTGGGCGGAGAGGCGATGTGACTGGACACACACACACACACACACAGAAACACTACATGCCTGTCTCTTCTTTGATATTCAGGCTGAATGTGTGTATTGGTCAGAGCACAAGCCTCAGTGACCTTGTCCAACACATCTCCGGTTCAAAAGGCTCAGTAATTATACTCAAACGGAACACACAAACACACACACACACTCTTTCCCACTCGCTCTCAGACAGTGGATATCAGCTTTATCTTTGTCACCCTACTCCAATGTGTTGTATTACAGTTTTTAGCAATCCCTTTGACCCTTATCTCAGAACCTTAATGTCATTTTCCACAACTCTAGACACAAAACTCACAACAGTAAACACTTGTAACACAGGCTCTCCAATGTTCAAAACATTGCATTGTGCATTCATATCTTTAAAGATACCTTGCATTTGCACAATCAATGGTTCAAACAATAGATTTATCATGGAATACCATGGGATGTGATTTAGATCACCCAGACAAAAGATACCCATAGTTTCACTAGTTACTTGTTTGTCCAATAATTAGATATTGGTGTACAAAATTGATGATACATGTTCCATTATGGTACTACAAGCAAATTAATCCCTGTAAATGTACTTCTGTGGTGAAGAGAATAGTACAAACACAGTGGAATCATTGAACAAAAAGTGAAATGTATTACTGTAATGAAATAGAATACAATCACAACATATGTTTATTTGAATCAAAGCAAAAATACCGTAATTAGCTATGAAATAGAAAAATAGAGACAGTACTGTAAAACATCAAATGCAGTGTTCCTCAACTTGCTTGCTTGAAACAAAACAGGAGTGATTACTGTACTTCTACATTGTCATCAACTCTTTGTTGTGGATTTGGCCACTGGTTCTCATCTACATCTCATTGGATGTTTTCATTATCCAAACATCCTGGATTTTTTATTTTTTTGCCTGAATTTCATTGGACACTATGCTGTTGCTGCCGCTGTCTTGGTCCATGGCCTTGCCCTCTACCACGTTCCCCCACACCTCTCAAACGAGGCCCACGACCACCTCTCAGAAGGGGTGCCTGCCATGCCATTCCTTTGACCAACACGTCCTCCTCGTCTTTCTCGTCTTCCTGCCACCACTGCTTGACCTCCATTGTAACCTGGATCACCTGCTGGCTCCATGTTACGAATCACTATGCTCTGGCAATTGGATCCAAATCAACTCTTTACAGTATGTATATACTCATTCCACAATGTGCACTAAATC